>PVLD010001072.1:0-223366 GCA_004027595.1 Dinomys branickii | reverse complement strand
TTCAAACTGTGGAGCTATAAATTCCACAGACAGTTCAGCAGGCAAAGGTCTGCTGCAGAGGCTGCTCCAATGGTTACTTCTCTTTGGGAGAATGTCCCTTAAGCTGTCTGCTGAGATTTCCGCTTCTACTCCCTACCCCAAGTCCTGGCCGGGGCAAATAAACAGCTCGCCACCCCAGGATTCTTGCAGATAGGCCACTCAGGTGTTCCTCCCTGGGTGGGGCTCCTTCCCTCCTTACAAAACCCGTTGGGGCGCCTAAGTAGGTCTTTCCACCCAGGAGGTCCCGCAGTCCTTAAAGCTGCTTTGATGTCTCTCACTGGGCTGAGCTTCTTCCCGATTCAGGAAAAACTGGTTAGAGCACGCATTTAACTCACCCTGTGATCGTGCAGACAGGAGTGCCGTTCAGATGTTTTTCCCTGGATGGAGATTTTCCCCAACTCAGAAATCCCGCCGGCTGGTCGCTGTTGCTCCAGTTCGCGCAGCACTGGCTGCAGGGGTGGGGTTCTGAGCGGGATCCCGGAGCACTGCCCGGTTTGGTGCAGTTTGTCCCAGTAGCGCGTTCTCTGTCAGGTTCAGGAGCTGAAGCCGTTCTTCCCTCTGCACTCGCTCTCTCGGCTGGTCGTCTTCTTCCCGGAAGTCCTCATTTCTGTCTTCATATTGCTATATTTCATTGTTTGGGTGGTAATCCTCTGGGAGGTTCTCTCTCTGCTGCCTACCCAGTCGCCATCTTCCCGGAAGTCCCTACAATGTATATTAAATTGTTATAAACAAGACTATATTTCTAGAGTTTCTTTTCTGCTGATGTATGTCTCCTTCTCATACCCACGCCATACTTACTTTCTGTCAGTTTTCTAGTATGTTCTGATGTTTGGGAAGGGAATACCCCTTCTGCTCTTCTTTCTTACTCTTTTCTTGCTATTCTTGAGTATTTATTCTTCCATCTGAAGTTTTAAATCATTTTACCTATTCTCTTTTCCCCCAACAACAACTTGCCATTTTAATTGTAGCTACATAAAATTTACATATTTCTTTGGAAGAATTGGTATTTTGATGATATTCTATATTTACATTAAAAATATGGCATATTGTTCCGTTTGTACAAACTGTGTTCTGTGATGCTGAGACTGAATTTTCTTCCTGTAGATGTCCCTTCCTTATCAACTATATTCCTAGATGTTCTTGCTCACTATTTTATAGATAGAATACTTTTCCCTTTTCACTTTCTAAATGCTTACTTTTAGACTACAGCAAATCTAGCAACATGTATATTTTACCTTATATTCTCTTGCTTTTGTATTCTCTTAATTTAATGCCTTATTTAAAATTTAGGGTATCTTAGATTTTAATATCATTGACAAAAATATTTATTTCTTCTCGTTTCTTCCAGTTATGTATTTTCTTTTTCTTTTTTACTGCATTCACTAGATCTTCTAAGACAAAGTCTAGTCTGAAAAGTCATAGCAGACTTTCTCACCTAGATGATCGTGACATTAAATGAAAATTTGGGGGAGGGTCTTGTTTGGCTTCTCTACTTCCCCCTCACCTCTGTTGTGTTTTATTTTGTTTTGTTTTTGGTACCAGGAATCGAACTCATGACCTCAGGCTTGCCGAGCAGGCACTTGTGCCGCTGACCTACCTCCCCGGCCCGCCCCTGGTCTCTGGTATCAGGCTTCTCATGCTGAAATAAATCGTTTGCAGTGTTGTCACTAGTGCATTTGATGGAAGTTTTCTTTGGAAAGAGAGAGCCAAAACATATATACAGCAGGAAAAGAAAGACATATAAATATTTTCAATACTAAATTTATTGAGACATTGTAAGATTAATACAAGTTAACTTTGGCCTCTACAATTACAAGAAGTGCTCAAAATGGTGGCCATTCCCTTCCAGACATTTATTAGTACTGTGAACTGCTAGAGGGTGTATATATTTTTTGGCAGACTCGTGTGTGTGTGTGTGTGTGTGTGTGTGTGTGTGTGTGTGTGTTTGCTTAGACTCATAGTTTAGAGTTCTGTTAGAATGGCTGCTTCATTGACTTGAATACCTTCTCAGCATCTATCAATAAGATCATAATTTTTCTCCATTAGTTTGTTGAAGTAATAATATATTAATTTCCTGCTGATAAAAGTTTTGCCTTCCTGGAATAAACCCTACCTGGCTTATTGATATGATGCTTGGCTCTCTTCTACTTAGAATTTTTGTGTTTCTGCTTATAAATGAAATACAGTTTCTGACAATGGAGATCTTGATAAGTTTTGGTGACAAAGTCAGAGGTTGGCCTGATCCTAAACTGGAATATTATTGGTATCAATATGATCAGAAAATCATATACTATGTGCTTTACGATATATTATACAATATGCTGTACAATGTGCTTTACATTACACTGTAAATATTCAGACGATATCAGGGTCATAGTAGCAGCTGTAAGTTTTCAAAAACTGACATTTTCACTCAAAAGCTTAAATTTTGTCATTGGCAGCAAGTACTGCCAGTTGTTTCCCTTGAGCTGATGAGCACCCTTCATTTGCTTTCAAGTATGTGCCTGACAGTTACCAAGACTTAATAACCAGCAAACACCTGCCAACTGCTCTCTCCAGGAAAGACGGTGTTCTGTGAAGAAGTGGGCAGAGCTTCTCGCAACCCAACTAGAGAATGCTTTCGTTTGAGGCCACCGCAGACCTGAGCATACAGCACTCACACGTTATGCACACATTCCAGCAAGGTGCACAGCACACTAAGGGTTGGGTATTCAAGGATCAAGACTCAATAATGCTAAAAATGTTTACTGATCCATGAAGGACATTCTTGAGTGGAATGGCATTTTTAAAGAAACACACTGACCACTGGTGTAACTGGCCACCATCACTTTTATTACCTGGAAGGCACCAGCCACCTTCACCGTGCAGGTGAAAGTCAGCACAGAAGAACAGCAAATAACCTCTGGGTGTTAGTATAAATGCTCTGTTATATTGGTTCATTTATTTATGGATTTAATAACCAAAATGTTTTCTTATTAGTATGTTTCTTCTTTTCTTTGTTTCTGTTCTTGTTTTCTTTTCATTGGTACGTGTTTGCGATACATAATGATTATCTTCATCCTGAGGAGCTGGTGCGTGTACATGGCAGTTCGTGATTTGTTCTTCTTTCTCTTCCTCCCCTCCCCTCTCCCCTCCCCTGAATCTTTTGACCCCTTCATTCACATATATATAAACTGTTTGTAGTACACAGTGATAAGGTTCCTCGTAGGTACTTGGACCTGCTCACAACACTTTACACTTCCCCTCATTTTTAAAAAATTAATTTCCTTCCCCTCCCTCCTCTTTCCCTCTCTCTCTCAGGTCCCTTCCCACGTGCCAAAGACCCACCTTGCTATTTCCTCCCGTCTTTTATTTTGCATTTTATACTTTGGGTTTCTCATATAGGAGAAACCATGTGGCATTTAAGCTTCTGTGTCTGATTTACTTCGCTTAACATCGTGCAGAGGGTACACCCACTTTCCTACAAAAGACCCAAGTTTATCCCCCCCATGGCAGAGTAACACTCCATTGGGTGTATGCGCTACATTTGTTTTATCCATGCACCTGTTGATGGACATGTGGGCTGGCCCCAGGACTCGGCTATTGTGAACTGTGCTGCTGTATACATGGGTTTGCTTATATATCTATGATGCTGGGAACTCAACCCAGATCCTTTCACACGCTAGGTGTGTACTGTTGCCTTGAGCTTTCTCACCAGTCCTATGAACACAGTTCGAACCTCACTCACCTGACCAGGCCCCAGGAGACTTTAGACATCTGTGGGCCACACTTCTGGAAACACTGCTTGTGCAGGAGACAGATTGCACTGATTTTTTTGTCCCTCGAAAAAGCCAATCTCTGTGACCTCAGGGTCTTTTGCACATGCTGGTCGCTCCAGTTGCCATGCAGATTCTACAACCCTTTCTTCACCTGATCTATTGCCCTCTTCAGCGTTGAGTTTTCAGCTTAAAGGTCTCCAACAGAGGCCCTGCTCAAACTAAGCTCAGCTGCGACTGTGTTCTGTGCTCTCAGTAAACCTCAACATTTCCACTGTAGTACCTGTATCAGTTTGAATTAACATGCTGCCTGTATATTTCTCCAACATATGCAAGAATGTAAGCTGCGAACCCTAGCCACTTCTTCCATCTCATCACCCTGCACCCGGCCCCTAACAGGTTAACTCGCGCCTGATCTGTTTTGTCTGGGACAGGGTAGCTCTGCTGGTTAGTTTACAGGGCTGAGGCCAAGATTCTGGGCTGGGCCCATCTCACCATTTCTACCTTTTACTACTCCCACCCCAGCTTTTACCCCTGAAGCTTACACTGCAGATGACCTTGGAGGAAGAGCGCAGGTGAACAACGACAAACCCATCACTGTTTGTAGGAAAAGCATTCCGAACTTCCTCCCTTATATGTTATGGATTTCTTGTCATGTGGAAAGCCAGAAAGACAACTCCAGCACTTCCTGATCATGTGAGACCTACTTAAACTTCCTGAGACTGTGAAATCTTTCTTATTTATTCATTTACTGAGAGTCCCCTGGTCCCCCAGCAAATACACATGCCTTGCAGAACCTTGAGAAGTCATCGGAAACTCTCCAGCAGTTACAAGCCATAGTTTAAAAACCTCTGAACTAACAAAATTATCATTCTGCCCCAGATTTAAACTGAATTGTGACGATTATAGAGTGTATTCCGCAGTTCTGGTTGACAGGGCAATTTAATTAGAAGCATCTATCTTCAGGCTCCTAACTCCACCCCATCCCACCACTGCCCCCCAAAAATAATTCTTTAGGATGAAATTTCCAAGGCTATCTCTGCCTAAAGGTATGTTTTCATATAGAAAGTTGAGTAAGATTTCATTTAGACTGTTTTTAAAACTCAAAAAAAAAAAAAAGGCAGAAAGGGAGATTTCACTACTTAAGAAATCACTCAGACGCTTTTCTTACTATTTTTTCCCCAATGCAAACTGCTTCCTTTAGAACTTTCAAGTTGTCCTTTGTAGTGCCTTTGGCATGTATGAAGAAATTTGGTTAAGCTGTAATGAAGTTGTTCCCAAAATGTGCACTGCTCCTACGAAGATTTATTTCTACTTTTTAAAAAGACACTAGCATAGAACTGGTATTGAGGGATTGTGATCAAAATCAATTCCATGAAACGTGTGTGTGTGTGTGTGTGTGTGTGTGTGTGTGAGAGAGAGAGAGAGAGAGAGAGAGAGAGAGGTGCATTAACACCTTACCAATGGAAACTCATTGGTCAGCCTTGTGGCCTTTTGCTGAAAATGACCTCAGAAACCATTGAGTTCAGATCCTTGTCTTACAAGCAAGAAAACAGAGGTCCAAAGAGTTAGATGTGTCTTCAAATGAATGATTACTTCTGAAGTATTTTACATAAAGAACATAGATTCATAAAAAAGAAGAGAAGCCCATAGCCAGTGTACCACCGAGGAGAAGAGAGGAGGCCACTGGCCTGGGGAGACATCACAATCTTCACCACTCCTGGTTGAGCCCATGGGGGACCAAGCCTGCTCCCACCAGACTGCCTTCTTCCAGGCAGACAAGGACAATCACCTCCACCAAAGTGTTCCTGGCACTGGAGTAAGGGCTAGGGCTTTCTCTCTGATGGATACCTAGGCGAGGTCATGGCTTCTCACCAAAAGGGAGCAGACACTTCTTGACCAGATCAGGTAGGCACTCACACTCCCTCCCGCTTCTCCAATGATCTCACTGAAAACTAGACCAGGTCCACATGCCACTTCCAAGCCTGTATTAAAATGAATGCTAAATTGCATGGCATTTGGGATTTTCTGTTGGTATAATAATTTGTTGCCCACAGCTAATGTAGGGCCCAGCCAGGTGACCAAAGATGCATAACTTCCTTATAAGGGAACATTTCCTTGGATGGCCAGGTTCCAAACAAGAATTTTCTGGAACAGTGGTAAAGGCATTAGGATCGTCAGGTTGGACTCTTCTGTAATTTAAATGATGTTATAATATGGGTTAAACCATATGAAATTGCTGATGTTTGATATTTTTGACCCACAGCAAATTACATTTCCACATGATTCAGTCTAATATTTCAAGTGCATTCTGGTAGAGAAGCAGTGACCCCAGAAGTGTGGTATGTTTTCACAGCAATTAAGTTCCCTAGCATTAACCTTTGAGGGCGGACACATCAAAAACCATAACATTCTTTTTTTTGTTTTTGTTTTTGTTTCTTTTTTTTTTTTTTTGCGGTACTGGGGATCGAACTCAGGACCCTGCGCTTGCTAGGCAAGCGCTTATTCCACTGAGCTATATCCCCAGCCCCCAAGCATAACATTCTTAAAGACTGGAATCAGATAGAGGAGAGGCAGTAAAATCATAAGGAAAAGAGAGAAAACCGTAGAAGGTAGTACTTCGGAACTGCTTCTCAAGTTCTAGTTTCAAGTGCAAAGATGGTGGGGACTGAAAGAGAGGGGAACCTTGGTACAGTAACGGAAAGTTCCAGGAGGAGGTGTGGCATAAGTGAGACCTTTAAATCTGTTTTTAAAAGTGTAGGAAGAGCAAGATGAAATCAAGAAAATAGGAAAAGTGTAATTACTTCCTATCTCCTCCCCTCTTGCTAGACCACAGCACTTCCTTTCTGTTCCTAGAACCCATGAACAGTTTCCTGCCACAGGGCCTTTGCACTGACTGTCCCTGCCACCTGGTATGTTCTTCCCTTGCCCTGCCCATAGTGTGCTCCTGTTTGTCAGTGGATATCACCTGCTCAGAGCAGCCTGCCCTGGTCATTCAGTCTTCAGTAACCTTCCCTTCACTCAGGCCTTTGCTCTCATTTTATTTTGTTTTATTTTCTTCATAGAAATCATCACATAAATTTCTCTTGTTTATTCTTGCTTTCTGCTGTGGTACATCCAGGCCCTGCAATAGGGAGTTAGCTTCATAAAAGCAACAGTTTTGCTGGAATAGGCCAGTGACAGTGAACCTGTGGCACCGTGTCTTCTCTATTGGCATGTGAGCCAAGTCACCCCAGTGTCACCCTGGCAGCTAAGAATCGAATAACACCACATATAGGGGCATGAGCATGCGTGGAAAGGAGTAGCAGGCACCACCAAGCAAGTCACGCTGTCTCTGGAAGTCTCGCCATCACTGGTTTAGGCAGGTAGGGTGTTCTCTGTTGTAGGCAGCAGAAAGCCATAACTGAATTAAAAGATTTTTTTACTTATGACACTGAAGTTTGGCATCCTGTGTCCTTCAGGAATGATCTTGTTCCCTTCCCATTCTTCACCCTGCCTTCTACAACTTGCGCTTCTGTCTAAACCTCATGATGACAAAATGGTTGCAGTAGTTCCAGCCTTCACATTCACACATACTGTAATGAAAAGCACTCTGTGCCAGGATTTGAGAATCCAAAATCCACTGTGATAGGGCTGGTTGGAGTCACTCCACATGCTCTCCCCAAAGC
The DNA here is from genome assembly GCA_004027595.1 of Dinomys branickii. Classification (NCBI taxonomy): domain Eukaryota; kingdom Metazoa; phylum Chordata; class Mammalia; order Rodentia; family Dinomyidae; genus Dinomys; species Dinomys branickii. The sequence continues at coordinate 215,904 of PVLD010001072.1, read as the reverse complement.
AACGGCAGATCAGGAAAGGGAGTGTATGGGTTCACTATGCCATGCCTTATATAGAGGAGACATTAGCAAAGAAGGACAGAGAGGCAAAGGCATCTGCTCTGTCATCCTGTAATGTGACTGCACTGAGCTGCCTGAGATCTTACTGCAAAGATGCTTCCTGTCTTAGAGTGGAGGAACAACATTATGGGTAAAATGCAGAGCGGCACAAATGGCACTGTGCTGCTGATCCTGAGATCCCCCAGTGAAGGAAGAGGACTTTGCTCACTCCTGGAAGGGCAGTAGGAAGCCTGGGAGACCCTGAGCAGTGGCACGCCATAATGAAAGGATGGGGCAATGCTCGGCTGGCAGCAGTGGGCAGACCTGATGAGAAGCCATGTTGGCGTGGGGTCCAGCAGAGGCAGCTGGGCAAGCCGGATAGGAGACAGCCTAAGCCTAGGGCAAAGGTGCAGATCAGGCAGTTCACATAACTCAAGGCAGAAAAGCTCAATGCAAATCTTAACCAGCTGTGCTGGCTGCCTTTACACAGATGACAAATTAAAGGACTGTGTAAAAGGCTCCTGCCATCACAAACCCTAGAATAAAGCCACTCCCTGCATGGCAGGAGGACCTGGGAGCCTCTGCACCAGTGCTAGGCCCCCTGGCTCTTGTTCACTGCCCTCTTCATGCTGGTTTTTCTGAGCTCTGGGCCTACCCAGATGAGACCTGCAGGCATTGTCCACCTGGCAGACTCTTGAACCAGGGTCAGGGCCACTTACAGGCGAGAGCTCTCCATCACACAGACTGCCGTCAGGTAGGATCCTTAGTCCTGTTTTGAAACTCACTGGGCAGTGTATTGGTTAGTCCCTTTATCTTCCCCAGGTCTCTGGTCTGAACAACGCATGGCTGTTGTTACGGTTTGTGTCTGGGTGTCCCCCAAAGCCTCATGCAGTCATGGTGCAGGCTTCTAGTGTCTATGAATGCCTCATGGTCCAGTGCTGGGATTATGGGTGTGAGTGCTTCACCTGCCCTGGGGCAGGGAGCCTGGTACAATATAAGGGAAGGAAAGAGGCTGCTCACCGCGCTCCTCCCCTTTTTTGCTGTTGTTGCTTTTGCTGTCTTCCCCCACATGAACTGCTGCCCTCTGCCATGTGCCACTCGGCCTTGGAGCCAGCCGAGCATGCACTGAAACTCCCACAAACTGTGAGCCAAATAAACCTTTCCTTCCGTAATTCTGGGTGTCAGGTATATTGTTCCAGCAACGAAAGAAAAGTAACCAAGACAGCTGTCAAGGGCACCGGGGTTTATCTCTAGGACTAAGAAGATGTGTGCTACCCGCAGCCTGGGGGAGACAGACGGTTTTGGGGAAAAGATGGTGGCTTCAGTGTGGGGCCAGCCAAGTCCATAGCAGCGAGCCAAGCAACAGGGTGGAGTAGGAAGGAGCAGAACCTCAGAACTGAGAGTGTGAAACAATTCGGGCCCCCGAGGCCCGTCCCTACCATGCTCTCTCAGCCCCTCAACCCCTGCTTGAGGCAGCCCTGCTTGCTCCTTCCCGGCCTCCGCCAGGTTCTTATTTCTGTGGTCTTCAGGAGATAGATAGTGTAAATAGCTCACAATCACAGCTTTATTGGATCGAAATGCTGCTTCCTCGTAAGTCAGTTTATTTTGCAAGTTGGAGAATGTGTCCCAGAGATGGTCAAGGACTTTCCCAGGGCCGCACAGCTACCGAGGAGAAGCCCTGCACCAGAACCCACGTTTCTTACTTTCTAGCCCATCAGCCTTTCGCCAGCCCTCAGGCCGTACACAGGGAAGTGCAGGCCCAGCTTGGGAATGGCTCCCCCAAACTCCATGCCCTTCCGGCTCCTGTCAGGAAGGGATCTGATTCTCACAGAGGGCACAGTAAATACACAAAGACCTTCAAACATGTATTTTTTTTTATGAATATGGATAAAAATGTGTTTTCTGGAATGCATCATGACACCATGAAAGAAGGATTAGAGTTTTCTGGGGCCATTTAACAAGATAAACTGTGTTCGCAAACCCACTCTGTATTCAGAGATAACGTTTAAGAAAAAGCACCAGCAGACCGCAGTGTGCCCCAGGCTGGCCCTCACGGTGATGCCGGTGTCACCCCAGCACCTGGCTCCTGCCCGTGTACCCCTCCAGGCAGCCACAGAGGTGGCCGGCGGGGTGCTGCTCCTTTGCCTTCTCCTTGCCCTTTCTGCCCCTACCCTGACCCTTCCTGGCGCCTTTCCCACTGGAATGACAGGCTCAGTTCCTGGACAGTGTGGAGTTTTGTGCAACCTGAAATTCCCCCTTCCTTTTTAACCGTGTGTTCCACCAGTGTTTGTGAAATAACCAGGGAGTGCTGAGCTCAGGGAAGAAGGCAGATGTGGCCGGGGACATCGCAGAGCTTCCAGGCTGCTGGCAAAAGCACATGTTAATCAGCCCATCATTGTGGTGACAGCAAGGGTGGTTTGGAAGCACTTTCATTGAAACTAGGAAGGAAAGCCCTTGGGTAACGACAAAAAGAAAAGATCGCAATAAAGAAAAATATACTTCAGATCCACCTAAAGGAATGAATTCTTAAGCCTCGCTTTGTGAAGCGTACTTTTATAATCAGGTGATGGGTCATGGCTCGAGTTTCAGGATGAGCATCACGTAGACATCCAGTGAAACCCTCCGCCCCAAGACACTGGACTTTTGTTTTATCATTGCTATCTGGTGAGCAACTGTGAACTCTGTCGTGAAACAGTGTCAAAGTAGCACATTAGATCTCTTCCCTAAGATTTACCTTCAGCAACTGCAGATTCAAGTGTGACTCTGAGAAGCCCAGCTCTAGAGGATACCCGAGAACAGTAAGTCATGCTCAGTAAACGTCACCTACAGCTGGGGTGGCCTGTGGCCACAGTAATGGTCAGTCTCCCGTTGCCTCATCCACAAAGTCTTAGCTTCTTTATTGGGCCAGACATTGCTGGGGTCTGAGTTTGAAGGGGAAATACTCCATAAAGTGAAAGAAACACTTTCATTGTATTCAAAGGACCCAGAGCCCCATAGGTACGAGATACGAGTAAACAGACAATCCCAATTTTGCAAGGTTTGCTTTCGAAGTATATTTTATGACACAGAAAGTGTGCATAATGTATAGCATATTGTAGTGGTGGAAAGACAGCATCGTAAGGTAGGGTGACTGCAGCTGCAAGTAACAGAACACAACACACAAAGCAATTTAATGAGAAGGCCACTCATCACCCCGGATAACTGCAGCCTGGAGAATGCACTCGGGAGCGGGTGAGTGAGTCGGCGCCTCAGAACAGACGTGCTCTCATTTCTCCACTCTGCTGCTCTCGGCGGCGTGATGGCGTTCTTCTCCTTTTCATCTGAAGCTGCAGACAGAGCCATGTCCAGTGAAAGGGCATCTCCCCTGTACTGTTTCCCTATGCTCTTCCCCATACAATATACAAAAATATTTACACTTTTACAACATACTACAGTAAAAGACACAGTGCCATTAACCCCCTCAAAACATCCCCCTCCTTTGCACACACGTAGCCCAACACTCTTGCCACTTTCTGAAGCACTTTCAGGAAGTCCTCTGTCATAAGTCCCCTGTCATCTTTATATGGTGAAGGCTGCTGCTGAGTACAATCCTACGGAAAGGCTGGCCCGTGAGAACATCACGGTGTGTCCTCATCTATGTTATTCACTGGACCTGACACCATGTGACTTCCGGCTCTTCCCCAAAGTCAAGATGACCATGAAACATAAACGTGTTGGATCTGTTCCGAATATGAAGGCCACCATGATGGTGGAACTGAAGACTCTCATGAAAGAGGACTTCCAGAACTGCTCCTGAAAGTGGCAGAACAGTCGGACACGTGTGTCTGAAGCAAGAGAGCATATTTTCAGGGAGGTTGACGGCAATGTTCCTTTTACCATATTTTTGTAAAAAATGTTTTCATTCACCATATTTTTCTTTCACATCCCTTATTTTACAACCTTCTCCCCAGTGGCAGCTGCCTGCAGAGCTCAGAGATCGCTAGTACCAGAAGTGGGTCTGAGGAAATGACTGGCCAAGCAAAACAAGAGGTGCATGGCTGGTCACTGCAGCATCACTAAATCACAAGAGAGTAGGGAGAGATGGCTGCTCTTAGTGTGAACCTGCAGTATGTGAACTGTGTCACCCCAAGGAGACAAGCCACGTATACCCAAATGTTATCAGTGGGGTTACTGTGGTGTAGTATTATAAAAAATCTTTCATGTTCTTCTTTTTACATTTTTGTTTCCAAAAGTAGGATATATTCTTTTTATAACCCTAGGTACGTAGCATCGATCTACAAAATCAAGCAGAGCAGTAAGCAATACTTTGAGATAACTGTGAATGTAACACTGTTAACAGGAAGCTTAGGCTATGTATGTACCACAAGCTAAGGAGCCTGTAAACTACAAACTCATATATACACAGTGCATCTGGGCTAAGCTTTTTGCTCTCCTCTAGTACTGAAAGTTAAAGACTAGAGCGGGACACTACCGATCATGCTATTGCTGCCAAAAACATAATTGTGCGAGAATTAAGAGAGGGCCAGAGGACACATGGAGCCTCCTGCTATAGTTAAGAAGGCACGGGGAGCTGTTAAATTCCGGTCTTCTTTATTTTTATTTTTTGTAGTGCTGGCAATTGAACCCACGTCAGGCAATCTGTCTACCGCTGAGCTACATCCCCAACCCTTTTTAACTTTTATTTTGAGGTTGAATCTTGTTAAGTCACTAAGTTGCCCAGGATGGCCTTAAACTTGGGATCCTCCTACCTCAACCGCACTACTAGCTGAGATTATAGCCATGCACCACCACACAAGGCTGATCTTCCAATTTTTAAAGAAACTGAAGTAGATAAATCACTGCCGCTCATGACAGGAAATATCCAACTCAAAATGCAATTCATCCGCATATAATTTCCCAAATGTCAATACAGACGCAGCTACTTTAATTCTAATATGTAAGGCAAACTCCGATTTGGAAAGCGGATGGAACAGGACAAGAACTGCATTTGCAGCACATCAAATTCTGTACAGAACCTAACCAAACGGACCAACAGAATCCATCGTGAGATACACCCTTACCTTAAGACCCTTCCCATTCATCTTAATCCTTGCTCCAGGATCTGGGCCACTGAAAAAGATGAGCATGGAGGTGCTGTCCACTCTGAGCGTATACTTCTCTAAGTCCTTCACTTGGGGGAGGGTCAGTAGGCCCAGTCCCTGGATCATGGGCTCCCTCCACCTGGTGAGTTTCTTTCAGTCCACGTGGGCTGCGTTATGTATGAGAAAGGCACACTAAGGAAACCAAGCGACCCGGTTCATCTGTTTTATCCATTTGATGAACTTCCTTGAGGGTAAATCTTGGGACCTTTACATGTGTGTACGTTTCCAAGGGCATGCCTTCTGTCTGCACAATCGCTTTGAAGATAGTTGTAGCACTTATTTTGCAAATGAAAAGAAAACTATCTTAAAGTTTAAAGATAGTTAAAGATAAAATTGTTTGCTCCAGGTTATATGGCTTTGAATGGCAGAGTCTTTATATTTTTTAAACCTGAGTCTTATTCATCCAAATCCAGGGGTTTTCCCTCGATATCCAGACGTAACCAGAACAGCCAACAGAAAGTAATTACTAACTGGTGCCATGTTGAGGGTGATAGCTGAAATGATCCCATGGGCGTTCTGTCTTTTCTTTTCCTTCCTTCTTTCCCTCCTTTCTTTCTGCCTTCTTTCCTGTCTCTTATTGCTTAATGCTAGGCTCAGAGCTGCCATTTGAGGGAATAAAAACAAACACATTAAGCTAAGTTTTCTCCTCCACCCCAACCTTTTATTTTCTTATCCAGCTTTTGGTTCACTTACAGTCAGCTTATGGGAGATGTGCGAGCTGCACTGTAAGTGCCAAAACCGCTCTCAGCCCTCTTGAAGGCTGTGGCATAGTTTGAAAAATTAAATGCCTTTAAATTATTATTGCTGGCTACTTAAATACCTCTCATTATTTACAAAACATTATCTCCTTTGGTTTCTGATAGTTTTAGCTCAATAAAATTATCCAACAGACCAAAAGACTCATGTTTGTTCTGATTTCTCCTATCAGATTTCAGATGCTAAATTGTTTCCTTGCTTATTGAGAGCCATTCCTCCTCCTCAAAAAAAAAAAAAAAGTCAGGAGAGTGAAAGAGGATGAGAAGCTTCGGCAGGGATGCAGCTCTCCGCGGCCTGCCTCACAGCAGACATTCCTTCCGGATGACATAACCAGCCCCACGGTTTACTGCAACACCAGTGCCCTGACCCTGAGTATAGCAGGACTCAGACAGAATCTATTTTTTGAGCACCACTTTTGACTGGGCTCAGCCTGGAGACAGGACGTTGGAAGGTTATCTGGGAATGGTCAATTCGTTTCAAATGCACGAGTCCACCGCTCATAGGTGTGAAGTGAGCAGAGCAAGACTGTCCCCGGCAATCGCCACCCCCGCCCCATCACTCCACTCGGTCAGGTCAGGCAGAGTGCACCCAACGAGGAGCGAAGCTCCGTGTTTCTGTGGTCGGTTATAACAATAGTAGTGACACCTGCTGCTTATTCTCCACATTTGCAAAATACAGAAAATTGAATTTATATATAAAACTCTATTTGACCTGATTGAGCATCCTACTGCCTCTGAAATAATCTCGCAAAGGCAGTCTCTGCGTCCACTGCTGGGACAGTGGAAAAGTCAAGCAGGCAGAGTTGCAGGTTGCATCAGAAGTAATGGAAGAGACGTAAGCAGGGCAGCGGGGATGGGCCATGAAGGAACAGTACTGAGTGAAAAAGGAAAGAGCCCCGTGAAACACCAGTCCGCATCTGGTAAGGTGACATAAAACGACAAGGTTCGCCTTAAAACCCATGGAAGAAGGTGGTTGGGAGTGAGGCGGCGAGGAAGTGGGCGATGGGGGTAAATGCAGTCAATCCACAGTGCCTCAGTCACAGACCTAAGACGAGGAGGCAGGAGCTGCAGAGCACGACTGATGCCCCTCAGCACCTGAGGTCCAGCTAAGAAAGAAGGAAAAACTCAGGGAAAACAATTGCCTCCCGTGTCAATTACCAGCATGGATGATCCCAGTATGTATTTCTGCAGGAAGCTAGCGCTGGAATGTTTTTCTGAGAGTCCAAATCCTTCCCTTGGACAACCCTGTGTCTCCAGTCAGCAAAAATGCTCCCATGAAAACTTAGGCAGATACTCGTTCCTATCCCAGTGAGTGTGGGGTGCGTTAGTATAATTCAATCTCCACAAGTGGCCAGCCCTTCAGGGGACAGGGTTCTGAGGCAGAGAGCTCCAGTTTCCTTGACATCCCCGGCCTCAACTTTAAAACCAAAGTTGATTTTGTCCTGTACTCAGATAGTACCCCCTGCAACACGAGAACGCTCCATATTTATTTCTTATTTAAATCTTCCTCCTCCACCACCAACAGCTCCCTCCCCAAACTGAGTAAATCCCAGTAGAAAGAGTCTGTCTACCTCAGTACTGTGGTTTCCAGGAGCCCTGACATAACCTGCCTTTGCCACAGATACGGGAGAGGTAGGAGGAGCTCTTCTCACCTGACTCATGGTCTAGCCGGGCTGCTGTACATGTAGGAGTCGTTTGTGTTTCTTTCCTTTGCTCAGAATTGTTAAATGGGTGTGTCTTGTTTACACAGAAGTGGGGATTCGTTTTCGCATGTCGGCACAGCATAGAGCGTATCTTCATCATCTCTCCTCACCCTCTTCTCTCTCCTTCCCTCACTGCTGTCTCTAATAGTCTTCCCTCTACTTTGGTTCTCTCGCTCCCTCTCTCTCTCCACCCCATATATGAGAAAAATGTAATATTTGAATTTCTAGTCTGGCTTATTTCGCTTAACGTGATGGTCTCCAGTTCCATCCATCTTTCTGCAAAGGGCAGGATTTCATTCTTTTTTCTGGCTGAATACTACTCCATCGTATATACACACTGAATTTTCTCTATCCATTCATCTGTTGATGAGCACCTAGGTGATTTCCATGGCTTAATTATGGTGAATTGGGATGTAATAAATGTGAGTGTACAGTATCTCCATAGTATGTTGGCTCTAATTTGGGGCAGACCATACTGAGGTGTGCTATAGTTGGATCCCATGGTGGATCTACTTGCAGGTTTTTAAAGAACCGTGATGCTAATTTCTATAATGGTTATACTAACTTATAGTCCTTCCAACAGTGCAGAAAAGTTGTCTTTACCCACTTCCTCCATCCTCACCAACATGTGCTGTTTTCTGCACTCCTGATGACAGCCTTTCCAAAGGCCTGAGGTGGACTCTCAAGGCAGTTGTGATTTGCATGTAGCTGGAAGGAGCCATTGAATGAGTGATTTGATCCGGCTCAGCCTTGGTTCACCACTATAAAGGGACAGAGCTGGGGTGCACTGGGTGAGGTAGAAATAATTTTATAAGATTTTGTAAGTCCAGAATGTTTCTCTACTGGTGAGTGTGGTGGGGTACATATCCAGGGGTAGGGCCCACTTCACCTTTCTGTCCTTATATTGCCTGAATGGAATTCACCTGTCATTTTTTTTCTGCTTTTTGCAAAGAAGGATGTGACTCTATTTGGTGCCCAGTTCTTCTCTGACAGGCATGGGAAAGGAATAGGACAGAGTCACATTTTTTGGTTCCATTTTGGAACCATTCTCCTTGTCCCCTACATTCTACGGACGCCTCAGGTTCCAAATGCCTGCTCACGCTGGACTGGCAGCCTGGAAGGCCCGTTCATCCTGTGTCCATCACACTCTGTAACACGGTTCATCCCAAACCGCACCGCCTCTCCCCATGCCCCCTCCTTGTGCTTTCAAAATACAGAACTTAATGCTTTCTTTTGCTTTGGAGCCCAGTTACAGGTTTTCACGTTTGCCTTCCTATTAAAAGTTGAACTCAAAGTTAGTGACAGGTGATTTACAACCTAGCTCCTCCCTCTAGTGCCTTCACAGAGTAGGAAAGCAGCATATTTTTGTTCATCCATTCAACAAGCATGTATCGGATACATACTGAGTGCTGGGCATTGTTTCTGGTCCTGAGAAAATATCAGAAAAAGTTTCTGTTGTCATGAAGGGCTAGACAGTACACAAATGTCTAGCGAGTAAAAAAACACTTCTGTGTATTTTAACTGTCAGGCCACCAATGACAAACGATATAAAGAAAAATGAATCTAGCTAAGTGCAAAGAATGTCATATAGGGTAAGAATAGTGGGCCTGCATGTCCTTTTAGTTAGCATGGTCAGGAAAGACCTCCTCGAGCAGGTGACCTTGAGCCCAAAGCTGAATGAAAAGGAGGCATGGACCATGTAGACAGCCGGAAGAAGAGCAATCCGGACAGAAGACAGTACACGCAAAGGCCCGGAGGTAGGAACATGATTAATGATTGATCGTTGGTGTAAAATTGCCTTATTAGCATATTATCTCAGCAGTTTGGTCTTATGAAAGAAACTCCTCTCTTCATCCAAAGCAGGACAAAAAAGTGACATATTGAAGCCACAAATCTATGATTTTTACCATTCAAAAAGCTTCTATTTAGAAAATCTTGGACCAGAACCACTCAGGAGGCTGAGGCAGGAGGATTACTGTGAATTTGAGGCAAGCTTGGGCTACAAAGTGAGTTCAAGGCCAGCCTGAACTGCATAGTGAAACCCTGTCTCAAGACAAACAAAGAAACAAATAAATAGAAAATCGTGGACCACAGTATCTCGAGCACTCAGTGGAAACTTTCCTTCAGTAGTAAAATTGAGAAACTTCATTTGCATCCCCAGAATGAAACCAAAAGATGTGACTCCTATTCCTTTCCCACACCTCTCAGAGAACTGGGCACCAAGTAGAATCACATCCTTCTTTGCAAAAAGCAGCAAAACAAAGAAAAAATGGCATATAGGAAACCCAGACTCAGGCTGACAGGCTGTTCATTTTACCTCACGCTCCGGGTAGTTTGGTCCCAAGCTTTTCTTCCGCAGCTCTGTGCTAGAATGTACGTGACTGTTAATTTTAAAAGGAAATAATCAGAGTGTCACTTCTTCAAAAACAAGATAGGAACAAAAATATTTTAGTTTCAGGCTATTTTTCACACTCTAAAAATATCTGGTGGAATAAGAAGTTTCACTTTCATTGATTTTTCATCATGAGTCAATCCTCAGTGTGCTGAGCCCAAAGAACCAAAAATACCCTTTTCTGCTCAGATATGCACCACACTAGAAGCCCAGGCATTGTCGTTGTATAAAGGACTATTCGACACGGCCTCTGACCTCCAAGTTTATAATCCCTATAGCGAACAACACAAAGTCACAACATGGTAGAACTAAGGTGGCTCATACTGCGTGCCAGGCAACTGAGGATCACATGAGTGAGAACTCTTGATTCTGCCCAAGAAGTAACAGGGCCTGGATCGTCCACCTGAAACCACAAGAACCAAGAAGATGCTGGTGTTTAACATGTGGGCCATCAGACAGCCACGGAACAGGAAATGGGAAGCCACACAGTGAGCCTATTGTGTCTCAGTTACTTTCTCCTTACCGGGACACAATACCCGACACCCACATATTTAAAGGGAAAGGCTTATTTTGGCCCACAGTTTGTAGAGGTTTCAGTCCATAGTCCGCTGACTCTAAGGGAGGACAGTAAGACAGGGAAGATATGCGCACAGTATGGCAGGCAGGAAGCAAAGATGGAGGAGAGAGGGGGATAGAACCTTCCATGCCACGCCCCCTGTGACCCACCTCTTCCAATCAGGTGCCAACTCCCAACATCACATTGAGCTATGGACTCAGCAGTGAGAATCCATGAAAATCACTCTCCCATGATCTAGTCACCTCCCCATAGCCCCACCTATGAGTACATGAGGCTGTGGGGAGACATCTAAATAGAAGCCAGAGCTGACTGCTCTGAGCCTCGAGTACACTGTTGGGGGGTGTACTGTATTATATTTCAAGGGCTGATGGCAGAAAGTAATAGCTACTGGGCCACTTAACAGAGATGTGTTTGCCAAGATCTGAGGGCCGCGAATCCAAAATCAGTCTCAGCAGGCTCTGTTCCTTCTAAAGGCTGTGAAGGAGAATCTAGCTGGCCATCTTCTCCTTGGTCTTCCCATTGTCGTCTCCCTGTATGTGTCTCAGATCACATTTTTCTTCTTATAAGGAGAAAGATCACACTGGAGTAGAATCAGTTCTAATATCCTCATTCTAACTTACCTCTGTAAACCCTAATCCCAAATAAAGGCGCATTCTGAGGCACTGGGGGCTAGTACTCCAATGTGTCTTCTGGAGACACACTTCAACTCATAGCAGAGAGGGACCCCAGAGAGAGCTAGTGGACTCGCTGAGCTGAGGAGATGAAGTGAGAGTACAGAGGCACAGAAGCTACTGGAGTTTGCAAGGGAAAGCCCGGGAGAAGAGACAGCTCTACAGAGAGACAGCTGAGCTCTGCATGGGGCCCCCGGAGGGACTGATGAGAATGTGATGAGCCTGTACTTGTAAGGAAGCTGCACCAGCTGGGGACCACTCAAAGGATTAAGGAAAACAGCACCCAGGGCTCACTCAGTGCCAGGAGTGGGACCTGTTCCACCAGCAAGAGTAGGAAAACAACACTGATGGGGCAGTGAATAGATTGCTAAGGAGACGTGTTCCCTCAGTACTGGTGGGAAATTAGCCTCAGCACTACTTCAGAAGTACCCAACAAGCCAGAAAAACAAAGCCCAAAAGAGATCAGTCTATTCCCAATGACTTAGCTGCACTCCAGAGCAAAGCTCAAGAGTATGTCTAGGTCTTCAGCACCCAACATGGCAAACTCATATTTTAGTTAATATGTTTACAAACAGTTGTAGTTTGGTATCCATTTAAAGATTATCAGGCAAGCCAAGGCTGGTGGCATGTGCCTGTATTCCCAGCACTCAGGAAGCTGAGGCAGGAGGACTGCTGGGAATTTGAGGCCAGCCTGGGCTACACAGTCTTGGCTAAAAAATCAATAAAGAAAGAAAGAAAAGAGAAAGGAAGGAAGGGAGGGAGGGATGGAAGGAAGGAGGGAGGGAAGACAAAAGACAGAATACCAAGCAGGCTAGAGAGCAGGAAAACAGTCCATAGTCAATCAAAACCAACCAGAACTAACACAGATGTTAAATAAACAAGGGCATGAAGCAGCTATTGTAACTGTATTATATGTGTCCAAAAAGATAAGTGAGAACTGGAAAATATTTTTAAAAAATGAAATCAAACTCTTGACTATACTTAAAATTATATTGTTTGAAACACGCACACACACAAAAATAAATATACTGGATGAGATTAATGAGAGAGTAGATGTTGAAGAAGAAAAGGTTAGTGACCTCAAAGGCCTAGCAACAAACAATCCCAAAGGAAACTCAGAGAGAAAAGTAAGTTTAAAAAAAATTAAAATGTACTGGTGAGATGCCAAACATCTTCCAGCAGCCTTATACCCCTACAATTAGTGTCCTCCCAAAAGAAGAGATGCAGATGACTGAAAAATAACATTTGAAGCTGTAATAGCCCAAAACTTGCCAAACCCTATGAAAACTGTAAATCTATATATCTGAGAAGATGAACAAACTCCAAAGACAAGAAACATGAACAAAACAGCACCCAGATGTCCTAGTCAAATTGTTCCTAATCAGTTATAGACAAAGTAGCCAGAGAATAGAGAGGCATGTTAAACCCAGAACATCCGTAAGGATTGTCAGGATCCAGAAATAGACCCACAGTTGTCCATGCAACTGATGGCTGACAAAGGCTCAAGGCCAGTGAAAGAGAAAGGACAGCCTTTGCAATAAATGGGACTGAAAAAATTATACATTCACAAGCCGAAAGAGAATAGTCTTTGAATGTAATCCCAGCCATTTTGAGAGACTGAGGCACGAAAACCACAAGTTGAAACCTAGCCTAGGCAACTCAGCAACTCAAAAATTAATCAGTAAAAATTTTAAATTAATTAAATTTAAATCAAAATAAATAAATTTTAGAGGAGGGCTGGGGTTGCAACCCAGTGTGAAGGCTCTTAGTTATAACCCCAGTACCATAAAAAAGTAAAAATTATTTGAGCCATATCTCACACTATATACCAAAAGTAAGTTTACATAGAGTGTAACAACTAATCAGAAACGTGAAACTTCTAGAGGTAAACTGGAGGATATTACTCTGACCTTGGATTAGGAAAAGATTTCTTTAATGTACCTCAACCCATAAAAGAGCAAATCGATACATTAAACTTGAAAAACCATCTTGTTATCTAGTACTTGTTTATTTATGGTTACTTAAAGCCTTATTTAGATAGAATATTTTTAGGTTCAAAACAAAATTATAAAGATAATGACATGACTTCTTTTATAAAATTATGATTTTTCATTTTAAAAACTTTACAATTTTATTATAACAACTTTTAATTGAAAAACAATAAAATTGTACATTTTTATTTAATTAAATTTTTATACAATTTACATTTTAGGGTCTATAAAATGTAGGAGCTTACACATGTAATTTTATATAGGAGAAAAAGTCCATAAAATACTAATGGATGTGCGTCATCTTGATGAATTTCTATCTTAAGTTCACTATACTTGCATTAAAGAAAATTAATTTAAACTAAATCTAAATTTAGACAAGATAATCTTATGGAAATTTCACTTGGTAAGACAACTACAGAGTGGACAACACACCTTAGCTGGTTATGTCTGGGACTCATGATAACTAAGCTGCTCCAGCCAAGAGTTCAATAATCAACATTTTATGTGGCCCTCAGGTTTCACAATGGAGTACCTAGGCAAGGGCCCAAACTTGTGTATGACACCTCTATTTTAAAGAAAATTTGTGATCCTAAAAGTTCTACTTTAAAATAGTCATTTCATGGATATTATAAATTAAGAACTAATGTTAAAGTATGCTTTTTTCATTAAAAAACATTGGTCTTCCATATACATAAGGTTTTAAAGATAACCCACAGATGGGAAGATAATACTCGCACAGCATCTATCGGATAAAAGACTTGTATTCTATGCATGGTCTCCCCCTTTGTGCACAGTGGACACGGTCCAAGACACCCGGTGGCTGCCTGAAACTGCAGATCGCACTGCACCCTGTAATTTAAGGCTTTCCCATCTTGACTAAGCACTTCTCCTGCACTGTGGCTGCACCGTTTGCAGTGTGAGGTGTGGCAGCAAAGCTGGCATGAATTTGTTTTCCTTTCTCACAATTTGAGAAACAGGAGACTCATGCTTATTGCAGCTCTTAGCAACCTCAGCCTGTCTTTCTTTCTTTTCTTATGAAGTCAAGAACTTCCTCTTTTCTCCTTAAAAAAATGACTTTTGTTGGTAATAGTACTGAAGATGAAACTCTGGACCTTGCATATGCTGGGCAAGTGTTGTAGTGCTGAACTACAACCAAGGCCCTTTGCTCTTTTGAATAGGGTCTCACTAAGTTGCTCAGGCTAGCCTTGAACTTGGGATCTTCCTCCATCAGCCTCTTGAGTAGCTAGGCTTTACCACAATACTAGGCAAAGAATAATGTTATGGCTTCTCTTTGGCAGACTACAGTGTTGGCACCACTGCTCTTGTGCTTTGGGGTTGTCTTGGTTACCTTTTTCTCATTGCTGCGACAAAATACCCAACACCCAAAATGAAGGAAGGAAAGGTTTACTTAGCTTACAGTTTGTGGAGGTTTCAGTCCATATGTGGCTGCTTCTGAGGCAGAGTGGCACATGGCAGAGGGCAAACTGTTCATGGCAGCAGAGCACAGCAAAACAACCAGCAAAAGGGAGGAATGGCTGTAAGCTGCCTCTTTCTACCTCCCTTACGTTGTAAACAGGCTCCCCCCACCCAGGGGGGTGTAGCTCTCACACAATCTCCATGTCTTCCTCTTCCACAGGCTCAGGATGTATACAAAGTAAGCACCCTGGCTTCCTGCTGAATCACTCAGCCAAACCTCTAAGACTCCCCAAGTTGACACAATGTATCAACCATAACAATCCACCCCTTGCTAACTTGGCAACCAGATACATTTCTTTAAACCAGTTTCCCAATACAAAGACATTATATTACATTAGAACATAACATTTTGCTCCCTACAAATGAAAATTAAACACTTCCAACATTTAATGGCACAAAATAAACATTACCATTCCAAAAGGTACACGCAGGGGGATACAGAGCATTGAGAGCAAAGCAAGTCCAACATTGAGCAGGGCTAACATTGTGTTCTGTAATTACACATCCAGCATCTGAAGCAACTTGTGGCACGTTGTGAGGTCCAAAGGGCTTGCATGAGTCCACCCCTATGGCACTTCTGCTGGTTACAGCCTCCACAGCTTCTCTCTTAGGCCTGCTTTGCTCCCTCTTTGCAGCTTTCTTCAAATGATCCACAGTCATGTCTTTTCTGAACTTCTGAGGTCTCCAGGGCACCTTTTGCAGCACACTCACAGATTCACACACTGCCCTCTCAGGTGCACACTGCCTGGCCTCCCAGGCCTTCTGAAATCTGGGTGGAAGCCTCTTTAACCTCAGAACTCTTGCATTCTCCATGCACCTAAAGCCAGGGCCATGTGGATGATGCCAAGGTCTGCTGTCACCTGGAGCAGTAGCCAAACTTTCCTTCCTCTTGGCCATAGGGGTCGAGTGCCTGGATCACTGGGCACACTGAATCCAATGCTGGGGAACAAATTATGCCGCCTCCATTCTGGAACCTGGTGCAGCCGCCACCGCCATTCTGGACCACGGCACTCTGCAGCTTCCTTCTCAAGGCAAGGTCTTTCATTTTTGCAGTCTCAAGACTGCAAAGGTTGGAGGCTTGCTTCTTGTGATGCCCTCAGGTCATCTTTTTCATTCTCTTGTTCCTTCTCAGCAATACAGATCTCTTCAGCCTTATCTTTGCAGCCCAGAGCTTTCCTGGAGCTTCCTTTTTGGCCAAACTCACAATATTTTAAATCATCCTGCTAGGCTCTTTCCTCTGGATTCTCAATATAAATCTGGCTAAAAGCCCCCAACAATATCCATGCCACTGCCCCAACATTCGACTGCCTTGAAATTTCTTTTGCCAAATTAATCAGTTCCCTGCTGCCCTTAATCTGTCTTAGGCAAAATCTCTTGACACAAGCAAAATTCAGACAAACTTTCTGCCAAGCCATAACATACATCATCTGGAGTCCAACAACCAATGAAATCCTTCCCAACAGAAACCTTCTGAACCTGGTCTCTAGCGGCAGGATTTCTATCAGCCTTCTGGTCTTCCGAGCTCTGACCAGACATCTCCAAACCTTCCCAAACTCTTCCCACAAGCCATTTCCAAAGGCTCTTGAACCACATGGTCAGGTACAGGCACAGTGACGACCCCATTCCTGGTACCAAATTCTGTCTTGGTTACTTTTTTTTCGTTGCTGAGACAAAATACCCAACGCTCAAAATGAAGGAAGAAAAGGTTTACTTTACTTACAGTTTGTGGAGGTTTCAGTCCATACATGACTGCTTCTGAGGCAGAGTGGCACATGGCAGAGGGCAAACTGTTCATGGCAGCAGAGAACAGCAAAACAACCAGCAAAAGGGAGAAATGGCTGCAAGCAGCCTCTTTCCTTTCCTTCTCTCACATTGTAAACAGGCTAACCCCACCCAGGGGGTGTGTAGCTCTCACAATCTCTGTGTCTTCCTCTTCCACAGGCTCAGGATGTATACAAAGTAAGCACCCTGGCTCCCTGCTGAATCACTCAGCCAAACCTCCAGATTCCCCAAGTTCACACAATGTATCAACCATAACAGGGGTCATTAGGGAGTAAAAGGAGGGTGACAGGAACACGAGCACTGCGATTCTGCAGCAGTACACCTAATCATTAGACAGCCACAAAATAACTGGTGGATGAGTCACATGCACAGGATAGATGTACTGTGCACAGAACAAAGGGAAAGTTCATGTCCTGGGCGAGATGGTGCAGGATAGCATGAGAGGTCATCATGCTACTAGAATAGCACACAATTTAAAACTTCCTAATTCCTTATTGCTGGCATTTTCCATTTAACATTTTTGGACCTCATCTGAACCTGGGTAACAGAAACCAAAGAAAGCTAAATTCCAGATAAAACAGAGCTACCGTATATAACAAGCAAACTCTCAAAACTAATAATAAATCTCAAAACTCAATAAGTAAACATGCCCCCTTCCAATGGATGAAAGATTTGAACAAATGCTTCACCAAAGAAGTTATTCTAATGTCAAGTAAGCCATGAAAAGATGCTCATTATCATTCATCACCAGGGAAGTGAGCACTACAGCCACAATCAGATACCACTGTCTACCTCTTACAGTGGATAAAATTTATAAGACTGACCATAGCAAGCATTAGTAATGATGCAGAAGAACTGGAACCTTCATACAATGCTGGTGAAATGTAAAACACACAACCATGTTGGCAAACGTGTTGATAATTTCTTACAAAGTTAAACATAGATCTAAGACTATGATTCAGTCATTCCATACCCAGATTTTTATCACAGAAAATCTAAAATATATAATCATCCAAAGACTTGTACATGAATGTTTATAGCAACTTTAACTTTTAAAGCTCCAAACTGGAAAAAACCCAAACCACCATCAATAGATGAATGGAAAACAAATTTTGATGTTTTCATTCAACTCAGGAAAATGTGTGTGTGTGTGTGTGTGTGTGTGTGTGTGTGTGTGTCAATGATCAATAAAACATGGACAAATTTGAAAATAATTAAACTGAAAGAAGCCAGTAAAATAAGTTATATACTACATGATGCCATTTATATAACTCTGTAGAGAATCCAGGTTAATCTGTAGTGACAGAAAATAGACTAGTGATTGCAGGGGTGGAGATGGAGGGACAGGTATAAAAGTGAGATCACAAATGGGGTATGTGGGAACATTTGGGGGTGATGGATACAGTGATGATGGTTTCACAAGTATATGCATGGGGGAAAATTTACCAAACTGTACACATTAAATAGGTCAACCACAGTAAAGGTGTTTTTAAAAAACAATCAAAAGATAAACACTGAGTGAGTTGAGTGAGTGGCAAAGGATGAAGGCCTGGATGAACGGAGCCCAGTCGTACCCAAGGTGGCAGGTGAGCTATGGGAAGGCACAAAAGGCGGAGGAGGCGTCCAGACAGGAAGCACAGCACAGGCAAAGTCGGGAGAGGGACTGTCCTAGTCCACTCGGGCTGCTATAGTGGCATATCATGGGTTTTGTGGCTTATCAACAATGTACTTATGAGATTTCTCACAGTTCAGAAAGCTGGGAAGTCCATGATCAAGGTACCCGCAGACTCCGTGTCTGGTGAGGGTTCTTTCCAGGTTCATAGGCCACTTTTTTTACATATCTACACATGACCACAGGGCAAGGGAGTTGTCTGGAGTCTCTTTTATGGGGACACTAATCATGTGGACATTCCTCTTTTAATGACCGAGTTCCATTCTGGTGACTAGGTCATTATATTTGTCTCTACATGAGGAATTATACAGACTATGTACATTACAATATTCATATCAAAGAAACTGTCAAAGGAAACTGTAACTTAATGACTTTGCTTGTGTTTGCATCTCTTACACACAGTACTGTAAGGTATAACAACACAATACTATAGTACTGTACTATACAGTACAATCAGCAACTTTATAGTACTATATGAACAAGTTATACTGTACAAAAAAGATGTTGCAGCTTGTTATGGTTGATGTATTGTGTCAGCTTGGGGAGTCTAGAGGTTTGGCTAAGTGACTTAGCAGTTCTACATCCTAGGGTGAAAAGGACATGCCCTACCTGCTCTAGGATGTTGTTCATTGTGTCAGTGTGAGAAGTGTAAAAGGTTAACTATGTGATTCAGCAGGGAGCCAGGGTGCTCACTTTGTATTCATCTGAGCCTGTGCAAGAGGAGGGCATGGAGATGATGTGAGTGCCACCCATGGGTGTGGGTAGCCTGCTTACAATATAAGGGAAGGAAAGAGGCTTGCTCTTCTCTGCCATTTTCCCCTGTTGCTGTTGTTGCTTTGCTGTCTTCCACTGCCACGAACTGTTTCCCTCTGCCATGTGCCACTCTGCCTTGGAGCCAGCTGAGTATGGACTGAAACCTCCACAGACTGTGAGCTAAATAAACCTTTCCTTCCTTAATTCTGGTTGTCAGCTATTTTGCCTCCACAAGGAGAGAAAAGTACTGAGACACAGCTTTATAAGCAAGATGTACAGAAGTGTACCAAAAAAAAAAAGCCAGATTCTAAATCCATGAGGTAGGTTGTAAGTTCAAACGTCACTCCTCAATTGGAAGTCCAAACAGTCATTAAAGGTGGGTCGTTCCACAAGGAATATCTGTATTTGTGAAGGCTCCATCCTTCTGGCCTAATCACCTCCTAAAACTTTGCTCCCAAATACCAGCACATCAGTCTATCCCAAATAAATATGTTTTGGGTGGGGAAGTCTATGGAAGGAATCATGAATACTTTTTCATTATCTTTTAAGGGATTCAAATGAGGAGATACATGCCCACATAGAAGATGAAGTTAGAATCTGCACTTTTGGGTGACTCATACCCATTTCTAAGTGTTATTCTTCCTTCTTCTCCTGCCTTGCTTATCTATCACTATGCAACAAACCACCCCAAAACTCATGCTTTAAAACCTCACTTTGTTTCCCCCATGGCACTGTGGGTTGAGTGTCTGGCTCTTGTACTCCATATGCTGCTGGTGAAGGTTCTTGGAAGGCTTCTATCAACATCGGGTTCCACTGGCCAACATTCAAGGTGGCTCCTATACGTGGCAGGAAGGTCTGTGAGGCCTGGCTTCCAGAGTGTCTCTGTACGACTTCTCCTATAGCTCAGGCTTCTTGCAGCATGGCAGCTGCGTTTGAGAAGGTGCATCTCAAGAGCAAGAGGGTCAATAAACTCAACGGATACAGCAAGACTTCTTATGGCACAACTTTAAAAGTCACGCAGCCTCTGGATTAGTGTCTTTGGGTCAAAGTAAGCCACAAGCCCAGGCCAAATTCAAAGGGAGGAAAAATAGACTCTAACTCTCAGTAGGAGAAAAAGTAAAGAACTCATGATCATCTTTGATCCACTGCACTCCACTCCCACTTCCCTGATATTTTGCCAAGGTGAAGCTATATGCTTCTTCCCTGGGTTACGAGGTACATGTGGTGAGGTACCACAGCTGTACACACCTTATATTTATTATCATAAACATTATGCCATGCTTCCTTTTCTTCCTTCCCAGAGTAAATTTTTCAATGAAGTAATTTTAATAAATTATTAAATGTTTAGGAGGAAAAATAGTCAATAAGATAAGTATGGGAGAAGTAAACATGCTAATGAATTTCATGTGTTTTAGGGCAGAAATTTAACCCGCTTCTATTGATACCATTTTGAAGCCTGTGGAATTTAGGTAAACTACCCCAAAATGAATGCAATTGAGTTCAGTCTTGTAAAAGTCATATTTTGAAAGCTCTTTTCAGAATTTGAAGGCTAGAATGCCATCGAGAGAACAGAAAGCCCTGTCAGTGTTTAGATCAGCAGGCTTGTAAACAGGGGTCAATCTAAGCTCACTACCCCATTTAGAGTTCACAGGCAAGGTTTCCATCCTATTCTGAGAAATACTCTTAATGAGAGGGAAAAAAATCAGTCAGTAATTTAAAAAGTAAACTGTTTCCAGAATTTTCAAGAGCAAAGCAGTTTGTAGCAAAACATCCCTGCTGCTGGAACAGCTGCTGAGACACCACCTTTAGATACGCCTGGTAACATGACCCCCTTAACCCCCTGAGGATCTGAACCGGGTACTGAAACAGGAAGCCTTCTGCTTCCATCCTGCTGGCTTCATCTGCCTGGCATGTGGTGGGTCATACTAGAGAGGTGAGAGCTGGATTTATTTTAGAATCAAGCCTATTTAGGAAGAGTTAGGCCATGATATGTGAATCCCAGGTACTGGACATGTTTACGCTTTTCATTAATTTTTTTCGTTTTAAATATTTAATGCTTAGGGATTTTTATTTCAATGTGCTGCACTGTGCAAAATGCAATGGGCTGATGTGGCAGGACTTTTTCACTGCATTGTCTGTGCCATGGATATTATTTTTAAGTTTTTACCCTACAAATCCAGAGAGGTTTGGTGGCCAAGGCACAAGAGTGATAGCCCCAATTTTGGTGTCTCCCTCTGTATCCTTGGGCAAAGGCCACTAATCTCCTGTCTCTGTTTCAATATCTCTAAAAAAGGCATCATAACTTACTGAGCCCCACCAGAATAAGTGAAGTACATCTAATTAATGTCTACAATCTGGTTTGATGAAAGGCCTTTAAAGTTATTGTCACCGCATTACTATGCAAATGAGTGCTAACTTTAACATCAGAAACAACTGACTTGTGTGACAGACCCCCATAGCTTTCTGATGAAGACAGACCTTCCTGGGGATACACAGCACTCAGCACTTACAGGAGAGTTCCCTCTCTAATATAACAAAATATACTGTGTTCAATATAAAGTTTGTGAAGCATCCCTGACCACGATAAGACACAGGAAACGATGGAAGGTAGCCCTCCATCCTCAACCTCCACATCTAGAGATACAACCAGTCACACATGGCAAACGTTCCAAAAACAAAGTTCACTTTTATTGAATGTACAGACTTCCTTTCTTACCATCACTCCCCAAACAATACAGTATGAGAATTATTTCCATAGCATTTGCACTGTATTAGGTATTATATTAACCTAAGATGGTTTAAAGTGTAGGGGAGGGTGTATAGATATTATAGCAAATTTTATATGAGGGACTTGAGCATCCTCAGCCTTTGGCACCCCAGGGATGTCTATATCTGGACAACATAAAGTAGAGGAAAAGGCACCGCAGGGGCTGTAGATTGGGGGCGATGGTTCCAAATGAACCATAGCCCACCGAGCCGCCCCACTCATGTGAGGACTGCTGTCCTCACTGAAGTTCCTTCCCAGAATGCAGCAGCCATCGGAAGGATCACTGTATGCCTTTCTGCAAGTAGTTTCTGTCAAATACTTCCCATGTTGCACTAAAGACTGACTGTTGAGGCATGTCCAACTGGCTCATGACAAATGAAGCCCTGAGTGAACAGGGGAAACCCTTAAGAGTTAAATACCACAGGTCACAGGGTTTCATCTCTCTGCCAGTGGCTGGAACAATTTTCTCAGCCATCTCTACTTTTTCTTGGAAAGAGGAAATTAGCAAGGTGGTTAAGATGAGAGATCAGTCAGACAGAGAGACTTTTAATGATTTCTTAGGAAACTGACGGTAGTACATTAAAAGTTGACAGGTAACTAGTTTTACTCTACTTACAAAGCTAGTAGCAAATATAATTGGAAATCAAACTGAACAATTAAAAACCCTTAAGAATTTCAACATTTCAAAGGATAATATGATGACCCAATGTGGGAAATTGCCAGCCAAGGAAACTATGACACTGTGTAGACTAACAAGCCACACATGAGAAAGTGAACGTGTTCCCCCAAGTCCGCGTGTTGGAAGTTTCGTCCTCCGTGAAGCTGCGTTGGGAGGTAAACCTGTGTAGAGATGGCTAGGCCAACAAGGCTCTGCTCTTACGCATTCATGCCACTACTGTCAGAATGGTCCATTTTCTCGGATGGTCCCTTGCCTAGGGTTTGTCATGAAAGCAAGTTCAGCCCTCTCTTGCTCACTCGTGTCCATGTGGCTTCCCATCCTATCATGATGACACATGCAGGCTTTCACCAAATGCAGCCCCTTGATCTTAGATTTCTCAGCCTCCAGAACTATAAGCCAAGTCAATTTCTGTTCATTAAACTTGACCCAGTCTGTGGAATTCTGTTAAAACCACACAAGGTGGACTAAGGAGGAAGAGAAAAAGAAGCATAAACATACAATCAAGGGCTGAGGTGCAGGCTGCGTCAGAGGACCGATGTGTATGAAAAATTATGTTTGCAGTTTGAAAGAGAAAGGACATAACAGAGAAAGGATCGTGTACACTTATCATCCTAGAATTTACTTTTTAATGCTTACAACAAATACTTTTGGTGCACATCATTGGGTAACCGCTAGCTAAGTCTCAAGGAGAGGTGGTGATCCTAACAATGTTACCTGCTGTGATAAAGGTGTGATGCTCATCAAAAGTGATTGGATCCACCCAGGTGGGGACAAAAAGCTTCCCCATTTAAGGTCACATCTACTCTGCGTTTTGGGAGGTAGATGTGTTTAGGAATTTACTAGGCCAAGAAAACTAGAGAGGTATTTCAAGGCAAAGGAACAGTACCTGCAAGATCACTGTATCCTTGACCTAGTGGCACAAGGAAAGCAGCAAAACAAGCCCCCTCAATCTTAGTGGCTTCATACAGCAACTGTTGATTATGTCTCACGAGTCTGTGTGTCAGTCAGGCCATTCTGCTGACCTGGGTCTGGCTAGGCTAACCTGGAAGAGGTTTGCTTACAAATCTGAGGTCAGCCTGTAGGTCAGCTGAGGGTTAGTGGT
The DNA here is from genome assembly GCA_004027595.1 of Dinomys branickii. Classification (NCBI taxonomy): domain Eukaryota; kingdom Metazoa; phylum Chordata; class Mammalia; order Rodentia; family Dinomyidae; genus Dinomys; species Dinomys branickii. The sequence goes on along the minus strand of PVLD010001072.1, from coordinate 192,407 downwards.
CAGAATTGGCCTTTGCTGAAATGACTCTGCCCTGCCCTTGGTTTCTCATGGTGCAGCCGGCTAGCTCAGGCTTGCTCTAATAACAGAGCCAGAGATTCAAGAGAGAGCAGAAGTGTACAGGGCCTCACTAGGCCCAGACTCAGGAACCACATGCAGTTACTTCACGTACATTCCATTGGCCAAAGCAAATCACTCTGAGGGAAAACTTCATCACTTGACGGAAAGAACCAAGTCACATTGTAAGCAGAAAGGGTAATCAGTCTACTACTAATCTACCAGTTACTAAGACACAAATGCATTAGGCCTACTTAAGGAAAACCAGGACTCAGATGTGACTTGAGCAAACAGTTCCAGAAGAAAGAGAGAAAGACATAAGCTAAACTTGGAGAGGTAGACTAGAAGTAGCTCAGGAAGGGACTAATAAACCACATTTAAGGGATTGAATTTTTTTAAAGCAATTGGAAAGCCATCATAAGATTGAGCGGCCACTTCGAATTTTTGAAGATATATAACAGCACATTTCCTTAACGGAAGGGACTGGAGTTTAGAAGACCAATTATGAGTGAGCTGTGATGGTGCACATCTGCATTCCTGGCACTCTTCTGTCTCTCTTCTTTTCCCATAATACAAAGCCAATGTTGCTGAGCCCATGTTGCTTCAGCACGAAGACTGTGTTTGCCAGGTTCCCTTGTAGCTAAGTGAGACCATGTGAGTCCATTGGTCTTGGAGGTAGAATCAGAAGTGTGACAGAGGAGTTGCCTGCACTTTCAATAAAAGAGAGTTGAGGCATATCCTATGTGCACGTCTTTTTCCACCTGTACTATTTCCTGTGTACTCTGTCACTTTTGGACAAGCAGAATAAGAACTACATCTGAGATAGCAGAGCAGAGAGCTGGAAGGAGCTAGGGTTCCAGAAGGCTTAGCAGATTAAAGCCACCATAGTAGTCCTGTGCCTCCTGCCTGCATCCTGACTTTCAAATGAGGGAGAAATAAACTGCTATCGCACTTGAAGAGAAAACTTCTTAAAATATGCTTGGATCGTGATGTGGTTAAGCCAGAGTAAAGGCAAGTCTCTAAGGCAAGTTTAGGAGCCCTCTTACACAGCTGAATAAATTGGTGATGCCCATGAAGAAATGTAAAGAGGAACTGTATACTGAAGTCTAAAGAAGGGACCTGAGAAGGTTTTAACCTGATCCAAAAAACGTTTTGGGATCTTTGGTGTTATATATACATCTTTTGTTTACATAATTTTACCTAAGCATAAATAATCAAACACCAATACTTCACAAACATTTCCAAAACAAAAAAAGGAGGAAATAACACTTCCTAGTTTATCCTATGAAGTCAGTATTACCCTGAAACCAAAATGAAACAAAGACATCACAAGACAGGAAAACTACACCATCATCCCTTGTAATTTTGCATACATTAAGAATTCTCAACAAAATACTAGAAATGGAATCCAGTAACATATGAAAACATAATCAAGGGAGATTTATCCCAAGAAGGCAAGGTTGGTTTACCATCTGCTAATCAATCATATATCATACTAATAGAACAAAAAACAAAAATCACATGATTATCTCAATTAACAAATTTAATAAAATTAAACTTTCATGATAAAAGCACTGCACAACTTCCTCAACTCAACAAAAACATCTTTGAAAAATCCATAGCTAGCATTGTACTAAATGGTAAATGATTAGATACTTTCTTCACTGAGTTAGTAAAATGAGAAGAATGTCCAACCTTAACACTTATATTCAACATTACACTGGAGGTTGTAGCAAGAACAATTGGAAAAGAAAATAAGCAAATACATATAGATTGGAGGAAAGAAACAAAGCTCCATAATTGCTAATGAAACCATTTTACACTAAAAAATACTAAGCAATCCACCAAAAACTGCCAAATAATTCCCATAAAGCTGCTAGATACATGATCAATATTCAAAAACACCACTAATAAGCGATCCAAAAATGAAATTAAGCAAACAATTTCATTTACAAAGTATCAAAAAAAAAAACATCTGGAAGTAAATCAAAAGAAGTGCAAGACTTGTGAACTGAAAAGTATAAATCAAATTGAAGGAAGTAGAAGACCTAAATAAATGGGAAGATACTGCATGTTCATGGGTTGGAAAATGTAATATTGTTAGTATACCAACACTACCCAAATTGACCTACAAATTCAATGTGATCGTGTAGCAGAAAATGCCCCCCAGGCAGTATACTTCAATTTGTTAATTGCCCAGGTAATAGTTCCGGTTACAGTTCTGGTTGCTTCTCTCTGTTAGAAACTGTGATGCGTAGCTGGTCACTATGATACACATTGTATAAACCAATCCCCAATTGACAGGCCATTCTGCCTCTGTACTTCCTGCTTGCTTATCCCATATGAGCCCTAGACTACCAGAGATCAGGGCCTGATATTTTGGGAATGATCCCTATCAGTACCCATTGACATAAATAAATTTGCCTCCAAATCATGTGTGTCATTTCAGTGTTTCTGCTTGCCATTGCAATCTTGATCAAAATTATAGCTGTCTTTGCTGCAGAAATGGACAGGATGACCCTGAAATTCATGTAAAAATCTAAAGGATCCAGAATAACAAAGATAATCAAAGAAAAAGAAAGGCAAAATTGGAAGACTCAGTTTCAAAACTTACAACATTTCCAGTAATTAAGACACTGTGATATTGACATAAGATTGACGTATAGATTAATGGAATTGAATTAAGAGTCTAGAAGTAAGTCTTTATATTTATGGTCAGTGGAATTTCCATGAATGCCAAAACAATTCAATGGGGGAAGAAATACTCTTTAGCAAATGATCCTGGAACAACTGGATATCTATTTGCAAAAGAATGTGACAAGAAAATGACTTTTAAAAAGGTATCATACATCATATAACACTATTGTCATACAGAGAAATTAACTCTTACTTTTTTTTTGGTACTAGGGATCAAACTCAGGACCTTACACTTGCCAGGCAGGCACTTGTGCCCCTAAGGAATATCTCCAGTCCAATTCTTACATCTAAGTGTAAGAGCTACAACAGTAAAATTTATGGAAGAAAACATGGAAGTCAGTCTATGTGCTCTTGGATTTGGCAGTGTTTTTTCAGTTATGACACCAAAACCACAAGTGACAAAAGGGAAATGAATAAATTGGACTTGACCAAAATTAAAAATATTTTTCCTTCAGAAGACATCATCAAGAAAGTGAAAAGGCAATCTACAGAATAGGAGAAAATGAAAGTCATGATCTGATAACATACTTGTATCAGAATATATAAAGTACTCTTATGAATCAAAAATAAAAAAAGAATCCAGTTTTAAAATGGGCAGAGATTTCACAGACATTTAAATGTTTATGAACACCTCACCCCTAGTCTTTGATCAGTAGGGAAGAAATCTCATCAACCTAAGGAATAGCATCACTGATGAATTTAAACAGGGAACCGGATATGGGCAACTCCTCTCCTTCTCTCCAGCCTTTTGGGCATTTCGCTGAACTCCTCTGCACCAGTCTTAGGGTTGCTCCCTCTTCTCCATTGGGGCCTCAGCTCAAGTGCTGCCATAGGCTGGGAAGCCCCAATCAGTGTGAGGGAATTCCCTCACCAGCAGATGTGTGCTGCAGCCCCTGATATAAGTTTATTTGCAGTAAAGGTGAGATTATGGCTTCATATGTAGACCCAATTCTTAATATTTATGTCCAATAGAAAAGAGATACAATTTTTATTGGGTCCCCTTAAAATCTTAAAGGTTATATTTAACAAGTTAAATCATTTAAAGTTAAAAATGTACACATAGTGCTTGATGAATGTGTAATGTCTATGATAGAGAAATTAAAATAAAACCATGATGGACCCTGATTTGGCAATCCCCCTTCTTCTTCCTTTGTCTCTTCTTCTATATGGGAATCTCAAAACAGCACTCCCAGGGCTTTTCTGGCCAAGCTCAATGCTTTTGGAAGCTGGAGAGCAACAGTGAACCATGGAAGCACTGCACTGTCCCCAGGTTGCTGCTAATCTAAAGCAAGCGATGGGACATCAATAGAATGAAATGACCGAGTGTGAAGCCCAAGGGCGAGGAGAGACTGGAAAGACAAGCATCCTGCTTGACATCCAAGAAGAGTTAGTAGATATGAGAGGGAAGGGAGGGGAGGGGAGGGGAGGGGAGAACGAGCTTCATTGAGCATCCGCTGTGTTGTCAGGAGCTTTTGGTCACATACAACCCATACCACAATCCTGCAAGAACAGCTGCCATTATCCCTCTGTTCCACATAAGGAATACAAGGCTCGGAAACACTAAGTATTTGGCCTGCGGTCACATAACTAGCCAGAGGCAGTGCCAAAATTTAAAGCTACTTCTCTCTGTTGCTAAGACTTGTCCTTTTTTTTAAACACCAGCTGCCCCCAGAGACATGAACAAAGTAGAAAAATAAAAGGTTGCAAAATCAGTGCAGGGGGAGCTTATAATGCTGAAGCTTTCAGAGCTAAAGCATTGCTGAGTAAAAGCAAAGCCTAGCGCATGGCCATGAGGGTGGGTTGGTGTGCTGTGAAGCTCTTCGGTGTAGAAGTCAAGGACAGATGGGCCTCTGCACGGTAGCCTGGGGCTGTCTGAATAGAGGTCAGGAAGCGAGGCAGACAGACGGCCCTGAATAAATGTTGGGAGAGGCTGGGCACACCCGTGTGATGGTAATCATGGAGGTATTGCAATTGAGCCAACCTGTGGGGATAATGAAATTCTGAGATATATATATATTTTTTTTTTCCGCAAAGATATTTCACCCTCTCACAGGGCCATGGACATCTTCATGCACTTCACTGCAGAAGAACTAGTTTGGAAGGTTTATTGGAATTATTTTTTCAGCTAATGAGGAAAAGCAGCTGTGTCTGCATGTTCACATTGTAAGGGATTTTGTAAAGGATGGGTTTTAAAAATGAGACAATTCCTCTTAAGAGCAAGGTCCCAAGAAAGCTATCTTCATACCTTTACACTCTGAGCATGTAGGGAATAAAGTTCTGTATGAGGCTGCTCAGCCCTGCATGGCTTGGTGATGGGGGTATCTAGAGATGCAGTGATATCAGGCAGGCATCACAGAAGCTGACTACACACAGGGCAGGGTGCTATTAGGCCAGCCACTGGCAGTGGCCTCTTGGTACAATCAAGACCTGCTGTACACCCAGGATGGATCAGACCATCGCCAGCATCACATAACAGACTGCTTTGTAACAAACTGATTTTTTTAATGCATAGAAGGAGTACTCTCACAGCGATAAAGAGTACAGTTCAATAAATGAAACAACCACTCACTCTCACTTATTGCCATTATCAAGTACTAGGCGTTGAAGGTACCTGTTTGTGCTAGACTTTTGTGTGACCAGCAACACTGGTTTGCTCACACCCAGTGAGCCACACAACAAAGTACAGTGTGACTAGGTGACAAATATTTCATTTCCACTGTACTCTTATGACCACCAAAACCATGTTCCACACTAGGCACGAAAAGACTGCCATGAACACGCATGCATGCCAAAAGGAGTCACTGAAGAAGCCAAGAGGTAGTAGCCATGCTTACTGTGGAAGTGCTTGATTTTATGATTGAATTTTAAAAGTAATTCATTATCCCAGGCTTTTTGTTTGATTGCTTCAACTAGGACTTGCCTAATTAGAGAGTTTGGACAGTTGAGTACTCACTGTGTTGCAGACCGCAGAGGTCCTTTACTCCCACCCTCCCTTTCTGCCATCTGTTGAGTGGTGTGCTACTTTAGCATGGCGAAGAGAGTTTGATTTGTTGAGGCCCTGCAGTTAGATAGGCTTAGTGTGATCTCAGCACAGGACTCTTTTATTGGTGTCTCGGTTACTTTTCTCTCGTTGCTGAGGCAAAATACCCAACACCCAAAATGAAGGAAGAAAGGTTTACTTAGCTTATAGTTTGTGGAGGTTTCAGTCCATATTTGGCTGGTTGTGAAGCAGAGTGGCACATGGCAGAGGGCAACAGTTCATGGCAGCAGGGCAGGGGCAAAAACAACCAGCAAAAGGGAGGAATGGCTGCCAGCAGCCTCTTTCTACCTCTCTTACATTGTAAACAGGCTCCTCCCACCCAGGGGGCGTGCAGCACTCACAGAATCTCCACGCCCTCCTCTTCCACAGGCTCAGGATGTGTACAAAGTAAGCGCCCTGGCTTCCTGCTGAGTCACTCAGCCAAACCTCCCGACTCCCCGAGTTGACACAATGTATCAACCCTAACAATTGGTCAAAAGACCCTGAGCAGGCTGCTTCACGTGTTATCCTCAGTTGTTCTTTCAGAAAGAGGATCAAATAAGTGCCAAAAGATGGATAAAAGAAGCTGAACAAGGTGGGCACGGCGGAGCATACCTGTAAACCCAGCACCTGAGAAGCTGAGGCAGGAGAATAGCATGAGTTCAAAACTGGTCTGGGCTACAAAGTACAAAGTTCAAGACCAGCTTGAATTACACAGTGAGACCTTGTCTGGAAATAAAATATAAAAGAAAAGCTGAATATAGTAATGCGCACTGTAATCCTAGCACTCATTTTTGAGTTTCTCCTTACTTGCAGCCCAAAGTCTTTTAAATCATTACTTACATTGCTCTGTCTACTTAGAAAGGTAAGCTGATCAAGTAATTCTTTAGAATGTACAGCTGTTTTGCTCTAGCTGGGCTTCTCCCAGAAAATATAAACTTAATCAAACTTTCTCTTCTGCTTGTCTCTGGGCAACTCGGTGACTTAGAGAGGCCTGATCTGAAATAAAAATTAAAAAGGGCAAGGGGATGTACCGTAATGTAAAGGCCCTGGACGCCATGGCCCCCCAAAATAAAATGATGGGTAAAAGAGTTTGAAATCGTTTTTTAAAGTATTTTCATATTTATTATTTAATTGGAATCATTTGATTTTATATTCATAACAGTGGAGATAATAAATAATTAGCACTCCTGTGATTTCAAATAAATGGGGAGTGATTCACAGTTATATCAGGGCTATTAGACATGGAAAACTTTTTTAAAACATTAAATAAGTTTATTTTAATGTCAATCCCATAAAACATACAAGTGAGACTTGGTCAAAATTTGTGGAATATATGATAAAATGCCATACTTTCTTTGTATAATAGATTAAGATTTCAGTAGTTAGAAATATCAGAACTACATATAGGCTACCCTGACCTAAAGTGGGATATAGAAGGCAGCTGGATCATGTAACCTCACAACACTGTTCTCCAAACAGAGCTTCATTTTCAACAGGTTCAACCAAGCCAAACAAGCAAGACAGCTGTACATTCTAAAGAATTACTTGATCAGCTTACCTTTCTAAGTAGATAGGGCAATGTAAGTAATGATTTAAAAGACTTTGGGCTGCAAGTAAGGAGAGACGCGAAAGTAGTCTAACGTATTTCTAATACATAAGAAAAGTGCATTGCCGCTCACAGAGGGAGGACTATTCCAGGGTCTGTTAATTCAGCAGCTCAGCCACAAAATCCTAGGCTGCTGAAGCTGTAGCAGCAGATCAGCTGTCCCCATGCTCCTAGGACAATGGCCACAGATCCAGGTTTCCCGTGAAATTCTGACTACATCAAGTTCGGAAAAGGGCTTGTTCTTTCTATGTATCTCTATCCAAAGGTGACTGTAATAGTTTCCTAGGAAACTTCTCCAGCCTCACTGGCCAGAACTATTTCATGTGCCTATTTCTGTTAAGAGGATGGAAGCATCCTGGTAATCTGTACCAGAAAAGATTGACCACTGGGTCTAGGGAGAAGGCCAACCTCCTACGATGGCCATCATATACCTGAGTAAAATTGGAGTTCTGTTAGCAAGCAAGGGAGGGGAGTGCCCAGTGAGTAAGGCACTGGGACTCACCACTACAGCAACCAACTTCTTATGAAAGCATTGCTGGTTGGCCTTGGATAACTGACTTTGTGTGACTTGTCTTTAAATGGAGAATTTCAGAAAGCCTGGCTCTACCAAGACCTGTGCCCTTTGCTCCAATTACTTGATCTCCCCATTTCTACAAGATGTTGAAGGTAACAAAGTATGAGGATGAAAGATTATTCTTCGAAAGTGCTCGGCAGAGTACCTGGCAGATAATATGTGCTCCATTAACGTTAACTGTGACTAGCCCTTTACTCTTTACTAATGTGCTCATGCAGCCAGTGGCCAACCCTGGACCCAAGACTCAAAATCCAATCCACAGCCCAAATCCTCACTTTCATATTTCTGTGCTATCTGCCCCCCTCATCCACCTAATCCACAGCCACAGGCCTAAGCAGAGGCTTTAATTATGAGGGTGTTTTGTAGAACTCCCTCCTTTCCTCCCCTTCCCCCAAATGGGCCAGGAGAGGGGAAACTTGGACCCAATGCTCAGAGTGTTTATCTAGATTCTACTGTTTGGAGTTAGATCAGAAGTTTTCCTGGAAATCTAGGCATCTGAGGCCATGCCCCAGGGTTAGCTGGGTCTAGGTAGAGATAGAGAAAAAAATAAACCAAGCCACCAGGATCCTTCCCTCCTTCACCCAGAGCAACCCGCTGCTCTGAGTTTTATAGATCAGGGCTTTGTGTTAGATTCTTTTGTAAGGAGAGTTCTGCTGCTTATAGAAAGTGTGGAAAGCATGGGTGGGGTGGACTCCATCATGAGAATGACCGGGTTCGGGAGCTTCTGGAACCCCTCTTGCTCTGCTGCTCTATACCCCTAATGGCTCGCCTGATCTCCTCTGGAGGCTCCTTGCTGTCTGTTCTGTGCTTCCTTCATTGGCCAGCTTTCAAAGAAGTGGTTTAAGGACCCTGAAAATGAGTTTTTGACAATGGGTTTTGCACTCATCTGCTACCTGGTTCCTAATGTCAGTTGCTACCTGAGCAGTTGTCACCACCAACTCAGCAACCTCAGCTCCAAGGACCAATTTCTCAGCAACCTCGTGGAGTTGTCACTAATTCCATACTAGGTGATAAGCTTCCCCTATGTCCAAAACTCTGTTTTCCTGAGTACAAATTCTTTTGAGCTAATTTCTCTGCCAATTCTCAAAGTGTGGTCCAGGGACTCCTTGGGTTCCTCAACAATGATCCACGGAATCTGTGAATCAAAACTATTTTCACAAGCATACTGAGCCACTGTTTGTCTTTTTACCCTCATCCCCCCACAATTGTTCTGGAGCTCAGATGACATGTGACATCACGGCAGATTTAATCCAGAAGTAGATGTAAGAATCTACCTGTCTTCAAGTAAGACAAATACTTAGAGAGTCACCAAAAAGAGAAAAACCTAAAATATTGCCACATTTTTCACTGAATTTTTTGTTTTGAAAAATAAGTTCATTTTCATTAAAATTAATATATATGTGCATATGTAATGATCATATTATTTTTAATTAATTTAAATATAAATAATTTTTTCTTCACTTTAATTTCTTAGATGACAATTACTGATAAGTCTAACTGAAGTGAACATTTTGGGGGCCTCCAGTAACTTCTAAGAACATAAAGGCATCCCGATGCCAAAAGTCTTTGAGACCCACAGCTCTATGCTCCGCTGTTCTAGGATGTACCGCATAGTACACACCACATTTCACAGTGGAGTCTAGAACATTCCACACACGTCAGCCCCTTAGTGTGAGGTTGGTTTAGGAAATGCCCCAAAGCCATTGGAAAACCTACTAAGTCAAAACTGTGCCAGTTTTGCTTCTTGAATATTTTTATAAAATGCTGCCATTATAACATATTTTTAAAGTTTCAACTACACTTCATCATATTTGTTGAATTTAAGAATTATTATCAGGAATAATCTGTCCAAGCAGTGCTCACTGCTGTCATTCTACCAATTTTGCTTAAGTATATCAAATGCACCAAACACCATAATTCAATAAAATATGGCACTTTGAAGAATAGTTGCAAAATATGTAATTAGTGCTCTGACTTGGACCATTAAACTCCATGAAAACCCATTTTTGCCTTTTTGACGTTGTACCCGGACTTTTCCCAGTTAGATAATTCTTTACTAGTGCACATACAATTTGCTAGACTTTATGAAAGTTGAAACTCAAAGAAAACTAGAGACCATCGAATTGAAACCTCTCATTAAAAAATGAACAGAGTCCCAGCATGTTAATTTCTTTGCTTAAGGTCACTCATTAAATAGCCCAGCAAAAGCTTCTCCCTTCATTTTTAAACCGCATACCTCAGTGAGATGTTGCATCCTTTGCACAGGTGAAGAATTCCAAGTGGAGAGTAACATTCGGCTCTAAGTACATGATCGATATGGACAGTGATCTTACCATATTTGAAAACACATTTGCTAAAAAGCACTGGATACCAAAAGCCTGCCAGAGATTCACAGGAACCATTCCAACAGACCTCAGTCTTGGCTGTACAAGAAGAGCAGGAGCGTAGGGAACCTGCTCCATCTGACTTTCTCCTCGGATTTCAAAGACAATACATGCCCTGGTGTCAAAAGCCAGAAAAATATTCATGGGGTGTCACCCAAAGTCAGAAGCAGAAGGTGACCACCTGCCTGATACTCCTTTAGGTCCACTTACAAATTCCAACCAAGCCTTCTCTATGCTTCCCTGCCCACCCTGTTTTAATTTTGTTGAGACAGGGTCTTACTAAGTTGCCCAGCCTGGCTTCCAACTCCTGACCCTCCTGCCTCAGCCTCCCAGGTAGCTGAGACTGCAGGCACGCACCTCTGCACCCAGCAATGCCTCCCGCAATTGTACATGTGATTGCCTGGACCTGTTACACTTTGCCTTCGTGTTCATTTGTCTCCTGGTCTGCTAACTCCTGCCTGTTGTTAGCACTCACCTTCTACTTCATCTCCCGAGAACTTTCCCCCCACCCCGGGCACCCCCCACCCAACACGCTTGCACACACCACGCACCCAGGCTGGGTCAGAGTGCTCCTGTGTCCCCGCACAACACCTGTCACTACCTGTCACAACATGCCCCACCTTCCTCTTGCACCCAAACCAAAGGCAGGGACAGTGCTGTCACGGCCCCTCTTGGACCAGCTCAGTGCCTGCCTCCCAGTCATCTTGTGACTGAATGATGGGTGCACTGGTGAGTAGTCACCTTCTGTTAGAAATACAATGCAAGCCACTGATGTAGTTTTGCGTTTTCTTTAGAAAGAACTTTTTATTATTATATGTTCACAGTACATGAGTGCATGCACCGTGGGAAGTTGGTACACGTGTCTGACGCATCTCAAGTATTTCTCCTTCCCCTCCCCCTCCCTTCTTTCCCCTTCCCTCCATCTCTTGGTCCCCTTCCCATTTGCAAAAGATCTGTTTCCCTGTGTGCTGTTATCTGTCTTTTATTTTGCTCCTTAAATTATGTATACTCAGAGTTTCTCATGTAAAAGAAGCCATATGATATTTAAGCCTGTGGGGCTGATATATTTCACCTAACCCTATGGTCTCAAGATCCATCCCTTTTCCTACAAATGACTCAGGCGTATCTTTCTTTGTGGCAGAGTAGTACTCTGTTTTGTGTGAGGACTACGTTGTCTTTATCCACTCATCTGTTGATGGACATGTAGGCCACTTCCATGATGGTGCTGTTCTGAGTTGTGCCACCATGAACATGGGTATGCGTGTATCACTGCAATATCATGTCTTTAACTCTTTGTGGAAGATAGCTGGGAGGGGAGAAGATATTTTTAATTTTCTAGCAGCCACACATAAAAAAATAAAAAGAGACATTAATTTTGCTAATATATTGTTTAACTCATTATGTAAAAAATGTGACATATAATCAACATAAGACATCAGTAATAATATACTTAACTCTTTTATTTTCATATCCCCATCTTCAAAATCCAGAATATATTTTACATTTCCACTATAGCACCGTCTGTACCGCGGGCTGTCCTTCAAGGCTAACAGCTGCTGTACTGGACGACATAGGTAGATCCACTCCAAGAACTGTCTGCCAGAGGAACTGCAGCACAGTAGTGGGCGTGAGAGCTCTCACTCCCATGCCGATACTGTGGCCTCTGAATCCTGGTACCCCACATCCCCTGGCTTCTGGAAAATACAGAGAAGCCATGCTATAGAATTTGGGGTGTGTATGTGTGCATACAGCACTAGAGATGGAATAAGCTAGGGATTCCAACATACTACACAAATGCTCTGCTATTGAACTACATCTTGCGTCTTCAACTTTGGAATAATGTTAACTTGAGGATGTAAAACAACAAGCTAAACTCAAAATAGAAGTAAGCCAGGCAGTCACTGAAAGCAGACCTGGGTGGCTGTCCTGAGCATTAAAAAAATAGCTACCACTACTGAGATTGTCCTGATCTTTCCCCCACACTCCTTAGGAGCTGATTTTGTGTTTTGAAAGACTAAATCCAATCATTTTTCTTAAACAAAAAGTATATTTTTAAATTTCCTAAAACAATTAAGAAAAATGTCATATAAGAAAAATGGTGACATATTTAGATGACAACAGGATCAGATGAAAGAATCTTTTATCCATTTTAGATAACCTATTTATGGCCAACCAAGATCAAATTTCTCTAACATAAAATAGACATTATTTGCATAAAGTCACACCAAAGGCCAGATTACACACTGTAAGATGACTTACTTTTGGTAGCTGTCACAGATAATCCTATTACCTGTGTCTCCAAATAAAAGCCCATGTTTACTTTTGCTCTCTTACATTTATTTTTATTGCCATCTTCGTGCTATTAAAAGTAAAATTTCCTGTCAGGCATGGTAACACACAGCTATAACCCCAGCACTCTGGGAGGCTGAGGCAGTAAGATCACAAGCTGTGCAACTTAGCAAGACCTTGTCTCAAAATAAAAAAATAAAATGAAAAAAGGGGGTTGGGGATGTAAGTCCATGTGAAGGCCCTGGGCTCAATCCCCAGTTCCTAACCCCAAAATGTAAGAAAATATTACTTATTTGTATATATTCTGATTTTTAATATAGACTCAACATTGTTTTCAAAATTAAGCTCACAAAATTCTTATTTCAATGTTCACCACTTTTGTTAAATATATAAAAGGGCCAAAAAATGAGTGAAGTAAAAGTAAGGCCTTTCTGCCTGTTACCCAAATAGTTTTTCTTTGTAAAGGCAACTACCCCTGCAACTATCTTTGCAGTTTTCTAAAGACAGGCTCTGTAAGGAATTCTATGTGAATCTTTTTCTCTTCTTTTCTTTTTAAACAAATGGTATCATTCTACATATATTCATTATTCTTTCTTTTCACTTAATAAAATTTGAAGATCATTCCACATCTATACTTGAAAAGCTGCCTCATTCTTTCACAAGGCTGCATGGTATTTCATAAGCTGCAAATTAATTCTTCTGTAGTCGATGAATATTTTAGGTTATTTCCAGTGTTTTAGAATGATAAATAATGCCTCAGTAAGTAATCACGTAGTTGTTTCATTTCAAATGTAAATATCTCTACAGGATGACTTTAGAATTAGAATCACTAGGACAAAGTGTGCATGCATTTTACATTTTGGTTAGATTTTGCCAAATTGCATTCCCTAGAAAGTTTTGCTAACTTACAATTCCACAGGGTGCCCTCACTACCTGAGAGGTGGGAAAAATAAGACCCCATTAGTTTAATTTGCTTTTCTTTTATGAGAAAACTTGGTCATCTTTTCATGTGCATAAGAGCCATCTTCAGTTGCTTTTTGCTAATGTCTTTGCCCAGTTTTCTGTAGGGTTTTTGAATTTAGGATTTGAGGGAGCTGATTAAGAAATCGGCTCTTGAGATCTGGGGATATAACTCAGGGGTACAGAGTACCTAGCATGTACCTCACGCTCTGCTCAAGCCCTAGAACTGAGAAAAGGTCGGAAAAGAAAGAAGAAAGGGAGGAAGGTGAGAGAGGGAAGGAAGGAAGGAAGGAAGGAAGGAAGGAAGGAAGGAAGGAAGGAGGGAGGGAGGGAGGGAGAGAGAAAGGAGGGAGGGAGGGAGGAAGAGAGGGAGGGGGAGGAAAGGGCTCTTGAAATCTTAGAATCAATACATCTGTTCATTTTGCCTATTATGGTTTGGAATGCAAAAGTATATTTTAAACTTTTACATGGCAGTATTTGTGATCCTTTCTTTTATAGCTTCCTAGATACTGGGCTACACCCATTCATTCATTTGTTGAGAGTATACCCTGGGTCAGAAGGTCTTAGGTACCAGAATGAAGCAGCGAGCCTGACAGGCCAAGCGCTGAACTTGGGCAGCTGATGCCCCACAGAATATGTAGAGGACCCAAATATATTGGGCTCACATTGCTTCTATTCCGTTTACGTAATACAGATGCTGTCCATATAGAGATCTGTCTAGTTTTCTTCACGACAGTTCTGTATTCTTTTTCCAGCACATACCATATATGTTGTAACCAGTGCTTTACTGAGCGCAACTATACGCTCTTAACAGGGGTCAGTAGGCTTTTTCCCACAAGGCTAAATTGTAAATACTTTAGGTGGGCCCACACTGTCTCTGCACTACTCTTAATTCTGCCTCAGCTGCACAAAAGCAGTCATAGACAATATGTTCAAAATAAGCACAGCTATGTTCTAATAAAACTTTATTAACACTGAAAATTGCATTTCGTGTGATCGTCAAGTAGCAAAACGCTCTTTATTTGTTTGTTAACCATGATAAGTCGGGGTCCCCCATTTGTAGCAGAGTGCCTGTGACAGCAGACAGCCGGCTGGACCCGCCCGCGGGCCAGCGACCCCGGCCCTGCCCCGGTCCGTTCTGCCGCTGCGTCGCGTCCCCGCTGTGCCCGGAGCTGATGCGGTGGCCTCTGTTAGACTCAGCCTCAGAGGGAGCCAGAACCTGGTCGCCAGCGCCAACAGAGCTCCTAGCAATAGTGACCGCGATAACAACGGCGTAAGTCACAACCTTGGGCTCCACGCCGACGCAGTTGCCGCAGCAAACACAGGAATACAGGCGCTATCTGCCTCTGGTCAGTAGCGCTGGGCATCACCAAGGGCGCCCGGCCCTTGTCAGAGCGTGGATCTGATTGGGTGATGAAGGCTCCAGGCGTCCCAGGCCACGCCTCTCCGGGCACAAGCCCCGCCCACCGCTGCCGCGGGACCCTCGACGTTACGGGGTGTGCCTCTGGTCTCCTCTACTAGGCTCAGGGAGGGAACTTCGTCTTGCCTACACGAGGATTGCTCCCAGAACCTGGAAAGGGCTTGGCGTATGGGGGGGTCCACTGGATCACCTCTCTTCCCAGGTCACCCACTTGGCATTGAGCAGGTGGAACCTGAACTCTCATAAACGAGGAAAGTTTTACTAAAAATGAAACGGCCGATTCAGAGAGATCTCAGAGGGCTGGAGAGCTTTTGGCTGAATTCTCACGGCTAGGTACTGGGAGGTGGGGTAAAAACAGGAGCCTCTCCGAGTCGGCTTGCTCGTGATTCCAAAGATAAGAGGGCTTCTTCCTCAGCAGGAGACGCAAGCACCAAGAGAGGCTGGGCCGCGGAAGAAATGGTTTCAGTTCTCCCCTTCCAGCCTGAGTGAAAAAAACAAACCCTTTTAGGTGGCAAATGTGATTCTCAGGCTCTTGTTGGGAATTTCTGTATTATTTCATCATTACTGAATGTTTCTAAGTACTAATAAGGAAAGAAATGTGAAAATCTGGTGGTGAGAGACTGCTTTTGGGGGTTTTTTTCCATGTAATTTATGGAAAAATCTGACTTTTTTCCAAAAATATTTCTACATAATATTTATGCTTTAAGAAAATATAACTAAATTGTAAAAAGGTAAGGATACCTCTGAGAGGAAGCAGTGCAAAAATCCTTCTGTTGAATCCACCTAAATCAGGTGCAACATGCCAGATGACCGTGACTGAAAAGATCTACAACTTCTGTTTTCTCTATAGTCATCTACAAAATAGCTGTTCCTAAGGTTGTGAGACATTTTTGACAACTTTTGAGGCGGGGTGAATACTGGAGAAGTTTGGAGCAGACACAAGAAGAATGTTTGATGTGGTCTTTGCCTGTATGGCAGTTGTAACCAATATTTTTCTTTCACAATGGATAAAATTAAGCCTTATTAGGACAACATGACCACATGGAAACAGGGCATAAACCCACAGAAAGGGTTTGTGTTTGTATTTTTATCCACTGTGAAACTGGGGTGATGGGAGTTGTTCATCCCTAATTTCCAGCTCTAAAATGGTTGTAAATTTAGGTACCACCCTGGCATATTGGAGCCTTTAAATCCATCTGTGTGTCTGTGTACACGAGCATGTCCACACAGAAAAGCTCATGCTACGTACAATTAACCTCCTTTCTACTGTAGGTATTTTTAAAATTACACAGGTATGTTTAGAGCATCCGCTATGAGCCCAGCTAGGTGCTAGAAAGATAACAGAGTAAGATAAACAAGGAGTTTTCAGTCTAGTATGTTCCCCTCTTAAGTCTTCACCTTCTATACATATTTAGTATTTGAGGCAGGAAAAAACAGGTAAGAACACATCCTGTGGGAGCTACGTAGGGCACATAAAGTAAGCCTGGCTTTGTTGAAAAGCAGTCTTATTTCCTATGCAATTGGCATGTGGTAATTATATTTGCTTTCTAATTCCTAATGAGCACTTCTTAAGTAATTGGCACCCTGTTCTTGCTCCCCAGAACTAAGAATTATACTGGATAACCTCCTCGGAAGTGTGTATGTATAATTTGATGAACTGGAAGGGGAAGCCATCCAATTTAATTGAAATCAGTTTCCTTGGTGCATTTGATACTGGCATACCAAGAAAGGGAAGAGAAGTCATAAAGGTTGTGATTAAAAGGGAGTTTCTCAGGCATTCCAAGGGCTCCTTCACATAGTCACCTAGGGAAAAAGTGGGTAAAACCATGATATGCCCATGGCCTAAAGCCCAAAAGTCTTTGAAAGAGAATCAACAGGAACTTCCAAAGTCAGTGTAGTTAAGTTCAGCAAAGCTAACCAGCCATAAGATGTGCATTTTACTAAGTACAAATTTCTTAAAATAAAAAAAGCAGCCTCTGAAATTTTTAATAATTCTTCAAGCAGTTTACTGTATTTGGGACTAGGACATAAGAGCATCAATAGTTTGTGGTACAAGCAATATCAGTTCCTCGATAGAGTTATAACTTTACTGTAAATACATTTTCTTTTAAGCCAGTTCAGGTCTTTTGTAAACAACAACATACTATCAAAGTTTACAGACAGGACTTATGGGAGAACAAAAATACGTCATTACTTACACAGAAGAAATTTGCCATTATTGGTTATTTAGAAGCAAGATGAAATTGGAAAACAGGAAGAACTACATTGAGCTAACAGTCATGACTTATAAATGGTAATTTTTGCTGACTTCTCCCCAAATCTTTGTTTCTAAAACAATTCAAATCACAGATAATTGACCATTATTTTTATGGTCAGTTAGAATTAAGAAAAGCTCATGAATTTATCTGAGAGAAATAACAATATTCAAGAGAAGCCAAAGAGAGTCCAAGATAGCAAGCTACATACCTTTACCCCATTATTCTCTGAAACCCATCAAAATTATAACAAATGTACCCCAAGAGAATTGGTTTGTACAAATGCTAAACCACAAGACAGGTGTGATTAGCAGACAAGAAACTTCAAAAACTTCCTGGAAACAAATAGGTGAGGCCAAAAGCATTGCATAGAAGAAATGGAAACTAAATGTAAATATCATAACCCTGACAGTGATGGATAGTGCAGCTGAGAGAAGCCCAAAGGCTAGAGGCAGAGCACAGGTGCCCTGATGTCTGCTAAGCACCCAGAATACCCCGGGTAGCAGAATTGCTGACTAAGGTCCGTGGGCCCAGGTAGAATTTTCAGTACTTTCTGGAAGATTACTAAAGCAACCACTAAAATGACCAGATATAACAACAGCAAGTAAGGATGTGGGAGGGTGGAGAGGAGGTAAAATAAAAGCACTGAATTCTCCACTTATTGAGGAGTTCATAGATTCTATCTAATTTGTAGAAATCAAGAAATAATTCAGAGCTGCGATAACCATTAAAAGTAAGAAATGTAGGGCAGGTGGCAAGCGTTTATCTCTGTGGTATGGGATGAGCAAAGAGTGGCCATGGGTCAAGCCTATTTTATTCTTCATCTTATAGTATTCTTCACTGTTTGATTTTTTAAAAAATGTATTGAGTGCTTTCATAATGAGTAAATAAGTAGGTTAATGACTAGCTGAGCAAACAGTCTGTGTTTTTGCACACAAAGAACAAGCTGTTATAACGTAGGAAAAAGCAAACAGACTAGTACCTAAAATATAGTAACCCTATTGTTTTAAAAATATATTATTGATATATTAGATGAATGTTTATAAATGCAAAGAAAAGGCTTTGACAGTGTTTCCCTCTGGAAAAAGGAAATAAGATTGCTGAAGAGGGATGGGAAAAGACTCCATTTTTTTCACTGAGAATTTCTGAATTGTTCCAAACAGTTACAAGGGGCATCTATAACTCTTGAAAGTATAAAAGCAATTCATAACAATGAACGGGTTAATCAAGAGACTAGCAAAAATGTTAACACAGGTCTACACAGATGGGTAGCCATTCACTCATTTAACAAGCACATTATTCCTATCATGTGTTAGGCCCCAATCACAGGAGAAATGGATAAAAAAGCAATTCTTGTCTTCAGGGCACTCATAGTTAAATGGCATGGTGCGTAGTAAATGCACTTTTATGGTACATGGTAGTAAATGCTCTGGTAGATGGAAGCACAGAACTCCAGAGAAAGATAAAGAGAGAGGGAGATATGCTGACCCCTACTGAGGTGGCTGGAGTAGTGTTAGGAAAGCTCCCTGGAAATGATGTCCATAAGGACTGTAGATCTGTGGGTGTTAAAGCCTATACAGGGTGTTTCTTTCCGTCAGCATCCGCAGTCCGTGTGTCTGGAGCATACAAGGATCTGTATGACGTAAGCCAAGTCAAAACAGCAAGGTAGCACCAGATGTCACAGCTGACACCTGGAGCTCCATCCTGGCTCTGTTTCAGAAGCTCCAAAACACCAAAAGATAAGGGCATCCAGTGAGGCTTCAGGAGGACTAAAGAAGGAAGGAAAGATAACATCCGGCAGTTCCCGAGGGATCCAAACTCCCTGGGAAATTTGAAGAGCACAGTGAGCTATGCAGGGCAGCCTGAGGGATGTACAAATATTTGAATAATAGTTGAGCATCTTTTCTTTGAAGATCCCTTTAAAGGCTATCCTTTTCTAGGCGGCGAGCCCAAGGCTGAGAGCCCTTTCCCCAGGTTACAAACAGAGCACACCATTTCTGATGTGGTGCCTTTATTCTGCCTCTCCCAGCACCACAGAAGAGATGGAAGGAAAGTTTCAAATGGTTCTGTCCAAGAGGTCGCAGTATCTGGCGTTAACCAGCTTCTTTTCTGCGCGGTGTTCCCAACCACACCACACCATGTTCCTGGGAGATACGATATGTGTCTCCTAGGGACGCAGGCGCGCAACGTTTGCAAGTCTGCACGTGTGTTGGAGTTGCCGGGGCTTGGCAATGCTTTGCTGGCTGGTTACCTATACCCTGCAGTACTTTCGGTCGGTTTTTATGGTCTTTAAAGTTAACATGAAAGTCAGTGGGCCTGGAATTCAAACTTCTCAAATACTCTACTCCGTTGGAGAGATTTGAACATTCAAAGCTGTTTCTCTTTGCAACAGGAATATCAGCATTTAAGACAAGATAAATGAGATGACAAAGGCAGAGGAAACTGTAGGTTTATGTCTCCAGGTGGGCTAATTTCCAAATTACACTGGAGAAAATTGCTCAGGATAATTTCACAGATTTCCTCCATGGTTTGTAATGGCAGGATTGTTGCACCTGCAAAATTTAATTACACGTTTATTCTTTTTTTTTCCACAGCAAAGATATCACTGTAATTGGAGGTTGCTTGTGTTAGCCAAACGTGTTTCTTGCAGAGCCCAGGAGAGACAGTTTTATCCTGGGAATGAATAATGATGACGTGAGGCAATCTGGCATAATTACTCTGCAGATTTCAGGTTACTTCATCTCCAATGACATCGCTGGGATAACCTACGTGGAGAATTTTGATCTTCACTCCAACTCACCTTTGTCTTCCTCTATTGTGAGACAATGACATACTTGAAAGAGAAATCCAGTACATTAAAATTCTGTCTACCTGTGGGGATTGACGCTAGGGTGTCTTGATTAATTTAATATTGGCAGTTACTGTGAATATCTTACATGAACAAATCCAATTCATTTTAATAGCTGTGTACTGAGTGCTTTATGGGTTTGAGGCTGCTTGGAAGCTGCTTGCAAGACACAGTGAGAAGGTAAAAAAATGAAAAAGGGCTGCCCCCAAAGCACTTGCACTCATGAGAACTGTGATGTGTGTGTGTGTGTGTGTGTGCGTGCGTGTGCGTGTGTGTGTGTGTGTGTGAAGCCACAGTAAAAGTACATATTGATTGAGACACCTTTCACTGATTAAAACACATCAGTGTGGATTTCCAAAGCAAAATACATCAAAGATTAATTTTTATTTTATTTTATTTTTTTTCCGGTACCAGGGATCGAACTCAGGACCTTGCGCTTGCCAGGCAAGCGCTTATGCCACTGAGCTATACCCCCAGCCCCCAAAGATTAACTTTTAGAATAAATAAATAACTGATGTCTACTCATTTACTGGTTGCCCTTTATAAAAGAGAGAGATGCTCTGGTTTCTCTTCAGATCATATAAATCTTTCTCCTTTTTTTCAAAGGAGAGAGAAGAGTGTGTTTGTATAAAATTTGCTATTACTTGGTTTTCAGCTAATTGGGCAACACTGTTAAAAACTTTTTGTTTTTGTGTTATGATGAATAAGGGCAAATAGAACTGTGACCTTCAAGAAGCAGGAATCACAATAGAATGAGAAATCTGATAAGCATCCAAGAGAAGGTGCCTAGACCCAGGGCCCAAAGTTCACTAAGCATTTGTCAGTGGTTCTCCAGAGGGGCTGCGATGGGACTGGAGGTAACCTTAGTTGTCACAGTGACTGTAGGGTGCTCATGGCATCTAGTGGGCAGGATCCAGGGATGCACAATGTGCCTCAGTAATAAAAATAGTCTTGCACAGCAAGGACTTGGTCCTGCATTCTTCCTGACTTTCAAGTACAACCCAGTATGTAGGTGATATATCTGCTTATGATTATCTATGAAATCAACTTGTTTCACATATAATTATAATGTATCTTCTGTGAGATTTGACATATACTGAGTCTTCCAAAAATGTGAGTGCCATATACAGCTAGAGAAAACCACAACTTGTTTTAGGCAGAACTTTCCAAGAGTTGCACACCATTTGTAAATCTGGGTGCATGGTGGCATTGCCATGGAAATTCACTGTATCACCCTACATTTGTAGTTCTCTCAAGTATGGTGATCCCATAGCTTCTAATCACCTTATCACCCTTTCTAGCATGAACATTTTGTTGATTGTATTGTTTCAAAATAAGTTACTTTTCCTTTATTTCTCTATTAGAAGTAGGGCAATGTCATAGAGAGATTTTGTCCTATCTATCTATCTACCTACCTACCTAACAAGCTATCTACCTATCTGCTGTAGTGGAGATTGAACCCAGGACCTTAGGCCTGCTAGCCTTACCAATGAGCTACGTCTCCAGTCCATTTTATTCAAATTTATGATCCTCCTGCCTCAGCTCCCAAGTAACCGGGATTACCAGGAAGATCATGATTTTTTTAATTGTGGAAAAATACCTGGGACACTATCATCTTGGCCGTCTTTAAGTGTACGGCTCAGCGACATTAGAGGTATTTACACGGTTGCGGGACTACCACCATTATCCCTCCAGAGAACGCTTTTTCTCTTACACAGCTGAACCTCTGTACCCATCATATGCTAACTCCTCATTCCCACCTCCCTGGAGCCTCTGGAAGCCACCATTGTGGCTTCCTGTCCCTATGAACTTGACTACTCCATGAACTTCAAAATATAATGAGTTTTGAAGTTATATGTGTAGTTTTTCATATTATCTATGAATTTCATTGCAAGACAGACGTTATGAAATATTTATTATAAAAAGGAGATATTGAATATGATGAGTTAGAACCAATGGTACCACTTTGTTTTGATACCCTGTATCATCTTTAATGTTCTTGCTTTGTTTTGTTTATGTCTGTGATGTTGGTATTTTGCTCTAAACCAATGGTGCATGTGTGAATCAGCTAACAATACATTGCATGGTTTGTGTCTTAAAAAATCAACCTTTAATCTAGTAGTAATATATTTAAAATAAAACCATTTCCTCCAAACTTGAGCCATTTGGGGGAAAAGGATGTTATTTACTTGAGCTCTTCCAGCACTAATTTCACTTCTACACTAGTTTGACTATCTTGAAATCTAATTAATAGTCAAAAATTCGATCATGGTCTAATTTATTTAGCATTTCAGGGTTTTCCATCATGGGGAACCATTCCTGAATAAATACTGGTTGGGTGATTCAGACATTCCTTAAAAGGAAGACTGGAATGGTTATGTTATGGCTTGTGTCTAGGTCTCCCCCCAAAGCTTCATGCAGTCATAGGTGGGGCTTTTTCAAAGGTGGATGGATCTAGAATGTGTAATGCTCAGACTAATGGTGTGAGATTACTAAATCAGTCCACTGGTTGGTTTGGCACCCTCCCTAGCCCAGCAGCCTAGATATTATAAAAGGGGCAGAAATAATTTGTCAAGGTTGCTTGGACTTGCTTCTTCTCTACTTTGTTGCTTTGCTATCCATGCCACCCTGCCTTGGAGCCAGACAGTTATGAACTGAACCTCTACAAACTGCAAGCCAAAATAAACCTTTCATCCTTTAACTTTGGATATCTGGTATTTTGTCTCAGCAAAGAGAAAAGTAACTGAGACATGTTGGCAGCACCAACCCAAATGGCTCCATAGAATTCCACAGTCCATTTAGCAATTGCTGCATCTGGAAGCAACCAAGCACCTTACCTATTGTGAGAGCCCCACACACTGGTCAGTTCTAATAAGATTTTCAAATTGCCTCAGTCTTCTCAAGGTCTTACGCATTAGCCTAGCTGACAACTCTAACCCTAACAAAATCCCACCCAAAACCAATAAAAAAAAAAAGCTGGGTATAATCTGAATCATATACTAGTTTGTACCATGCCTGTGACATTTCACTTTCCTTAAATTATGTGAAGTAATTTTCTCATAGAAAAATCTCATTTGTCACTCTCTAATGTTCTGGCTAAGAATAAAGTCCTTACCACTAGCATGAGGTCAATTTTTAAAAATGGATATAAAATTAAATATCATTCACTATTTTGCATTCATACAGAATAGTTTACTCAGTGGGTTAATTTGTTCTTCTTGAGTGCTGCACAAACACTTCCTGCCATTGTTTAAAGAGACAGTATGGGACATTATGTATTGGGTACATTTTATCAAAGGTTACATTTGTTATTCTGTGATTTTTTTAAAAAAATCTATTTGAAATGAGCTTTAATGTGTGCTAGTTAGCATGCACAATCACTACACCTTATTCAAGAGTGTCTATAAATAACCAAATGTAGACTTTCTTTCTCTTTCTTTTTTTTTGTGTTTTTGAGACAGGTTCTCACTATGCAGTTCAGGCTCACCTTGAGCTCACTTTGTAGCCCAGGCTGGTCTCAAACTCACAATGATCCTTCTGCCTCAGCCTTCCAAGTGCCAGAATTACAGGCAGATATAGGCATTTATTAAAACACCAGTCTAAATCTGGTAGTGTACCTCAATGGCAGAGCACTTGCCTAGTATACGTGAGGCCCGGGTTTGATCCTTAGATTCTCAAAAACAAACAAAAAGAACAAGCCCTGCAATAAGAAGTGCTCTCAACTATTCCTGCTGGTTTTGTTTTATGTGAAGACTATGGCAACTTTCTGAAGTTCGGAGAACTGGAGCTCTCTCACTCATTCACTCATTCACCCATTCATTCATTCACTCATTCGGTCACATGTACTTACCAGCCTAGTACCAAGGACAACACCGCTTCCTGTTAATGTGACTGTGAATTCTCCGCCCCTCAGTAGTGCAGGAAATTCTTTTTCATAGTCAGTATTTACTTGGAAACTTACTGTTGAGCCCTTGTGTTCTATAAAAAAGGAAGCTGAGGCATTTTAGATGTAATGGCTATGTACCAATAAAAGTACTTTGTGATCAGTAGTAGTAACAGAAATGAAGAATTTGGAAATGTCACCTGGCAAATATATCCTTGGAACCACAGAGGTGCCTAGAACAAACTCAGAGTGTAACTGAGTTTTGCTCAAGAGTACGATTGGAAGCATCTCCAGAGAATAATGGGGCTGTGCAGGACTGGGGATCTTGAGAGAGGGATGAGGTTACAGTGAGGGTTTCCTGGGGCACCTCTAGATAGTAATACTCATAGTTATAGGAAGACAGGAACATTTTAGGTCAGACTGGAGCGACACTCCGAGCATCCTCAGACAGTATGGAGTTAAACAATCCCCTGAGAACCCTTTTCCAAATTCTCTTAGTTGACTTAAACATGATTTCCCTTGCCTCTGAAGCCTGTATCTCAATCTAGTGGAATCATAGAATTCTTTGACATTACAGAAACGACAATTTGGTAGTTTGCAGATGAAGGAACTGAAGTCTGGAAAGGTTCAGTCCGGCTCAAGTCAGAAGTTTCATAATCATCACAAGCAGTCTAGTTTCCCTGATGACCATTTCTTCATTGGATTCCTTCTAATCAACTGAAATCCTAGAAGCTGTTCTTTGCAAACTTCCTCAGATTTTGCTCTTCCTCATCACTGGTCTTTCTAAGCATCTTTCTTCTTCAAGCTTCTCACACACTCTTACAAAACTAGTATTTCCATAACACAGCTTATTCCATGCCCTCATGCTCCTCAGCATGGTATCTGCAGTGGCCAACCCAAGAGGAACCCAAGGGTCCCCAGACTCCATGAAGCCCTCTGGGTTATTCCAAAGTGTCTTTAGCTCTATTTGGAGCTAAGCTGCTTTACTGCCTACCATATGAGGACAACCTCGTTTTATTGTTGCCATATAATTTTACTAATATAAATTTCTCGATATTGTAGAGAAAGATCTTTGTGTGCAGAGAAATCCATCCAGTTCTCTGTGCAAATCAACTGACTATTTATTTGTGGGTCCTTTACCTCTTTTTGTATGTGTGTGTGTGGTACCAGGGATCAAACTCAGGACCTTGTGCTTGCCAGGCAGGCGCTTATGCCACTGAGCTAAATCCCCAGCCCCATAGGTCCTTTACTTCTATAACTCATGTTGCACACGGTTTTGGTTGGCCTTGGTACCAGCTATATAGGACCTCATAATTATTCCACTGTTGCTATTTCATTTATTCACATTCTCAGCAATAACAGCATCTTTACCTGAGAATGGATAACTGTGAGCTCTGCACCGTTCTGTCTTAAACTGAATTCTAATAGTTGATTTCAGGTCTGAGCAAAGAGAGGGTTAAGAACAAATTAGAGGAGATCTTTCATAACCTAGGTGCACTGGGAATTTTCTGTTCTTTGTAAATCCTCTGCACCCTGTCTGCCCCCTCAACAATTAATGTAACAGCTTCGTTGTCATCGTTGTGAGAACTAGGCAAGTGCTCCCCTCTCCTCCCTGACAGGAGCCCCAAACGCTTTGCAAGAATCTGACAGCCTGGGTAGAAGAGAAGAGTGCTGGTGGGGGTGGAGAAAGGCAGGGAGAGAGGTAGGAAGTGTTTCTCTTCCCTGACATTTTAGCTATGAGTGGTTGGGAAGGAAGAGATCTGAGTGGGTTTTTATCGCTTACTGAGGGAAGGCTCTGCCCAGAGTGCTGCACTTAATTCTAGGATCCTGGTGGCATCCTGCTACAGTTTTTAGGTGGCAGCTGTGGGGTGGTGAAGGAGTACAGAACTTGGGGTCCAAGCACAGCATCCAGTTCTTAATCCTGCACCTCAGTACCTGGCTTACTTGGGGACAATTGTTTGAATATTATCAGGCTCCGTTTTCTTGTCTGTCAAGGAGAGGATGACAGTAGCTTTTCTTTATTTTTTGTTGTGAAGTTTACATGAGCTAATATAGGCAAAAGTGCTTTGTAAATTCTAAAAGCTCGATTTGATATTATTATTTAAACTACCTCAGCTCAGTCCTTATGTTAAAGTGTGGTTTAAGCAAACAGAGGTTGGATCGCTTAATAACCTAAGTGCTTTTTTAAAATATGAAACCGAACTAGGAATATGGCTCTATGGTGGACTGCTTGCCTACCATATTGTAGCCCTGGGCCCTATCCCTACAATAAGTAATAAATAAATAAGTAAAAAATAGTAATTCTTCTCCCTTCTTCCCAAACTCAAATCAAATTTTCACATCCCAACTGAACAAAACATATACTGTTTATTTTCACAAGAAAATACATCTGGAACGCAGCTTTAGAGCTTTAACAGTACCAACAAAGGTCAGTGTAGCACAAGAAAACGTCAGAGCCTTTTGTTAGGCACCAAGAGTTTTGTTTTCAGTCTACACAATGAGACACCAAAAGTGTATCAGTGGCAGTAAATTAGTCACAAATTAGCAGGAATCAGACAGAGTGCTGGCCTGGATTAAGCTCTCCGTGAATCACGTTAATCATTTTTTACTTGTATTCATCTAAGATTTAGGAGCACGGTGATACAAATGGCTGCCTCTACATCCTACCTCATTTTAATATCAAAGGAAAAAATTATTTTTAAAATGCATGAGCAGGCCCACTTATATTTGTTAGCTACACCACTGTTTCCCCCTTGATAATTCCTCTTATATTACTTTGGCTGGATTTGGGGATTCGTTTAACATTACTTCATGGAATCTGTTCCTCATGCTTCAGTAAGTAGAGAGGAAATGGGTAGGAAATGAATTTTCCAATGACCTTGGAAGAAAAAGATCTAAGATGGCAGTGCTAACTTAAAATCTTACCTGTTTTTAAGAAAATGAAGCCTTGATCATCTTGATTTGGATTTCATAAACAATAATCTTCTGAAAATACACAGTTCTGCTGTGTTTCTTTGAGTAGAGAGTAAGAGAGGACCTCTGCACTGAAATACTTGAGAGAGTGGATGATGTTTTAAAAGAGGTACCAGACCTTCCTCTGGATCAGCAGGATGTAGTTTAGAGGCAGACTGCCTGCCTGGCACACAAAGCAACTCTTTCTGCTCCCACCTACCCAGAACAGAGGTTCTTCCCAGGACAGTTAGTTACTCCACCCTTACTTGCCAGCAAGCACTTTGAAACTGCAAGCAGATGCCTTAGCAGTTGTTACATAATTTTTATGTAAATAACTTTCCAACTTCTGCACCTTTGACTTAGTAACACATTTCTTGAAACACTGAGAAATGCCCTGAGGTTTTCTTATTCCAGTTTAGGGGTTAGCAGAGACTGCAGTTCCAAGGTCTGGGGGGTATACTAAAAGACAGACACCTTAGTGGTTTTGTCTGTATCTTTTGTCTTTCTTGCTATCCTGGGGATTGAATGCAGGGCCTCACATGTACCAAGCAAGTGTTCTGCAACTAAACCGCACCCCTACCTTCTCACAACACCCCACCATCACCATCTCCCTTTTTTAAAAGATGTGAGACTGGCTCTCATCAAGTTGCCCAGGTTGGCTTCCAGTTTGCCATCTTCCTGTCTCAGCTTCCTGGAAAATGAAGTGCTTGTTTGTATCTTGCAAGTGAACAGGAAAACTTCTCTAATTTACCATCAGGCATTCTTTTTCCTTTTTCTTTTAAAAGCGAGGATTATGAACAAGAGCTATCTGCCTGTGTCTCTTTTTTTAAAAAGTGATATATGGAATACTAGGCAACTGCTGTCAAAGGAAGGCTGGGCCATATTTGGACTCCGTAGGAGAGTCATTTCCTTTCCTTGCATGCCGCCTGCACAGAAATCCAGAGAAAACTCTCCCTCTAGGCGCTGCCGGCACAAGGAGCAGCGCTTTGTGTATCTCCCTGAGGCTGCTGCTTCAAGCAGCCCCGGGCCTTGGAGGGCAAATTCCTGAGTGAAAAAGAACAGATGGCAAGGACACAATCCCCTCCCTGTCCCCTCGAAGGTCTGGCCTCCAGAACAGAGCTTAGGGATTACTGTCTGAGTTCTCCAAGCCGCGGGAGGAAGTGCCAGTTGTGTGGGCTGTGACTTTGCGGTGAGACCTCAGAGCCTGTAGCATCAAGTTGAACCTCCAAGCACCAGCCTGGTGCATTTCGGCACACGGGCTGCTCGGCAGAATGTTCGCACAGATGCTCCGTGAACAAACACCCTCCCCACACTGCTTGTTCAGACTTCCCCTAGCGATCCTCAGCTTGGAAGTCCTGCGTGCAAATACCCGCACCCTCCCCAGGCAGACGCCTCCTCAGAGCAGGCTCCTCAGCGAATTGTGAACGGGCTGGAAGCCTGGAGGTGCAGTGGGCGGGGCGGGCCCTGTGGGTTTCTTTGGGGACCGAAGGAGCTCGTTGGAACTGGTCTGGTGCCTCGGCTTCGTGCAGGTGTGGGGTTGGTGGGCGGGAAGGGCAGCCAGGGAAAACACACGGGACAGGAGGCTCAACAGAACCTGTCCTGTGGAATCTGCCTCCCTGCTTCTTATTTCTCGGTCAAAGTGAAGCACTAGGATCTGGGGACAGGCCATGCATCCTTGCAAATAAGCACTTCGAGAAGAAAATGGTCAAAAATGCCAAAATTTTGTCTAGAGTGAGTTGAAAAGGAAAGTGTTTACATGTGCTTGATTGCATTGGAAAAGGGCAAGATATTAGATTTACTTCAGTTCAGTAAATGGTTGTAGGTCTCCATCTTGTGATTGGCTGTGTTAGGCACTAAGCAGAAAAAGAAGAAACAGCTGCTAAAAGTGTGCACTCTACCAAGATACAAAAGTTGTTGGGTAAGAAATGTAAAGAGACCCATGAAAGAGATAAAAATGCCATAAATCCAGAGAGAAAATTATTCAGGAATTGTATACTCCCCGAATAGCAAATCCCCCCAATAATAAAAATAGCAAAGACACCAGTCCTTAGCAGGGACCCATTTGTGCCCTTTATCTAAGGACTTCAAAGCTTATAGCAGCCACTGCTGAGTTAACCCTTGGTGCTAAACCTGGCTTTTCCATCCTTCTCTGGGGAAAAAAATTGGCAGTAACACCTCAACCTCCGACAGGGAAGAGATTCTGGAGACAAAGCATGCTCACTGCCACACAAGCATTAAGCACAAATTAAAGGGCCCAATTTATCAAGAAAAGGAAGGAGGGACTCAGAAGAACCAAATTAACACCCGTAAAGTGCAAGTCACTGGAAAAGGAAGTGCTTGTTTGTATCTTGCACGTGGACAGGAAAACTGCTCCAATTTACCATCAGGCATTCCTTTTCCTTTGTCTTTTAAAAATAAGGTTTCTCTATGTAGCCTCCACTGGCCTCAAACTTGTGATTCTCCTGCCTCGTCCTCCCAGAGTGCTAAGGTCCAGAGTATATTTGGGGAAGGCTTGCTTCATCTGAAAAATGCAATTTAAGCATAGATGTGGTGGCATACTCTTGTGATTCTAGCCACTCAGGAGGCTGAGGCAGGAGGATCTCAAGGTCAGGACCAAACTAGAGGGAGGTGAAAGGGGGATTTAAATCCTCTTAAACAGAAGAAAAATATTCATTTCCATAACATGCTATACTAAGACAATATGATCTCACTGATCACCTCAAAGCCCGATGATGGACCTCCTCAGAACCACATTCCTATGAAGCAAATTCAATTGCTTGAAAAAATAAGGTGGGACTCTGCCAGAAATGAAGGTGATTTGGAACAGAACTGATCTTTAATTACATAGTAATCCAATCTTCAGCACTCTCACCAGCAGCCTTCATCTTCAAAGGCTTTCACTAATACCAACAGATTCTTCACACCTTCCCTCTCTTCTGCTCCAGGAGAGCTGCCCTTTAAGGAAAAGCTGGCCTAACCTGGCCAAGTCTTTGAGAAGACTTGGGTAGGATGCAGTTCTGAATCAGCAGATCAGGGTCCTCTCTCTCTCTCTCTCTTTCTCTCTTTCTCTCTCTCTCTCTTTCTCTCTCTCTCTCTCTCTCCCCCCTTTTCTCCCTCTCTTCTCTCTCTCTGTGTCTTTCTCTGTGTCTGTCTCTCTCTCTCCTTAGAATGGTTCCTTTTGCCTGTCTTTAAATAGATACCATATTGTCTATGACCCTGTAATGTTCTTGGAACAAAATACACACGCAGGGACACTTATAGCCTCTCTGGGGAGACATTACTGTGGTAAAATCACATGGAAGTAGTCAATAGGACAAAAATCTAAGGTGGATTCATGGAAGCATCTAATATTACACATGTGACCTCAGTCCCAACAGATAACTAGAAATGTGTCAGGTATGTAAGAGCAAGTGGCATCCTAGGCAGGAAGAGCCACTTGGAAAAAGTCTAGGACACTAAAGGACATTAACAGGGCACACTGCAGTGGGCTAATGCTAGGCTGAGGATGTGGGTGGAGTTCACTGGAGTGAGACTGGAAGGTTACTCAGCTAAGAAGTAGTGGTGCTTGATTTCTGTCATGCCGTCCTGGTCCTTGTCACCTGCTCAGCCTAACTTACCACCCCAATGGCTCTCCTTATGCAAAGGAAAAAGGATTGAAGGAGCCCACAGCTTCATTAATGGGTGGCACAGGTAAGCAAATTCACCATTGTGAGCATGCAACTGACAGTTATTTTCTGTGTATATTTTGTGTGCCACTGACTACACTACACAAAGTGAATACAAGTAAATAAACAAGTTCCCCCCTTCAAGAAACCCTGAGGAGTGTAGTTAAGGAGAAGAATAACACTTAAATGCATGCAACTGCTACAACATGGGTCTGCCCAAAGTGCCAGAGTTATGGTGGAGAGGTGCATGGACAGCCCAAGAACGTGCCTCAGAGAACTTAAGAAGAGACAGGAAAATTCCCATTTCTGTGGTTGGAGCCATAGGTACAGCAGCAGTAATGTGCCCCTCATGTCAATCCCCCATTCTTCAGATAAACATACAGACATAAAGAAGCAAAAGATTTTGCCCAAGATCCTACAACACATAAGAATTTGAATCCAAGCTGCTTGGTACAAGAGCCCATGGATGTGACACCATCATTCTAGACAAGGGTCACCCAAACCTGCTGGAGGTAGGGAAAGTGTCTCCATGGAGGTATCATGTAAAATCACTCTAGAGAGATCTCTGGGTGTTCAGTCCTTGAGTGGGAGAAGAAAGAGGTCAGGTCAAGGGAATGTGAGTCAAGGCATGCAGGATGAGAGAAAAGTGTTTTTAAGGAAACGCCAACTGGGAGCTGGGAGCTGGGAGCTGGGATGGGAGTGGGGAGTGCTGGCCTCACTACAGAAGTAGGCAGGGTGCACATTTGGGTTTGACTTATTGGATTTCAAAGCAGAGAAACATACATAAATAGCTCAAGTGGAAGGGCATAAAGGCGTCCCTTGGACACCCAACAATGGGAAGCTGAACACAGCGTAGACACAGGAGGATGCTCATGCTTCCATCCCTACTCTTCTGTGTCAGCCTCACTGAACAGCAGGAGTAGCTTTTTTGCCACTGGGACAAAATACTTGACACCCACAGCTCAAAGGAGAACAGGTTCATTTTGGCTCATGGTTTGGGGGGATTAGTCCGTGATCAGCTACTTCCAAGACAGGAATGGCTTGGCCAAGGGGCCCAGCAAGGGAGATCTGCTCACCTTATGGCAGCCAGGAAGCACAGAGAGAAGACAGGAGCTAGGGAGGAAGATATACCCTTCAGAGGTGTGGTGGATTGACAACTGGTGGTCAACTTATAATCCCAGCTGGGAGTAAGTGTGGTGCTGAGAGCAGGAAGCCCACCTGAGGATTGTTGCCAGCAGCATGAGAGGCAGAACTGGAGAAGTTAGGCTGTTGGGAGGTGGTAGAAGCTGTAGGAGCTGTTGGTTCTTTTGGAGGAGTTTTTCATGCTGGCTTTCCTGATGAACTTGGCTATTTTCATCTTCCGAGGAGCTCAGGACCTTGCTGGCATGAAAATAGCTTTGATTCACTTCTGGGGAGCCCTGGTCCTCACTTTGAGCATCGCTTCCTGGCTCTGGAAGGAAGATGGTCACTGCCCATCTCCTGGAGAAGCTTGCTGTGTTGCCTTTCCTGATGGGAACTCGGCTGTCTTCATCCTTAGAAGAGACAGGTTCCTCACTGTTGCTGAGGTTGGCTATGGTACTTTTGTGGGGAGCTTTGGTTCTTATTTTGAACATTGCTTCCTGGCTCCAGTGCCGATCCCTCAGCCTGCTAGCACAGATTCTTCATCCCACTAGCACAGACTTCCTACATTCTACCACTGACCTTTGGGCCTTCACAGCAGATCCATGAAACAGGCCTGCATGAGATGTTGTCATGGGCTCTGGGCCTCCAGTTGGACCCACGGGCGGCATTGTTGAGCTCTAGGTCTTAGGTGAACTCCT
Organism: Dinomys branickii; assembly: GCA_004027595.1. Taxonomy (NCBI): domain Eukaryota; kingdom Metazoa; phylum Chordata; class Mammalia; order Rodentia; family Dinomyidae; genus Dinomys; species Dinomys branickii. The sequence continues at coordinate 159,978 of PVLD010001072.1, read as the reverse complement.
GCAGGACATTGCTGTAGGATCCAGGTCCTCAGATGGATTCTTTGGTCCTAAGTATGTAGACAGATTTCCTGTACTCCCTTTGTATATGATTCCTTGGGTGACTATTATAAATAATTTTATAAAATATATGTCCTGTATTATATTGTTCACCTTGCAAAAAGCCCCAAACTGTGATTAGAGGGCAGCCTCAATGACACACCTCAACCAGACCCCGCCTCCTAAAGCACACAGAACAATGAATTCATCAACAGCTCAATCCACGGATGAGAATGGGGCCTCTCATCACCCAGTCACCTTCCGAAAGTCCCACCTCTGAAAACACGAGACTTTGGGGGGGGGTACATTCTAGAACTAAACCACAAGGGGCCTGAATTAGGGTCATGCCATTGCAGCCAAGAGCATAAACTCTTGGTTTCAGACTTCAGCTCTTGGTTGCAGATAGAGAGATCTGACAGGCCTGACAGACCAGGAGGGAGTAGCAAAGGCGACCACCATGTTGGTAGTTTGGATGCATGCAGAGATAGGAAATAAAGAAGAGGGGCAGGTTTCAAGGGTGTTATGGACTGAATTACATCCCCTTTCCCGAATTCACATGCTGTGATTCTGTTTGGACATCTGGTCTTTAAAGAGGTAATGGTAATAAATGAAGTCACAGGGTACAGCCTTAACTTGGTGGGGCTGGTATCTTTATAAGACAAGAGAAAGTCAGAGATCTCTCTTTCCCTCTCCACACCCTCACCTAGAGAAGAGGTCTTGGGGAGAGAAGACAGCTATCTGCAAGCAGAAAGAGAGGCCTAACTGGAAACCAATCCTCCTGACGCCTTAATTTTGGACTTGTGTAGCCTCCAGCACTGTGAGAAAATAAATTTCTGTTGTCTAAGCCATGTAGTTTGTGGCATTTTCTTATGGCAGCCCAAGCCAAATAGAGCAAAGGGAAAAACAACATGTATGAATCTGTGATGTCTGCAAAGCAAATCTTGAGTTAGAACTGGCAGGGATTGAGAAAAGTCTTGGAGGAAAGGAAGAGGGCATGGTCTTGGTCTAGGTTTCTTATTTGAGATAGAAGGTGAATTTCAGTGACTTTCTCTGAGATTTGAGAGCTAGACCTGGGCAAAAGGTTGCAGTCATAGTTAGGATATCTTGGTGGTAAGCAAGGGAGATTTTATTCAAGGGTGATTAACTATAGGAATGTCATGGGACTACAAGGAAAATAGAAGATTTTTGAAACCTTAGGTCACTGGAGGCCCGACTGGAAGGTAGGTCTGGAACCAGAGCAGCAGAGACCCCTCAGTGGGACCCCTGACCAAGGTGGGACTGGTCTGCTTCCATGGCGCTGCCTGCCTTTCTTCTATCGATGGATACACTCTCATGATTCCTAGAGAGACTGTTTGAGTCAGAGTTTCAATCCCGGCTTCTGGTTAGTGTAGGAGTTGGTTGTCGATGGACCTTTATTGGTCTCATCGGTTATAGCTGCTGGTCATATGATAGGTTACTTCGCTTGAGAACCCACCTCTTCATCAGTGCTGTGGGCAGGACAGCATCTCCTGGAAAGGTCTGGGCATGGCAGGCACTGAATAGGAGCACCTAGAGTGGGAAACAGGGGTGAATAAAATTATTTAGGTTTCAGTCTTGCCCTGCTTGGAAGGCCTGCCTAATCTGGAAGCAAAGGACGCAGGGTGCACCCAACGGGTTCCCAGAGGCATGAGACACTCAGCAGAAGAGCAAAGCCCATAGAGGCAGGTTCAGAGGTGGCACACATGAACCTGCTCCTCTTAAATAAGCAATAAAGGAATAAATATTCCAGGTGCTAAATTCAAACAGTACAAAGTATAGAGTATGGGAGATTAAAGGCCCTTTATATCAGGGCCTTTCTCTGGAATCACTGTGGTAAATAATTTCGTGTATTTCCTTTTTTCCTCAATGAATTTCCAATGCATTACATTACATGTAAATGTGTCATTTTAATCCAGTTTTTCCAGCAAATGGTCTTAGGCTTTTCATTAATGTTTTTTACTTGTTTAATAAATGTCTTGGGGACCATGGTACTCAGCACTTCCAAGTCTGCTGTTCTTTGCATCCGTAGAGTGTTCTTCTGACTATATGAGACATCATTTATTCATCACCCACTTCTAAAATTAGGTTCTAACCAATGATTCTGACTGGTAAATAATGCTTCAGGACCATTCTTGTACATGTATTTCTTCTTCTTTGGTGCAGCCCAGATTCTCAGATTGCTAGATTGGAAGAGATATGGATTTTACCCAGTGATAACTACCTCCACAGTGTCCTCTGGAAGGCTGTGCCTATTTACACTTCTAGCAGTAATAGGGGGTTCATATTCTGATTTCTCCATAACCATGTGGGTGTTGGTTAAGCAGTTTGGGTTCACAGACTCTTTTCAGATTCTGCTGGAAGCTATGGATCTTTGTTCTAGAAAAATATGCAGATGTATGTTCATAGAGCATTTTGCATAGTTTCTGTGGGTCTGAAGACCACTTGAAGACAACCCAAGAAACACTGAGGCCTTAGACTAAGGATCTGAGTAGAGATAAAGAGAGAGAGAGAGATCTGACAGACCTGAGTGGATCTCTAGTCCATACCACTGGGGCTCAATCTTACCTGCACACTGGAATTACCTGCAGAGTCCTGGAAAATCCCCATGCCCAAGCCACTTCCCAAAGCCATTCAATCAGGTTCCCTAAGGAAACAATCTCAGTATCAGTATTTTTGGCAAGTTCCCCTGTGGAATTTAACATACAGCCAATGTCAAGAACTACTGCAGCAGAGGAGAGGCCTGAAGGAGGAACTTCCTGTCGGGAAAGAAAGCTGGTATTTTAGGGGTAGGCCAGCTCTTCCCCCGTGAGCTCAGTCCTGGCAGTGGTGTGAACTGTGCTGGCCCCAGTATGCTGGACTGATTCCGGGAGGCTTATCACACCCTCATCTTTCCTCCTCCACTGTACAGATTCTTCACCTTGAGTATTGTCCTAGTCCATTTTTGGTTGCTATAACAAACTACACAAGGCTGGATGATTTATAAACAAAGAAGTTTATTTTGGCTCATGGTTCTGGAGGCTGGAAAGTCCAAGAGCATGGTGTTGGCAGGGGCCTCACACAGGGCAGTTAGCAGAAGAGCAGGTAGGCATATACAGGAGACAAAACACATAAGGTCCATTGCTTTGTAGCAAACCATTCTCAAAGTAACTACTTCAGTCCCTTGAGAAAGGCATTAATCCCCCTTAATTCTAACCTTTTAGCAAGGTTTGACCTTACAAAGGTCCAAGCTCCCAATACAGCCATGATTAATGACAGTGACATAGCACAATCAAACCACAGTAGGTTTGTTTTTCTCCTGTTTCCTAGGCTAATGGAACCAGCAGCAACAATACCTGGGAGTTTGTGCCTTCACAGCCTCTTCCTGGACTGGCCAGATGAGACACTCTAGGGTGGGCCCAGCACTCTGCATTTCCACAAACCTTCCAGGTGTTTCATAGGCACGCTGAAGTTTCAGGATGGCTGATAGGATGGCCAGCCTGCATCCTCCCTGTACCTGACATTCTTGCACTCTTTCTCTGGAGTCCTCCCCTACTGAGAGCTGGAGTAGGGGAGATGTATCTGGGGACACAGCGAAATTAGACTGCACCAAGATCATGAGGAGTAGTCGGACTTGGAACTAAAGAAAAGAGGCTGATGTTGTTTGGCCCAGGGGAGGAAGCATATTGGATCTCAGATTTTAAGAATGCAGCCTGGGCCCAAGTCTCCCTGGAAACAGGAGGCAAAGCTGGCTGTGCACACACAGCTTCTGAGGAGGCAGCTTTATAACTTTCAGCTGATTTCAAGTGAATTCATAGCCCCAAGTGGTATAGTGATCATTGCTACAGTAGAAATTATTTTAATACTTGATAAATTATGTGAGCTTTTGAGGCAGTGTTTCTAGAAGTGTGATCAGATTAGTATCAGAATTTTCTGAGCTGGGTGTGAAAAATGTACATTCCTGGATCACATCCATGACCTGCTAAGTCAGAATCTCTGAAGCAGGCACCAGAAATCTGCATTTTAACCAAGTTCCCCAGGTAATCTGAATGATTCTGGTGCACTGTGCAGTTAGCCACCAGGCTCTAAATCTAAAGCTAGCAGTTTGGGGAAAGCTAAACTAACCATGCATTTAGAATCCATGTTAGCCCAAAGCATGGTGCTAAGGCCTAAAAAGCCCTTACCCCAAATGCCACAGAACTGGGAACAACGCCATAGGAAGAACTTTCCTGGGCCTCCCAGTGCTATATGTCACCATATGGACAGCAGAAAGGGCCTGGTGTTGGGCTCGTTTCAAACCCTGATAGTTCAACTCAGCTTCTTAAGAGTGGGTCACAGAAAAAGCTCATGAGCTTTCCTGCTGCACTGTGAAACAAGGTAACCAGGAGAAAGACAGAGAAAAAACTATTGATCATGTTGTCTACTGAAGACTCAGGAAACTCACCCCTCCCTGAGGCAGGTGAGACATAATCCAATCCCCTGAGTTGGTCTATTTACCACTGATGAATTCCACAGACTCAGTAATTGATAAAGAAAAGAGGTGTATTTCTTACAGTTCCAGAAGCTGGGAAGTCCAAGTTGGGGGATGCAAATTGCTGGTGGGGACTCACTGCAGGGTCCCAAGACCTGACAGGACATCTTGTGGGAGACTGAGCAAGTGTGCCAGAGAGAGCTGGCTTTTATAACAAAGCCACTCCCTCAATAACCCATTAATCCATTAATCCCTTCATCCATGAGTGGTTTAATCCATTTGTGAGGGCAGAGCCCTCATGACCCCATCACCTCCCAAAGATGCCACCTCTCAGACGTGAGGAACATATGACTATGGATCAAATCCCCAGCACATAAGATCTGGGGGACAGAAGAACCACAGTATCCCCTCACTACATCTTTCAATTTATGTATTTTGATATATGTAATATTTAAACTATACTGGGTTGAATTGATCAAACTACATCAAAATAAAGAGTGGTTTTCTCTGGGCAGTGAAAATAGAAGTGACAGGGCCTGGCTGGTGACCTGGTCAGAAAGTGTGTGGGCTTCAGAGTCTGATTCACTAGTGGGCTTATTTAAGGCAGATTATTAAGATCCCAGGAAAACATTTTCACACCCACTTAGCAGAAAGAATTGAGTGTTGGTGTCAAAGAGCAGTGCTCCCAGCAAGCGCTCACGAAATGTTAACAAGAAAGCAAACTTGTTTCTAGATTCCTGTACTTTCCAAATCTTTACCAAGGAACACTTATGGATTTTATAGTCGGAAAAACATGATAAACCACAGTTTTGTGTCATGTGTTTTAATGCAAGGAAAGAGCCATAAAAAGACAAAAGATTGCAAAACAGAAGCCACCAGCATCAGGGGAGTTTGTTTTTATTTGGAGTAATCACAACATGTGACCCTGAGGGATTTTAATCAAAGGACAGACCTCAGAAAGACTAAACATGGATTCTGAATTCTCTACTGGCAGCAACCATGCCTGGCTCTACACACTTGGCCCAAAGGACAGAGAGGTGAGGTAGCAATGTTTCCTGCTTCTTTGCCCTTCTCCAAGGCAGCCTTCCTTCATCAGGTGCAAAGCCTGTATCTCCAGCATCAAATTAAAGAAATAGAACAAACCCATCCCAGGGCTTCTTTAAATATTCAGATAAACCCAGGTGCCCTTATCAGTTAAATTAAGCTTTCCTAAGAAAAAGTAAGTCAATTAGTTCAAAATGTGGGTTAGTGCTTCTGGGTATTTAAAACGGGATTTTTTTTTTTCTTTTTTAGTTCATTTAGAAACACAGCCAGAGGGCAGGTACATACCCACTCCTCCAAACATTCTGTGAATCACCACCATACACCTAGATTCCAATTTCTGATATGCAGAGCTCCAAAACCTGGTCCTTAGACTTTCTCAAAGTCACAAAGATAATGAAATGTGACCTTTAAAACTGATCTTGTGTTGCCCTTTTATTTAAGATCCTTTTCTGTCACCCTCATTATGGATATCCATCAAACAGTGCCTGCTATGGCCATGAAATGTTAAAGAAGATATGCTTCCGCGGCATTGAACTTCTCATGCCCTTCGTCTGACAAACTTACTCTCTAAACTTTTGCCAGCAAAGGTTGCTCTCCAAGACATTAAGAAAAAACATTCCTAAGCATAGTTTGTGACATAAACTGCAACATCCAGGGAACTAAGTGGCAATGAGAGAATAAAACAAATACAAATAAAACAAGATACTTCTCAAGATGAATTTCTGGAAATGATTTTTTCACTAAGTAACATGAACATTTTCATGGCTTTGGGAGAGGTCGCCTAATTGCTTACTAAAAATGGTACCCTAAGTGACTGCTGTCATACCAGTACTTGGATATAAAGTGGCCTTTTAAAATGCTGTTCGTTTTGTTTTGATTTTACTAATTTAATAGGTTTGAATATAGCAGATAGTTTCAGGAATCTTTTATACTCTGAAACCATTGTAAATAGCTTCCCCATTACTTAAAAAATACATAACAGTTATATGCTGTTTTAACAAATATCTTCAACTCCTTTTTACCTTAAGTGCTATTGCAATGGCATTGAAGGAGACGTTATTTAATAATAGAACTAATGCCAACTTCAAGTCCATATGCCTTTTAAAGATACGTGATTAGTAGATAAGGAAATGAGTATCTTTATTCATTTTAGGTTTAACATTGACAACCTTTACATATGAATTCTTTATTAACCAAGTGAAATTGGATTATCAAAATATTATAAAAATGAGATAGCATACTCTTAAACTCCATAAATACACAATTTACTCATGGACAAAACTATTTTCCTCCTATACATTGTTTTAAAAAGTAGCCTAGGAAGATGGTAGGGGGTTATTAGGTGGAAAGGTCCAGAAGTGTAGGTGCCAGGAGCCATTAAGCTAGGCTCCTCTTGCCAAACATTATATTAAATTTACTCTGATTTTTTTTTTTTTGGACAAAACATGAAAGGAAAAAGAAATCATTATGACCCTCCTTGCCCCCAAAAGATTTCTGCAGAACAGCCCAGGATTTCAAGAGAAAGCAGCTCACCTTAGTCTGGTTGGGCTTGTGAGGGCTCTTTTTCTCTCTAAATCCTTCATGATTATTCCTCCTGAGATCCCAGTGGGTCCCCACTTGTAGTACCCCAGGCAACGAGTACTAGTGTTCAGGCGAGCAAATAAGAAAGATTACAGCTTCTCACAGCCCATTTCCACTGTGCTCATAGTCAGAGGCCTCAGCTAAGGTCTACTCTATCTTCCCATGATGCCCAAACCAAGTTATACCCAGAGGTATTTTCATGAGACGGAATTATTCCTTTGATGTTTTTGTTCTTTTTTAAAATTTTTTTCATTGTTTGGTTCCTAGAGGTTAAGTGTGGTCCAGAAGCTCAGGTTAGGGAACCAATTTGCCTGCCCTGGGGCATTCTGGGAGAGTTGGGCCTATGGCTTAACCGTTTGAAGCCTCTTTGGCCTTAGTTTCCTTGTCTATTATGAAGCTTGGGAAAATATTAGCGCCTTGATAGCTAATGGTTAAATGTTTACTAATGTTCCAGACACTGCGTTAAGTACTTTACACATTATTTAATGTCTAAAACAATCCCATAAGGTAGGGACTATTATTATATGTCTCAGAAAACATAATAATAGGGAGAACTGAGACACAGAAAACAGCATCTGGTAAAGTGAACTAGAATTCAAATCCAGTCTGGTTTCTGAGAAGAAACTTTCAACTGCCCAGCTACACAGTTACTTAAAAAAGTAACAGTTGGTATTAGCCCTCAGTTACTTCTCTCCCCACACATAACTAATTGTGTGTTTACTGAGTACTTACTATGTGCCAAGCCCCCTGCTGAAATGTACTAAGAAGCTGAATTTGAAATAAATTGGAGTTACAGTAATAAGGCATAGCTTTTGCCCTTGTGGAGCTCTTTTTCTACTTTATAGAGTTATATTACATGGGTTCAATTTTCATGAGTTCAGAAACTTTACTCAAGATGATCTTCAGTTGAATTCAACAGAATTAGTAGTGAAACTGAAACAAAGATATGTCAAAATAGCTTCAATTTGAATACATATTTAACCTCCAGAGCACTTCATGAATTTTTTAGTAGCAGAATCATAAGAGTATGGCTTTTTCTTTTGATTTGTTTCTTTAAAGTGATTAACTAAATGCTTTTTCTGGCCTTTACCCAAAGCCCACAGGATTCCTTAAATTTAAATCCTCTCCAACCCACCTCTCTTACTACACAGACACCTCTATGCCCTCAGAAGGATCAACTTTAACTTCATTGGGGAAAAAAATGCTCCCTCACGCTGCTGGTATAATAACTTTCTACAGCATGCTACACTAGAGAAAAAATTAATGGCAGGAAATTATTAAACAAAGGTAGTCATTATATGCACTGTGTCTTGCAAGCAATAATGTTGTCTTCTAGTTCATTTAGTCTTGATTTTGAATTGTACAGTTTCTGATTTATATTTTAGATTTTACACAAAATATTTCCTGCTAAATGTAGTTTTAACTAAACAGATCATTTGTTCATTCAATAATGACTGGATGGCTCACTGTTTGCTAGGCATCGACCTAAAACTATAAAAATGTACTGTTTAGTAGAGGAGACAAAGCAACCGAGTGTATAACAAATGATGCTCCGAAAACTGGAAGCAAAAGCATATGAACCAAAGAATCTGAATGTTTTCATAGAGGGTGGAGAGGTTCCCTAAAGGAGATTGCTTTTTAAAAGCTATCACCTTAATTGATATTGATAATGAAAACATGAGAAGACAATATTTGAAGACGTTTCTATAGGGTGAACTTTTCATGAAGCGTCAACCCACAATGAGACTAAATGGATTATACAGTGAGGGGAAAACATGGAGTTTTCCTTCCCCAAGTAACCATGTAACTTCGAAGTATTCTGAGTAATGAAGAAGCACAAATACATAGGTGGTATTTTACTACAAGGCTGAAAAAGCAAATGTGGAGCATCTTGTTGAAGTTCTGAACAATGTAGCCCATAGTAAAATTTTTTGTCCCTTAAATAAATGCAACTAATGTTCTATATCACACCATAATTATTTTTATAATTAAAAAACCACACATCTTGCGCGAGAAATAATGCATCCTTTGTAAGGAAGGCAGCTTTCAGTTCTTAAGTGGTGGAGGGAGTGGACTTCAGGATGCTCAGGAGTCCGGAGGAAGAATTAGAACCTGGCCTGAAGAGCTAATATCGCCTCTACAAAAATAATGGAAAAGCTTTTTTGATTCTTTCAGTTTAGACCTGAGTGAATGGAACTACAGGATGTTCTTAAGGGATCACTTAGTAAACCTGGAACTGGACTCTTTTATGAACCCTACTGTAATTTTGTGTTTTGGGGTTTTAAAACTCAACTTTTCTTTCTTTCTTGGTAGGAGTTAGGAGAGCTGGCGGGGGGGGGGGGCGTTGTGTCTCCTTGTTTTTTTGTGAATGTTCCGCCAGGTGACTACGTTAGTTACTAATCTAAATAAGTTTTTTCCCCCAGTATTTGTTAAAATATCATTATGGGCAAGGAATTCTGGTAGTGTTACAGGACCTGGTGCAACGGAGTCCCGATCCACAGTCGTGAAATAATCAGGCCAACGCACACTTCCCCAAATGCGATTTTCCTGTTGAATTTAAGTGGGGCTTCAGTCCCTGGTTCGCAGACTGTCCAGGCAGCACCTGAAATTGCTGTTTTCTCAAGTCCGTTAAAAAGTTGTTCGCGTTTAGAGTTTTTCAGTTCTGCTATTCCCCACCTCCTTCCCCTGGCCTTTGCCAGTAGAGACCTGCTCTGGGGGGTATTTTGTCCTGGGAGCACAAGACTATTTTCTTTTCTGGAAATAAGTTGACGTCAACTGGGAGCTGTTTTTGGTTGCTTTGTTTCCCGGAGCGTCCAACCCGGCACACCGCCTCCGGCAAACCGCGTGCAATTCAAAGCAGCTCTCAGGCAGAGAGGCGAGGTGTGTGTGTGGTGGGGGAGGGTGCCCAAGCGCCTGCAAAAGCGGGGAGACCTGGGGAGCCAATCCTTCTGGGCCGAAGCCGGGGCCTGGGTTTCTAGGCCAAGCCAGGAGTCCAGCCTGAACCAACGCGGGCGGGCCCTCTATTCACCGCACTCCAGGTGAGGACCGCCGGGGTGGCAACCGCCGGTAGGCAACTTGCCTGGCACCCACCTGAGTTCTCGGCACCCCTGAAAGGCGCCGCCTGAGCGTCCTAGGGCTCTAAAACGTGAAAGCATCCCGGGACAAAGGGCCACCCCTCCGGAAGTAGGCGTGTGCGACTGTTGTGTGCCCACTCGAGTGCGCGGGTACATGCGCGCCAGCCACTAACTTAGCTGCCCACCGCCCTGAGTCTGTATCTTTCTACACGTGTGTGTGTGTGTGTGTGTGTGTGTGTGTGTGTGTGTGTGTGTTTGTGCTGTGAACAAATCTGGCCACTCCTCCCGCCGCACAGAGAGAGAGAGAGAGTGTGTGCGTGTGTGTTTCCCGGAGGAGCCAGAGGAGGCCCGCGAGGCAGGAACTTGCTCGAACTTGTTTCGCACCTGGCACTGCTTACCCGACGCTCCGCGGCGTCCAAGGCCGAGGAGGCCGGTTAGGGCGAGCGGCGATCGCTGTGGAGAATACACCGCCACCTTCCGCTTTGAAGTCCGCGTGGCCCCCAGACCCGGTCTCCCTTCCTTAAAATTACAAATTGATGGATGGGTTTCTGTTGACGTGTAACATGATAAAGCACCCTCAAAGCAAGACGGGAGGGCCAGGGAAGGAGAAACGGACCGTCCCCACGGACTCCCAGAGACGGGCTGCCCACACTTCGGATTTGGAGGCAAACTGGAGGGCGCGCTCCAGCAGCTGGCGAGGCAGCCTCCCTAGAGAGCCAGCCTGACTCACGGGAGCACTTTTGGGATCTCCCTGACCCCGGGATTTGGACTGTCCGGCGCGCCAGGGGACACTTGGGCTGCCTGTGAAGGAGAAAGTTAGCAAGCAGTGCGCGCTCGGGAGGCTGCGCAGCCACGGAGAACAGCCCAGGTCCGGGGTGGCACTGGGGCGCTGCCTCTGGGCCGGAAGAAGGGGAGGTCGCGACGCGAGGACTCGCCCCGAGCCTGGGCGCGCCGGGGTCGGGCGTTTGGCTGGAAGTGGGACAGCGTCTCCTATGGGAAAGCGGGACCCGGCGAGCTCTTTTGGCTGCCTTTCCAGTTTCCGAGGTGCCCGCCCCCGCGCGCTGGAGGCAGCGCAGCCCGGAGGGCGAACGAAAGGCGGTTGGCAAACGTGGAGAGCGGGCGCGCTGGGGATCCGAATTGCCGGAATAGTCGTGGCGGCCGCAGCGGGGATGGCCAAGAGCCAAGTTCACTTTTTCCACCCGCCACTGCTGGGCCTTAGGGACCCGCGCTGCGTGCGCTCCTAGCTGGTGGAACGCCCCGCCGGAGGAAGGGGTGTCACTTTGCTCCAGGGCAGGGCGGAGACAGCCTGGGCGGGTGGGGAGGGGGTCCCTGGGGTTCAGAGCGCCCCGTCCCTTGTCTCTCCTCCCACCCACCCCTCTCAAGCCTTTCTTTCTCGCTCCTTCCCGGGGCTGGCTAGACCGGCGCGGACTTGCCCCAGACCTACGGGGAGCGCCCCAGGTCTTTAATGACAGCTTAAAAGTGGCAGTTGGAAAAGTCGAAAGGGATGAGGCTGGCGTGGGGCGTGTTTCGCTCCTTTGCAAGAGTCTGAAAGGGAGCGGGGAGCCGCGCGGCTGGCCCCAGGGCCCCTCTCCTCGCCGCCAGCAAGTAGGTGGGGAGCCGCCGCCAGCCCAGTCCCGCTCCCAAGCCTCGCCCGCTGCGCCCTGGCCGCGGGCGCAGAGAGGGTGCGGGGCCCCGCGCGCCTCCTCCGCCCTGCTCAGTAACCTGCGTACGCCGCTGCGCTCCGGCGGCCCCGGCCCCGGCTCCTCAGAGCAGCGGCACCCTCGGCCGCCCCGAACCCCCGGCCCCGGGGGGCGATGAGGGGGCGGTGGAAGGGGCACTGCTGCTCGGGCATTACTTAGAGAAGCGGCGGGCCGCCCCGCCCTCCCGCTCCCGCCCGGCCCGCGCGCCGCTCCGCCGGAGGGTAAGTTGGGAGCGCTTCGCCCCCACTGACAGCTCTCCCCCACTTGCTTTTTTCCCCCTTCAAAGTTTTCTTAGAAGTGGGGGAGCGGGGTGCGGGTGGGGGAGGAAGAATGTCCGGCCAGCCTCCGTCCTCTCCCTTCTCCCGGTCTCACTTTATCCCTACCTCCCCTCCCCTGCATCCCCCGCGCGCCGCTGCCCCTCCAGAGCTGCGCTGGGGAATGACAATTGGAGCGCGGCTCCTTTAAGAGCCCGGCTTTGCCTCCCGGTAGCTGAAGGTCATTAAACACAAAAGCTCTCAGCGCTGCGGTCCAATATAGCGCATGCGCCCTGCCCGAGGACTGGCAGAGAGACGGCAATATGGCGAGAATGCCTGGCAGCGGGGACTGTAACACCAGCGCGGGCGGCAGCGGCGCCGCGGCCGCCGCCGCCGCCGCCGAGAACAATGGGGAGCGGGGCGAGGGCGAGCGCGGCGCGGGGCACCGGGGCCGCCGCCACGGGCGCCCGCACTACTGCAGCGCGGGCGAGGAGGAGGAGGAAGAGGAGGAGGACGACGAGATCCAGGAGGTGCAGATAACGGGGGACGAGGAGGAGGACGGAGGCGGGGGGCTGGAGGAGGACGAGGAGGAGATGGGGCTGGACTGGGACGAGCCCCTGGAGCCGGAGGATTCGGCCGGGGAGGAGCTGGAGCCCGAGCCGGTCCGTAGGATCCATATGGACCAGGGCACCGCGCTGGAGCCCGAGGCGCCGCCGAGGCTGCTTGCGCCCCGGGCGCGCAGTGGGCCGCCCGGCGACGGCGCGGAGCTGGACCCCGACGGGCTGCAGCGCCCCGAGCGGGCCCGGCTGAGCGAGAACACCCGGCTGGCCACCCGCTACGCCGTGCGCATCTTCCGGGAGTACCTGAGCGAGAAGGCGCAGAGCCCGGACTTCGAGACCATGGACAAGGGGGCGCTGTGCCGCGTGCTGCGCTCCTTCTACGCCGAGGCCCGCTCCAAGAGCGGCCAGCTGTACAGCAAGTCGTCGCTCATCAGTATCCGCAGCTCGCTCAACCGCTACCTCAACGAGCCCCCGTACTGCCGCACGCTCGACCTCACCAAGGACCCCGAGCTGCGCAGCGCCAACTTGACTCTGGCCGCGGTCATCCGCAAGCTCGAGGAGCAGGGCGCCGGGCCGGTGGTGCAGAAGCAAGCCATCACGCGCGCCGACCTGCGCAAGCTCTACACCTCCAGCGTCTTCAGCACCAACACGCCCTTCGGGCTGCTCAATAAGGTCTGGTTCGAGACGTGCATGTACTTCTGCACGCGCGGCCGCGAGAACCAGCGCGAGCTGGAGGAAGACTCTTTCGGGCTGGCCATGGACGAGGACGGTCGCAAGTTCGTCTACTTCAAGTCCCTCGGGCCCTACCACAAGTCGCGCTCGTCGTCCTGGAGCAAGAAGCGCGCGGAGAGCAGCGACGAAGAGAACCTGCCTCGCATGTACGAGACGGGCACCGAGTTTTGTCCCTACGCCAGCTTCGTTAAGTACCTGTCCAAGCGCAATCCCCTCTGCAAGGCGTTCTTCCAGAGGCCCCGGGACCACTGCAGCGAGGGCGATGTGACCTGGTACGAGAACAAAGCCATCGGCAAAAACTTACTGGGCACCAGGATGCAGATGCTGTCCAAGGCGGCCAAGCTGTCCAAGACCTACACCAACCACTGCATCGGTGCCGTCTCCATCGCCACGCTCAACAGCATCGCAGGCATTGGCACCAAGTTGGGCTCGCCGGCCCCGCAGGGCTGCTACGCCGAGGCTATGAACGGGGCGGCCCGCCACCCCTCCCACCACCCCCCTACCCATCCCTCCCGCCACCACCGCCCCCAGCCGCCCTCGCTGGGGAGCACTTACATACTCCCCAAAGACAGCCAGGTCGGGCCCGACGTGAAATCCGAGGCTGCGCCCAAGCGCGCCCTGTACGAGTCAGTGTTCGGGTCCGGGGAAATCTGCGGTCCCTCTTCCCCCAAAAGACTTTGTATTCGCCCCTCGGAGCCTGTGGATGCGGTGGTGGTGGTTTCCGTGAAACACGACCCCCTGCCTCTTCTTCCAGAAGCCAATGGGCACAGAAGCACCCGTTCTCCCACCATAGTTTCACCTGCTATTGTTTCCCCTGCCCAGGTAACCGAACCAATCTCTATGCATGAAATATTTCTCTGGTACCACTTCGGGACTAACTTTGGGGCTAATGTGGATCTAGGTTGGGGAGAAGTTTTTAAAAGTAGCCACTGTCCTGCATCGAATTTGATTTCACCTTTAAAAGCTTAACTCTCTTCGCGTTTTTCCGGGAAACTTTTACACCTAACCTTAAAAGATGAGTGAGGGAATGCTAAGTAACAAAGCACTGCTGTGCAGGAACGCTAGAAACTTCAAAGTTGGCAGAACAAAAGGATTAGCTCGCTCTTGCAGTTCCTCGTCCTTAAATTTGTGAGTTTTATGAGGTCAAGAGTGTGGGACCGCTGCACCTACATAAAAGAGGCAGCAACTTAAAACATATTTGGAGAAAGTTACCATTAAAATACTCCATTACATATTCGCTGTAACTTATGAAGGCAGAAAAAGTTATAAATTATTAAAAGGAAAACATGCCAATCCCACTTCCTGTACCTTTTTTTTTTAAGAAAAGGGGCGGGGACTGGAGAGAATAGTAGCTGAGTACCAGTTTGCAGACCTACTCTAACATAAAGTGACCTTTGGGGTGTAGTTTCTAGAAACTCAGGTCGTTTATTAATCACCTGTCAGCCAGGCTACCCAGGAGTGCGGTGTGAGATGCCTGGCTTGCTGTGGGCCTGGAGCATTCCTGTCTGCCAGGCCCCTGTGAAGTCCCTGCTGTGGGGCAGACAAGGAAGAGGGAGAGGGTGGTAGGACTGTCAGAGTAGGCCTGCTAGCCCAGATGCTGAGCTAGTTTGGGCAAAATAGTCATCTCTCTGAGCTTCAAGTGTGCTCCTCAAAGACGAGGGACTGATGCTACCCTAAAATTGCTTGATGCTAAAAAGTACCGATGTCTAGGTTGAGGCTGGGGCCTAAAGTGTTGGATGCTGCTTCCCTTTTTATTTTACCTCAAAGAGTGTATTCCCAAGTATTATTCGAGTGTATTCGTTTTGGAAGAAGACTGTTTCCTAGAAGGTATAATCAAGAATTCTCTGGGGACCTTGTTCTGTAGGCAGGAGTCACCTCAGAGAGTTTTCCATCTTTGACTTCCCTGCTGACAGGCAGAAGTAGGAATTTTGGCCCTAAAACTGGAGAGTAGCGCAGGACCTTATGGGACAGATGTTAGGCACCTCTGTACTCTTTCCAAAGTGGAAATTCCGGTTCTGGACAAACTGACCCTTTCAGGGGTTTATAGCTAATCAGGCATCTCAAGGCCAACAAAAAGGAGCTGTGAACAGAATATAAACAGCACAGTCCTCTAAAATACACATGACCCATATGCTGTGTGTCTTTTGGTGCTTCGGGTGTGTGTAGTACATTTCTGACAAGTTGTTTTAGAGTTTTAAGGATGGAGAAGAGAGTTTGGGTTTGTTTTTTCTTTGAAAGTAAATGTTCACATTCTTCTGATAAAGTAAAAGCCCTTAAAGTACCCTGGATTAGAATCATACTTTATTAATAAGAGTTAAAAGTCTAAGAAAGTTTATTAAAGCATGTATGCACTTGGAATAATAATGAGACAGTTTGTCTAGTGGCATCTATTGGTTAGTTTTTTAACACTGGTATATGGAATCATGACTTAAAAATCCACAAAACATTTTAAGTACCCTCCTTATTGGTTTTATTTTGCCCTAAATTCAATTCCTGGGTCACAGGTCTTTTGTGTACCTGAAGGAGATAAACCAGTTTCATGAAACTGTGTACAAGTATCTGTTGCTTATATGATTGTTGTGGCTCTTAAATAAGATCTTAGCTTCAGGTCTCTTTTAGTTAAAACACTATAAAAAGTTGTTCTGCATGTATGTTTTCTTTTTTCAGTGCTGAGAATTGAGCCCAGGGCCCTGCATACACTGTACCACTGAGCTATTCCCTCCACCCTGTGTGCACGTATTTAACAGTCAGCTTTTCACATATGGCATAGTAAATATTACTTAAAATCAACATTAAGATACTTAGGGGAAGTCTTTAGTAATTTCTATAGAACTCACAGTATGAAGTCTGGGCAATCTAAGTATGAAACAGATGTTTACTTTAACTAGAAAGCTGATATTAAACTTTTCCTCTTGCATTTATTAAAATCGCTATAGTGATTGAGGTCCAGGGTATTTCCCAGGGATTAGTGACCAGCTGGGGTTACTGACCAGTGGCATTGCTTAAAGCCATCAACTCATCTGGCCGTTAATCCTCAGGAAATGCCCTGTGTGCCTCAGGCTTCAGTCATTATTTTTTAATTATAAACATGGTGCACTAACCTCAACACAGATAGGACTCATCAAATGTTGCAGCACTAAACTCCACTGTTGACATATTATTATGGACTTCATTATAACGCAGAGGTCGCACCCTAATACTCTGTTTGCTAATGTTGCAGTCTCCCAAAAGATGAAGAGCCTGCTACTTTAAAGGAATTTACAGTAGGCACCCATATCCACAGACACCCCCAGTGGATGTCTGAAGCCTTGGATAGTACTGATCCCTGTATATTCTGGTTTTTCTTAGATACATATGTCTATGATAAAGTTTGATTTGTAAATTAGGTACAATAAGATTTAATAATATACTAATGATAAAGTAGAACAACTGTAGCAATACAGTGTAATAAAAGTTATTTAGAGTTGATGAATTGGTTATTTTTGGAATCTTCCATTTCACATTTTCAAACCCCAGTTGACCTTGGAGAGCAAAACCATTAGTAAGGGAGGATTACTGGACTGTTTGTTGAGGATGTTAATGAGTGATTATGGTTGACTAAGGAAGGCATTCAAAGATGAACAAAGATTATGGAATTTGTGATGTTTTTTTTTTTGCTCTTATGAAGTATTTGGTTTTTGGGGTGGAGAGGTGGTTTTGGGGGTGGTTGTTTTCACTGGCCCACTATTTGAATTCTCTTGAATGGCTGTGTTAGAAGTAAAGGGTACTTTTGGCTCTCTTTTCCCCCATAGAGCTGTTAGATGATCCATTTATTGATATGGCTTGCCAGTCCCCAGGTAATTTCAGTTTTTACTATTTTATTTGGTGTTGGGGATTGAACCCAGGGCGTTGAATGCGCCTTCCCAATGAGTCACACCCCCAGCTCCTGTGCTCTGTTTTTGAAAGCTTTAACACAACCTACATCTTCAGAACTGTCCTCTTTGTATGAAAATACATTTTTGTACCTCAAAGCCGAGGACTTTTAGCTTAGTTAGATGACAGAGATTTGCAGTTGTATTCTTTATCATTCATAGGAAAAGTATTGGTAGAATTTTAGAGTCTGCGTGTCATAGATGGAGGCCCTCTCCAATACCAAACAAAAATGTAAAAATTAGCTCACTATAAAATGTACTTAGAGGCTGGGAATGTAGCTCAGTGGTAAATCATGTGCTTTGCATGCACAAGGCCCTTGGTAGCAGAGAGAGAGATAGACAGAGAAAGAGAGAGAGAGAATTTAGAAATGTTTGCAAGCTGTGACAAGGGTGTCTAGTTGTACTTGCTTGGCCCTAACCTAGATTATTCTGGAAATACTTTTAAGGAATTTTGCAAGTAGGAAAGCTATCAGTGCAAAGATTCTGGTGGCATACACCCACTCTTCCTGCTTGACTAGCCTCGAGGTGGCCAGCATTAGTCCCTGACAAGTGCTGGATGCAGGAGTAGCCACCCAGCAGATGCACACAGTTTTTCTGTAACTTCAGGAAGCACCCAGAGGGGCATAGCGCTGAGAACCAAGTGAACACTCAGGTACTGTAGTGGGAAGGAAGAAGCAGCATTTAATCTGTGTAATTAGTAGGAAAAAGCAAGCATTTTAGATATGATTGAAATAATTGCTATTATTCTATTTTGAATTTGAAAAATAGGCAGAAGTGGTTTTTTTTTGTTAGAAATAGAATAAAATTTCTATAAATGTGAGGGTAGTAACTGTACCAGGATTTCTGTGCTGTGGTTATTTGGAATTGTTTGGATTAACTACCTTGTTTAAAATGGATATTTTTCTGATATTTAGTACTAGTTTGTGGCTGCATTCTGTCATCTAAAGCAAGATGTTTGTTCTCTTTTAAAGTGTCCCATTGATAAAGGAACTAAATGTCTTCTACATATGTCTATAGCTTTCTTCATTCATTCAGAAAATAGTTACTGAGCACCTACTATTTTGGCTTTTGTACCAGGAATCTATAAATTAATCGATTTCCCTTGGCAAGTATTCTCACTTTCAAGATTTTGGCTACATTGCATATTAAAATTAGATCAAAATAGAAGAAATTCAAGAATGTATTATTTTATAAATCTACATTAAGTGCTGTCTTGGTTACTTTTGTTGTTGCTGAGACAAAATACCCAATCCCCAAAATGAAGGAAGGAAAGGTTTATTTAGTTTACAGTCTGTGGAGGTTTCAGTCCATACTTGGCTGGTTCTGAGGCAGAGTGGCACAGGGCAGAGGGCAAACGTTGATGGCGGCAGAACACAGCAAAAACAACCAGCAAAAGGGAGGAATGGTGGGGCAGCAGCCTTTTTTTACCTCCCTTACATTGTAAACAGGCTCCCCCCACCCAGGGGGCGTGCAGCACTCACAGAATCTCCATGCCCTCCTCTTCCATAGGCTCGGGATGTGTACAGAGTAAGCACCCTGGCTTCCTGCTGAGTCACTCAGCCAAACCTCTAGACTCCCCAAGTTGACACAATGTATGAACCATAACAAGTGCAATTCACCTTGTATTACACTAATATATAAAATTTTTAAAAAAAGTATTTGCTTCCAAATAAGATCAGGGACATGGATACTACTGTATTTATCCAAAATGTAAATCTTCCTGTCACCCTGATTTTAAAATCTGGCTATCCATGCGAATGTCACCTAAAGGGCACCCTCTTGTCATTACCAAATAGAACCTGAATTAGAAGTCTTTACAGAGGACTTGTTGCCTGTGAGATCAAAGAGATAGAGAGTTCTTGCCTTGGTGCATGCAAGCCCAAAAGCCCCACCTCAGTTCTACAGGGAACAACTGGGTTTCAGGTTACCTTTTAGTGTCTGAATTACCTACCATTTCAGAAGCAGAATTGATTCATGGGATTTGTATGGCTATGTTAAAAAAAAATCTTAGGACCAATCTAGTAATCTGTGGGCCTGTGGAATGATGGAACTCTATCTCCAGAACCTGCTTTTCTTCCCTTCATTCATCATTCACTGCGCTATACCTGTTGGCCAAGATGCCTTTTTAAATATTCCTTTGGAGAATTCAGATAGGAAACAGAGTAATGTGAATTAACTGGCCCAAAAAGTGATATCGACTGATCTTGGTAAACTAAATATGAAACAAAATGCAGCTTTAGGATGTGAGACGTTGAATTGGCAGTTTTCTGGGACACTTTTGGTGTCCTGAGATGCTGGATTCAGCTCAGCTCTTTTTACTGGTTGCCTCTATGCTTGCTAAGTGCTACCCCGAGTAGCAGGACTGGGACAGGGACCTGGCGGGGGGCACAGTCTGCAGAGCATGGACGCAATGGTAGATTGAACTCCTAAAGCCCCTGAGATACATAAACAGTGGAAACAGTGGAATTCTTCAAGTCTTGGCCTCTGTAAACTTTTTTCAAATTTTCAGAGTTAAAAAGATTTGAGTGTTCTGAAAGCACCATCCCTGAAGAGTGTAAGTGTCTGTAACTGAGTGAGCTTGCGTGTGGCCTCGAAATGAAACAGGCTTGGCCACAGGTGCCTCACTGCAGGAGAAGGCAGTGCTTATCTGAGGTTGGAGGATCACATCTCATGACAGTGGACTATATAGCAGACCCTGCTGGGCCCACAGCTACTGCAGGAGGCAGAGCCCAATGAGGTGTGTGTGTGCACATGTGTGTGCGTGTGTACATGCATGTGCGTGTGTGCGTGCGTGTGTGCATGCATGCATCTAAGCACATGCTTATGCACGTGCACACACATGCACTCCCTAACTCTCTAAGTCCTCTCCAACAGTTTCTTGAGGATCAGGTTGCTTTTCTTTCAGTTTATACTTTTAACAACTGGAGCGAACCCTTTCCTTCACCCTTACAAAGGATATACCTGACTTGGATGTGGTAATGCATGCCTATAATTCCAGACCTCTGGAAAGCTGAGACAGGAGGATCACAAGTTCGAGGCTTGCCTGGACAATTTAAATCACTTAGCTAAAATACCTTAAGAGATATTTTAGTCCCTGTTTCAAAATAAAATAGTAATAATTAAAAAGGGATGGGGATGTTATACAGTGCAAAGACTGTGGGTTCTATCTCCAGTACAGAAAAAATAATCCATATATGACAGTGAACTTTCTTTGGTAGCCCATTTTTTAAATATCGTATTCTGAATTTTGCCGGTTTTAGTTAGCAGAATTTCTTTTCATATAATGGAGGTAGAAGCCATGTTACAATATTGTAAGGCAAGTGTGTCAGAGCTTTGTTTTAATTTAATGTTCTTTAATTGTTGATTGTTTTTAAATCACACACTTGTAGGCAACTCATCCATGTGTACAGTTTGCTTTGGATTTCCTATTTTCATCCCTGGTGGGAAATCCCCTTTTCTGGACAACCTCTGCATTCTGCAGTGTGTGATTTCACCTCCTGCTGTCCTCCAGGCTGTGACTTCAGTTGATTCTAATCCTGTTGGGTGTGAGGCAGTGTGTGGATAGTGGAGTCCCGGAGGAGCCCTTGTATGCAGCCCTGGAGAACTGAGGGACCTTGGGATGACCTTGAAGAGTAGGATAGGGCCAGGCTAGAGCAGTGTATCATACCCTCAGCTCACCGTCATCCACCTCCAGCCTCCAGTGCCAGAGCCGTTAGAGAAGTCTCTTCGCCGTGCGAACTCTCCTAGAAGTTATCAGGACTCTTTCACACATTGACTGACTTACCCACTGTCTGCAGTGAACCCTGGGGGCCAGGCGGTCCGATGCAGTGTGGGGGGAGGGGTAAAATGTGCCACCCGAAGGAGCTGACAGATTTAGGACCACAGTAGGTGGTAGCCTCTAGAGAGAAGGGGAGGAGTGCAGAAAGGCATGTTGAGGAATGACAGAGATGAATGCTGCTTCCTTTGTGAGCAGTGCTGTTCCCAAATTAAAATGTCAAGACTAGTTGCAAGCTTGTCATCGTCAATTTCTAGCTTTACTCTCTGCCTCTTGTCCGCGCTTACCCAGTTCAATCCAGCGTCTCACCATTCAGTCTCCACTCTTGCGGTCTGGACCCAAGGAAAAGGGAGGCATTGTTTTTAGCACCAGTTTGCACTTGGGGCCTTTCAGCCATGTGCCAAAAACCAGGTAGTAAAGCACATTTTATCTGTGTTTGAAACCGAATGCATTATTTTTAATTTAATTTGTATACTCACTCTCTCTTTAGACAAAAATGGTCATTGATAGTATCTTTAGGTATATACACACAACACAAATTCGATACTTTGAAAAATCCTTCATTTTGTTGTTATAGCTGAAAAATAGGTGCTGAGGACAAGTTCCTTGAACTTGTAAGTTAATTGTGGTGCTACAGTATCTGACATGCAGTTTTAAGGACCTTGCTTAGAGATGTGCAGTTTCCCGTTGCTGACTTACAGACTGAGGTACACTTGAACGCCCAATCAGGCAGGAGGGGGCAAGGCTCTCATTTCTCTGGGCTACAGCCTGCAGAGGAAAATGTGATTGATTCGTTGTAGTTTTGATGCAGTCTCTCCCAACCTCCAACAGCTTGTGCAGGTGCACAATGAAGAATGATACAGATAAAACCCAGGCCTCCTGAGGCTGCAGAGTGCTCGCGCGCCGCAGGTCCTCTGCTGGGCAGCTTGTTGGGAATGCAGAATCTTGCCACTCGGCCCCGCCCCCACAGCCCCCCCCCAGCTTTGATGAAGCCCCAAGGCGGTCTGTGCGTCCTGGACCTCTTACCCGGCACTGGTCTCTGCGGTCTTTGGTTTTATCCTCACCCTCCCCTTCGTGGAGTTATGGTTATTCTTCCCATTTTACAAAGGAAGCGACTAAGGTCCATAGATGTTGATGAACTCGCTTAAGGCCTAAGGGCTGGCAAGTAACAAGGCTGGGATTTGAATCTGGACCTCACTGATTCCAAATGTGCATTTGACTCTGCGATCTGCTGTTTCCAGAATTCTCATTAACTGTTCAAATAAAAGGACCCAGGAGACAAGATGGCAGAGCACTGAGTCACATCGCTGCCTTAGCGCTTTCCCAGGGTAAGTGAAAAGGAAGGGGCCCAGCCCTGCAAAACAACGGCAGATGTGCAGAGGAGCGCATCCCGTGTATCCCATGGGCCGGGTGGCCCTGTGGGGACCTGGCCTTTGCATCATCTGAGGACTAGAATGACCGCATCACATAGTGGTTAAGAGCAGACTCCAGAGCCAAACCCCGAACCAGATCTCAGCTCTGCCGGGACCTTAGTGGGCATCGGTTGCTTCATTAGTCATGCAGGAGGTCCGATAGTGCTGAAGATGCAGGCACTGTGGTGGCACGGATGTCCTTTTGTTATCTTAGCACAGAAGGTTTACCTGTGGGAAAACGCACTTCTTTGTGATCAAGGTGCAGCCTCGGCCAGTGTTTCTCTCGGCAGTAGCTTTCCCAGGTGCTGGGCAGGTGTGCTGTGCCACTTCCTCTTGCGGGGCACCATGGTGGCCTCTGGAGGAAAAGGAGGCTCAGAGAAGCCTCCTGTACTTTGACTCCCTCAGGCCTTCCTCGCTGTCATGATTGCCTCCCATGTACATCTCTTCAAGCTTTGCCTTCATAAGCCAGGCATGGTGCTATATACTTGGAATCCTAGCACTCTGGGAGGCTGAGGCAGGAGGATGGTGAATTTGAACTCAGTCTTGGCAACTTAGCAACCTGGTAAGACCCTGTCTCAAAGTAAAATATAAAAAAAGGAGGGTGGGTGGGATTGTAGCTCAGTGTAAAAGCCCTGAATTCAATCCCCAGTACTACAGAGGAAAAAATAATTTGCATATGGTGAGGGCCAAGTGGGCATTGACTGCATATTTCTTTTGGGTGTGTTCTGCAGAACCTTCCTATTTCTCTTATAGAACCTTTGGGTGTTTCCTAGTGCTAAAGGAGACTGGGAAGCCCACTGGTGGGTGTAATCTGCTGCTCTAGCACATCCACAAAAGTTGGCTTAGAGTGAAATTAGTTCTTCATAAGGGGTTACATTTTCATTCAGGGTAGTTTGGGATTAAGGGAGTGGTCAACATACTGGGACTTTTAAAACATTATGAAGGTTGTTGGAAATCTACTATTAGTATTCTAGTAGTCAGACCTGTATATGGCTAGATCCTACACCATGGTGTTTGCATTTCCTTTATACATAAATAGACTATACTTGAACTCTGTCAACAGAAGTTCCTTGTTGAGTTATACTGATGCATGTTTTTGAATAGACTGAGGAATCAAGGTAATTGGTGTTTTGATATATTTCTTCTGACCAATTAAAGATCTCTTATGACTTGTTTTTAGTGTGACAAACTGTTCGTATGAAGTAGACATGATTGATATGACAATGAAGTGATGTATGACCTCCAGTTTGCCCTTCAAATGCTACCAGTACCCTACAGCAGCCCTTGTGGGATAAGTTTATGGGCTTTTACAAGTAGTATATTTTAGGCAGCTCATCTGGAATACTGACTTCTAATTTGTAGTATTTTTTTCAATAAAACTGTATCTTAAGAGACTTTAAATATTTTAGGTATTTTTTTCCATCAATTCCAACAAATACCTCATTGTCTTTTTTATGCCAGGAGGGGAAAAAAAAAGACTCACAGAATATTTTTCAGTGCATTGAGATAGCAATTTAAAAACATGTTGCTGTGGAAACACACAGAACTAAATAAAAGGATAACAGGAACTTCAGAAAACCGCTTTTGCTGGCTTCATTTTCTTTTCTTCCACAACCCAGTGTTCATCCACATGTTAATTTTTCAAAATTAATGGTAGGGTGTTCACAGAGCTAGTGATTTAGCTGCCTCTCAGGATTATTTTTTAGGGTAGTTAAGTTCCAGGAATATTTGTCTGGTTTTTGTCTTAACCTATGAAGAGGTTCATGGAATCATAGATCCATCCTGCCGTTACCTTGTACCTGCAGTGAGGGGTTTCGGGAAGCCCCTCTTGGGATGTGAGTTATGATCTAAGTAGAGTGGTAACAGGGCATAGAAGGCTATTCAGAAAGCTGATGGAAACTGGCTGCACTTATAAAAGCATTTAGTGAGCACTTACTATGAGCGAGAGGAGGGCTCTCGAGCAGGGGAGCTCGGCTGCATTGGAAGACACAGGACAGACTAGCAGGAAACCTAGGGCATGTTCCAAGAGCCCCTGAGAGGTGTTATCGTGTGTGATGAGCTCACAGGTAAACCCTGGAAAGCAAATGGCCAGTGTGAACATCTAAGAAATGAGACCAAAGGCGGCCTGACCAAAATGTAAGACTAAATACTTAAGCTTTAAATTTGTGTAAGGAAACTATGGCAACTCAGAAAAATTCAAGTATTTTTTAGAAATGAAGCCTTTTCTTTAGTATAACATCATAGGCCCTTGTACAGGTTGAGTATCTATTATCTGAAATGCTTGGGACCATAAGGGCTTTAGATTTCAGATTTTGGCAGGGAGATGTTTACATATACAATCAGATGTCTTGGGGGTGGATCCAGATCAACACAAAACCCACTGATGCTTCATGCATCCCTTGTGCACATAGCTCAAAGGTAATTCTGGGCAGCATCTTCTGCATGCCTTCGCCGTGACTGCAGCCTATCATGTGTTATCAGATGTAGGATTTCCCACTGAGGTGCCTTATGAGTGCTCGAAAGGTTTGGGTTTTTCATGTAAGGGATGTCCTACATGCACATTAGTATTTAAATATCTCAGCTCAAAGTAAACTCCCACATTTTTGCCACTCCAAATGTTTACGCTTTTGTTAATCTACGTAGTTTAAGACTGAGGAAGGAACGGAGAAGCAAAACTACATCACAGCTTACATTTCAGTCATCATTTTTAGGGTCACTGGACGCCTGGATCCTTTGTTACTCACCATTATTCTTTTCGTATCTCACAGTCCAAGTGTCAGTCTACATCCACGAACCACTGGGGGCTGCAGTCATAGGGTGACGGGAAGATATTTGCCCCTTGGAGCCCTTTCTGCAGTGGGGAGCTGACCGGCTCCTGGCTGGAGTGTGCGGCTTGCTGGCACTGGCCTGGGTCTCAGCCATCCTTACCTGTCCCCTGACTGCTTGGCAGTTGAAGACTTGCTGCCCCAGGCCCTCAAACATCCCCACTTCACTCAGAGCACTTAATTAAATGAAAACATGAACACAAGCCTGATGCAGAGTTATTACCAGTAAAAAGAACCAATAAAAATGCCTATAAAGAACCTGACAAATAGAAAATGTTTAACAGCACGAGGGCTCTTGATGGGTGAGGGTTTCCTCCTGGCACGGGATGACAGGCCCATGCTGCCAGGCTCACCCTTCTGCCCTTGGCAGGCGGTTCTTGCCAGGCCAGCACAGGTGAGTGAAAGGGATCCAGTCTGCCCAGAGTCATCTGACTTCTTTCTGCGAGCACGTCATTGGGAAGTGACAGCTATAGGCGTGTAGATCTCTTGTGAGTGACGACAAATAGCACAAGGAATAAAGGCCGCTTGGGTGACATGGAGCGTGAAGGAAAACAAGGAAAAGCTGACGGGGGAGGTGGGAGGGAAGGTTCCTCCATTCTCACAGGACAAAGGATGGCCGTAGGGGACAAAATTCATTCTCTGTTGATTCCACCAGAGTCACCACCGGATAGACCAAGTTAAAGTTCTGGCTGTGGGAAGGTTACTTCTCGTCTATTAAGAGGGGGAAATGGGAACACAGTTGTTTGCCTATTTTCAGGGCTTCCATTCCCAGAACTCCAGAACATGCTGAAGCCTCTATGTGCTATAGTTTTCTCGCACATGCATTCACATGTCTAATGCCTTACTCACTGTGATACACTCAGCATGCGCTGTGGCTGTAGCTTTGGCAGTCTGAGATGTAACAGCAGATCTTGCATACATTTCCTTTATCTTCTTCACTGTTTAACAGAAGTTTCATTCTTAGCATTGATCTTAGCAACCTAGGCATAGGACTTTTTTCTCTCTCCTTATTAAATCGAACCCTGCTAAATCAAACCTTCTATGGTTCCTCCTTGGCATACCTGCACTGCCTCACTACTCTTGCACATTGGGTGGCTATCAAATAAAAGAAGGGCTACTTGCACACAACATCGGGATACTGAGCCAACAGATCTGATCATTGAGATGCTTACTAAGCAAGTGCCCCGTTGCCAGCGGGTAGCTCATACCTAGGTATAAATGCAGGTAAGCAAAGGGATGCTTCCTGCCCCCAATGGGACAGAGTGGGACTCTGGAGGGTTTCAACGTGCCTCTCAGAATGGTGTGCAATTTGAAACTTAAGAATTGCCTTTTTTGGGAATTTTCCCCTTAATATTGTTGGACCACAGTTGACATGGATCATTGAAACCTTGAAAAGCCATATCACACATAACGGGGTCCACTGACTTTAAGGCCAAGAGTGAGCCGGGCACGGTAGCATACACCTGTAATCTCAGCACTCTGGGAGGCAGAGGCAAGAGGATCACAAGTTGAAGCCTAGCCTGGGCAGTTGGTGACTTAGCAAGACCATGTCTCAACATTTTTAAAAAAGTAAGAAAGGACTGAAGCTATAGTTCAGTGGGACTGCCCTGGGTTTAATCCCCAGTCCTGGGGGGAGCCCATAGTGGGGCTGGGGGTGTAACTCAGTGGGAGAGTGTTGCTCCACATGTAGGGAGAACTGAGTTCAACAACAAATACCCAGCACACACCTATCTCCAAGTGTATACTGCTTAGTAAAGGATAGCTTTTAAAAAATCTTTTGTTTGGAGGTTATTGACCTATTAGAGAAAAAGTGGAGAGATGATGTGCAATTTCTACCTGACCCACAGTATTTTCTTTTAAAGATAAGACAAAGAATGCCTCAAAAATCACAAAATATTTATAAACGTAGGTGAATGAATGGAAATACATATCTACAAGCCATTGGAAACACATCTCTGGCAAGGGTAAACTAATGTTAATCAAGGGACAAATGAAAGTAAAGTTTAGAGAAAGATGACTATTAAATTAATCACAGGTATCCTGGTTTGAACCAGGATGTGATTCAATAAAATATAAAATTAAAGTTCTCAAACTTATATTCTCTCCTCATTTGTATCAGGAAAGAGAATATCTTAAATATACTTTAAGTAAAATTTTTCAGCTTGGTGGCTTGGTGGCACACACCTGTAATCCCAGCACTGGGGAGGCTGAGACAGGAGGATCACTGTTATCGTTTTTTTGTCTAGATGTACCCCCAAGCCTTGTGCACTTTTAGATGGGGCTTTTTCAGAGGTAGCTGAATCTAGAGTTTATGATTGATTCATGGTTCAGTGCTAGGACTGAGGATGCTGGGAATAAGGGTGGGTGATTGTTGGGTCAGTCCACTGATTGGATTGGCACCTCCATAATCCCAGCAGTCTAGATAAAATAGAAGGGGCAGAAAGAGGCTGTCTCCCCCTTTTTGTTGCTGCTTTTGCTGTCTTCTGCCACCATGAACTTTTGCCCCTCTGCCATGTGCCACCCTGCCTTGGAGCCAGCCAATTATGGACTAAAGCCTCTACAAACTGTGAGCTAAATAAACTTTTCCCTCTTTAACTTTGGGTGTTGGGTATTTTGTCTCAAAACAAGAGAAAAGTAACTAAAGGCAGTCACCATGGGTTTAGGGGCACCCTGAACTACACATTGCATTGAAGAGTGGCCAGACTACCTAGCAAGATCCTGTTTCAGAACAACCACAACAAAACGTTTAAAGAACTAATTTGAGAATAATTTTAAGTAGGGTTTAAACAGAAAAAAAGACTTACAAATTTTGGCAACATAGACTCAATTTTCAATAATCCTATTCATCTGATTAAAAACACTTAATTTTCCCTAATAATTTTTTTTCGGTTTGGTACCTGGAATCGAACTCAGGACCTTGCACTTGCCAGGCAGGCACTTGTGCCACTGAGCTGTATCCTTGGCCCTCTTTCCCTAATGATAAGCAACGAATGGATGGTGATTACTTGGTTCATTAGAATGTTGTGGTGCCAGTAGAGTATATTCTCTTTTTGGGGGCCTGAGGGGTACTGGGAATTGAACTGAGGACCTTGTTCTTGCCAGGCAGGCTTTGTGTGGGTGGCTGAGCTATATCTCCACCTCCTCCCAGTATATTCTCAATTTGTTTCAAGTAATATTTTTTCCTAAATTTGTTTCAATACATGGATAAAAATACTTAATCATACGAAATATAGAACTGGCATCTTTTATACTTTTGTCATTAAAAGTAAATATATGACCAGAAGATATTTGTAGATTTTGTGGATATTTGTTTTAAATACTAACTCTGAAAATATTCTTATGGCCACTTAACCAGAAAAGATCTCATCTGAACACAGTAACAAATACAGACCTTTCCAGCAGTGTGTTACATAGAACACTGGCATTCTTTGTGTTAAAGTGCTCATTGGAGAGAGATCATTCCATTTTCTTAACCTTTCCCTACTTTACTGAAATAAAATACATGGTCAGCTGACAAAGAGCATCATGCAATTTACTTTCTGGTTTTAACTTAGCATACACCAATTTGTTTAGGACTGAGGTCAGCTAACACTGCCAGCATTGTGGCATATGAATTACTATTAGTTTATTAGCCTTCAGGGCAGTATCCTCCAATACAGTATAGGGTAAAAGGAATGTACATATTTCCTGACCAATCCATCCTATGATCAACCCAGTAGCTAACATATATGTGTAATATTACATATATATATGATATATATCTAATACTTTATTCTGCATAATCTTTATAAAATCTTATAAGCTACAGAGATTAAGTAATCTGTCTCAGAAAATAGCTAGTAGATATAGAGTTCAATATAGTAGACTATATTCTAAGTCTTTCACTTCATTTACTTAGTGTTTATTATTTATTTACTTAGTATTTTTTATATTTATTTACTTAGTATTTGAGCACCTACTATGTGCCGGTCATGGAGGATCCAGTAAAGAACAAGATAGAGAAGGTCTCATTTCTTGTGAACTTGACATTCAAGTGGGAAAGAGCTTGACACTAAGGGAACTATTATTCAAATAGACTGAAGTGACGGAGCAGCTGTTCTAGATTCCAAGACCCGCCTTGTAGTATGTGGTCTCCTCCTCCATCATCTGAGTCGCACCCCACAGCGGTTGGCCATGTGCACTGGCCACTCCTGCTACTGGAGTCACAGGAAGGCTCCGGGTTAACCTGGGCTGGCAAAGTGGTAACTGATCTCAGTCTCTCTTCCAGGCAAAAGTGGTCTCTGTTGCAATAGCTGCATGAGCTGTGGAGTTTTCCTACTTAAAATTAGCATTTATGCTAATGATGGAAAGTGTACAGAACAGCTGTTAATGATGTTTCTGTGTTATGAACACAGAGTGGGGAGCACATCTGACCACTGAGCCTGTGGTTAGGCAGGGTAGATGCATAGGTGAGCAGCCACGTAGCTCCAGAGGGCTGAGTAGCAGAATCAGGCACTGGCTGATCTGGACCCACGGACTTACGATCTTTCCTGCTGAGAAAGCAGTTGCGTTGTACCCTCTCAGTCCCCTTTCATCATGGACAGGTCTGAGTGACTTGCCCAAGACTTTGAGATCTTTCTTTTCTCAGATACATACTTTTCCCTAAACTGCAGAGATCTGTCAAAAAACCTGTCCCCTTCTGCCCCAATTCCTGTAAAAGAAAGCAGCTAAGGTGCTGCTGACAGAATCCAAAGCAACTATTAACACAGGTAGGCACTTGTTTGTGAAGTGCTTAATCCGTATTTGTGGATCATGGGATTAGTTTCAGAGAATAAGAGATCAGCTAGCAAGACTGCCAGTCATGGCTACCCGGTGTCTTGTGCTTCCCACTGCATGACAATCTGACTGCCAGTGGCCATTCTAAGGAAACTCTCTGAATAGGACCATGAGGACCCGGGAATGATACCTGGTCAGGGGACATTTAGAATCCCCTCCTGTCTTAAAAACCTATAGTTCATCTGGATAGACTCTTGGCAAATCAGATGTTTATGAGCTATATCAAGGCTTAAATGCATGAAGACAAATTCTGTTTTAGAGTTCCCATTTATCCCAGTTGTAATTCCAATACCGTGTTGGGCTGACTGATGCTAAATACTTTGATGTACTTCAGAGTATCTGCTACTATTTCCGATTAGCAGTTATAGAGTTTTTATGTTTCTTGTATAGGAGATCTAATCAAGGGCTCTGCACAAACAAGCAAGCACACTACCGCTGAGCAACATCCCTGGTTCCAGTGTTTGTAGGTTTTAAGGGTGTGCATGTGTGTATCTTTTTTTGCAATGTTAGACTTAGGTAATATACATGCATTTGATTTAATGTATTTCAACCAATAGTTAAAATTTTCTAATTGATTTAGTATTGTTTTATTTTTTACTTACTGTGTAAAAGACAGTCCTTAAAAAATAATGGCTGACTATCTTTACTAGTGAACGTTAATATTTTCATCCATCTCCCACCCACTTAAACACAGTCTATTCCACGAGGGCAGCAACGTTGCCTCTGTCACTCTCTGGTCTATTTCCCATGCCTGGCACACATCAGGAGTTTGAAAGTATTTGTAGAAATAAATAAAACTACTTCACAGTAACATTTTAAGGTTATTTATTATCCTTATCCATCTAGCCTTAAACCAAAAGAATCTATGTTTTGTTTGTTGTTTTTTTTTTTTTTTAC
This sequence comes from Dinomys branickii, assembly GCA_004027595.1. Classification (NCBI taxonomy): domain Eukaryota; kingdom Metazoa; phylum Chordata; class Mammalia; order Rodentia; family Dinomyidae; genus Dinomys; species Dinomys branickii. The sequence goes on along the minus strand of PVLD010001072.1, from coordinate 128,897 downwards.
TGCCATTGAAAGCATAAAAACTAATTCTTCAGCTGTGGCAGGTGGAAGGAGCATGTGTCTCGTGTAGCACATAGAGATAAGGTGTACCAGTGCTCAGGATTTTACTGTGTACCAGTGCTCAGGATATCTACTGGGTGTCATGGCTCTGTGCTCTGCTATTAGGGGTCAGGGGGTTAAGACAGCCTTGAGCTGAGTCAGATCCTCTACTGCATATGCTCCAAATTTAATTTATCCCCTCTGTTGACTTCTTAGCCTACAGTGGGAATTGCATACAGCCCAAGTAAAGCACCAGGTGTGTTGGCTGTGCGTCCGGGCAGAGGGCTGGGTCTGGTTGGTTGGTTGTACCCTCTGGGCATGCAAGGGGGCCAAGACTAAGATGGACTCACCCCAAAGCAACCACACGTGGACTCTGAGCCTCAGCTGGGCCTTACGTCGTACAGATGTTCCTCTCTCTGTCCCAGAACTACTCATACTTTCTTTTCTTTCCTTTTTCCCTCCCCATAATCCTCACATCTCCTCAGCCCTTCACGGCTTCAACCTCCAGCCCACAGAAATATAATCAAGGGAAATCCTTTTATAAAGTATTTATTTTCATTTCACAGAGTTCACAGTGAATGCTATTTGCTGAGCACTAGGCTGACGGGGCACAACCAAGAAGGAGGCCTCAGGGAAAGGGTACAAGGAGCTCCAGACATGCTTCTTTGAAATACCAAAGGAGTAAATATCCGCCCAGTACTATTAATATTAGGAGGATCACATACTGTATTAGGGACTATCATCGACTTTTGTCACTGATCTTGCTCTTTTATGGAATTTGGTTATAGACCCCAGTCTTTTCATTGTTCATAATTATGGAAATTAAAATCAGTTACCTCAAAGTTATTTTATATTATTCTGTTAGATTTAGGCATAATCTCCTGAGGTCACATTTTCTTTTAGATTGAAAGAAGTAGAGAGGGCAAAACTTCTTAATAAAAGGGTAAAAGTCTACTTGTTTCTTTTTCTTTCTTTTTAGTAGTTTTCAACTTGTTTATTTTTCCTAGTCTTTATTTTTCTTTTGGGATTTACTCTGATTTCACTTCTGGAGGCACAGAGAGATCAAAGGAAGTAAGGAAGACTTTGAATTGAGAGACATAGTAGACAGGGGGAAGTACATGAGCAAAAGTCCTCATTACACATGGAACATTCCAGAATATTCCTGAATAGAAAGTCCAGGGACTTGAAGCTTAGAGAGTGGCAGGAAGCAGTAAGAGAGAAACTTAAAGGGTTCAGCAAGGGCCTTACCCTCAAGTGACAAGTCCAGGAGAAAGGTTTCAAATCTCATCTTACAGACAGGGCCGTTATGGAAGGGTTTGAAAGCAGAAAAGAACAAGATCCAACTTGCTGCTTTTTGTTTCTGTTTTGCTTTGGTTTTTACAAGTTGAAGTGTGAAGCATAGATTGCTGAGAAAATAGGGGAGAGGTGATGGTAAATAAGGCCAAGGGTGGGGTGGTGAAGAGGAGTAGGGAAGGGAGGAAAGATGGAGATAGATGTGAGGCAACAGCCTCAGGACTTGCAGATTGAAGTGGACAGGACAGAAGGTATTTGGAAAACTTCACGGATCTCTGGCATGGCAAGGCAAATGGCAGCTTTTGCATATTGAAATGGAGGCCCTTACCAGGGCAAGCCAAGGAGAATGTGATGCGTCCCCTTTGTAAAAATACTGAATCTGAGAGGCTTCTAGGACAACCACACGGAAATGTTGGTGAGTAGGTAAACATGCCGGCCTGGCGAAGGTCAAGGAGGGAGGACTAAAGTTGGAATGTTTTCAGTTGAGAGCTAATAATTGAGGCCGTTTGGGTAGATTATTTTGCTTAGAAAGAAGCCTTAGTGGGAGAGAAGGGACCCAAGAAACGGCAGAGAAGAGGAGCAGGCACAGAGTGCAAGCAGCAAAGGGGAAGGAGAAATGACCGGCGGGGGGTGGGGGTGGGGGGGTAGTTACTTTTGTTAGACGCAGCTGAGATTTCAAAGATGAGACCAGGGTGCATGTCTGCCAGCTTCTCAGTAAAGAGGCCATTAGTCATCTTTGCAGGAGCAGTTGTGTAGTGGGGTGGGGCAGAATCAGTACTGACGTGGTGGAGGAAGGTGAGGGAAAGGAAGTGGCTGGGATCTACTTCCGGTTTGACCATCAAGGCAGGAGAACTGTGAAGCTGTAGCAGGAAGAAGGTGCAGGGAGAGACAGAGATGCAAACCTGTTTAGGAGAGCAAGATTTTCAATGTACTTTCCTAACAACAATGGACAAAGACTGATCCAGGCATGACCAGCATGGTGGCCTTCCCTTCTGGCCAGGCCCACCCAGACATTCCTCCCTTACAGGTCGCCCTGTGTTCCCTTGGAAGTCCTGTAAGTAGAGGATTCCAGCAACTCTGGCTGAACTGGCGCATCCTCTTTACCTGAGCTTTGGTGACAAAGCTGAAGATCAAGTTCAAGGAAGCGGCTCATATTATTGAAAGAAAAGCTACATACAATAGATAACATCATGTAAAATTGTTGCTCAGGCCAGAGAGAACCAATGAGTTCATTATGCACAGCATTCTGGGCCTGGGGTTTTGGGGATTCAGATAGGCACTTGATGTTACTTTAATTGACTATAAGTAGCATGCATGTGTGCAGATGTACAGGTTCCAGGATGAGTTGGGTCTTATAAACTAGGTGCACCGAGGGAACAAAGGGAGGCCTTTTCTATTTGCAGGCTTTTTCCTGAAAAAACAATTACAGTGATTTGCAATTGTTGTTTTCATTACTTTCTCTTAATTAATAAACTGTATTTTTAGAGCAGCTCCAGCTTCATACCAAAACTGAATGGAAAGTACATAGAATTATCCTGCGCTCACCCCTATATGGTAACAACTTTGTTCGCGTCCCACATCTGACTCCAAAGTGGTACATTTTGTTCCCATCGAAATACTGTCACACTGGTGTCACCCAAAGTCCACAGTTTATATTAGGCCTCACTCTTGCTGTTGTACATTCTGTGGGGTTGGACGAATGTATAATGTATCCACCCTTATGGTATTTTTACTGCCCTAAAAATCTCCTATATTCTGCCTGTTTGTCCCTCCCTCCTCCCGTTTATTTATTTATTTGCAGTAATCTTCTTCCCCTAAACATACAAATTTGTTTTTCACTGTCACCTTTCAGTAAGATCCTCCACGCAGCCTTATTAGTAGCTTTGTTTTAGTTTGAGTACACAAAAGATAAATGTAGTCACTGACCTGGAATTAATGACATTAGAGCAGTAAGATCCCTAATTTGTGTAATTGTCCTTACCTAATTCCACTTTAATTCTTCTCTCTGTCAATGTTCCCGCCCACTTTTTAAAACTCTCCAGAGTTATTTCAGCAGAAGCTTTTCTCCTTTTCTTGGGGGAATGGAGGGAACAACTTGTGCTTGACCCTCCTTTGCCTGATCCAGTGAGGCAGCCCGCTGAGGACTCGCCTTTGTGCTCAGAGTCCATTTCTGTTCCATAAGGGCCGAGGAGAAGCTGTGGCTTTTAAAAGTTACTGATGACAGTGTTCTGGGCAGGCAGCACGTAAAATCAAGTAGATAGTTCGGGGATTGAGGCGTTAAAATCAGGGTTCATTGTTATACTTTTTATTCATCACTGCATCGTACATTTACGTATTGCTCTAAAGCCCAGAGAAACTGGTCATTGTGTATTCTGTGGTTGGAAAGTTATTGAGGGAAAAAGTCTCAAAATGTGCAGAATGAATCAGAAGAAAAATACAAATTTTCCAGGGACAGGCTCCCATGGGGGTGGGTCTTTGTTCACAGAGTGGCCCCCTTTGCAAGTTTAGACGGGGTCTCCTCAGTTTCCAGCATCCTTCTGGACATCGTGAGAGGAACAAAGGGAGCAGAGAGGAATCCCGTTTTAGACACCACTGTGTACTTTGGCTTGACTTTTGCTTCAGGAAAGCAATTCCTCCATATTCCTACTCACCTAGCATCTTTCAGTTGGCTGTTTTAGCTCATCTCACAGGTTTCATGCATTGGTCTTCCTTGCCAGTACCTCCTAAAACCATGCATAACTGTTGCATAACTAGAAACAGATTGTCAGCCACGAGGTTCCATGTGGGAATACAATTTTGATCACAGTCTTTCAGAGCTGGAAGGGACCCCAAAGAGTTCTTGAATTTCATGAGTTTGGCGATACGGAAAAGGTTGCTTATGCGTGGGTAACATGGTGTCCCTCCTGAAGTTTTTCCTGAGTCCCCAGAAATGCATAACTAACGCATGTATCAAGGGAGGGCTGCCTGCTGCTGATCTCCTTCCATACTTGCCCCTACTCTCCAATATTGGGGATTCAGACCACAGCTTTTGCACTGAGCCATATACTTAACTCTTTTATTTTGAGAAAGGGTCTTGCTTGATCACTAAGTTGCCCATACAGGGCTTGAACTTGCAATCCTCCTGCCTCAGCCTCCCAGAGTGCTGAGATTACAGACGCTCACCACCATGCCTGGCTCTTTTCTTCCCTTTAACAAATTGTCACAATTTTCTGCATCCAAGATTTTTTTCTTGTCCACTTTGAGTAAACTGCTATTAAAGACTGGCCTCTGGCCTCCAGGAATATACAATCTGTACATCAGTGTAAACTGAGAGCCCAGATCCTGGGGGACTGAGATCAATAATTTGCATATGTCTCTACTTATCTTTAAATACCTACTGCAGGGCTGTGTGTTGTGGAGTGATCGCTGGCAACAGGACTGTCAGAGTTCCTGCCCCCTAGGAGCTTAAACTAGGTGAATGAGATAGGCAAGGTGGGCAAGTGGGTAGCAGTCAGGGTAGTGAGTGTCCTACGGAAAGTGGGAACAAGGGTTGTGACAGGTGATTCTCAGAGGAGGAGGCCACTTTAATGAGGCCTCAAGAAAGAAATCACAGAGGCCCTGGAGGAAGAGGGTTCCACACAGACCTTTGAGAAAACTTGGGAAATGCCACGTTTGCTCCTTTGGACTTGGCTCAGAGAAGGCAGTGAGGTGGGAAGATTGGCTGGGCCTCTCCTTGGCCAGGGCGTTCCCAAATGCTGGCTTCCGGAAGGGGCCACACTCCGCATTCATCCCGGAAGTGAGGCAGATGACAAAGGGGACCTGAGTGCACGTGTCGGCTCAGTTTGCCATGTGGTCTCAAGCAAGTCACAGGGGTGATTGAAAAATATGGTGACTATTTAATATATAACTATAAAAGGCACATTGCCATTAATGCTCCTCAGGATAGTCCTCCCTGCTTCGTACACATACATGCCGTTGTGCTTGCCGCCTTCTGAAGCAGTTCTGTGAGTCCTCTTGCATGCTTGATGAGATGTGATCAAAAACACTGTGATGCCACAGCCGAGCACGCCCACTGGAAAGGTGGGCTTGTCAGTACATCACAGTGTGTTCTTGTCCCCCATATGCACTGCGCCTGGCACCCCGTCTAACTCCTGGCTCTTTCTCAAAGTCAGAATGACCACGAAAGGTAAATGTTTTGAATCAGTCCAGGACATCAAGGCAGCTACCGCAGTGCAACCGAAGACTCTCGCGAGGGAGGGCCTCCAGAATTGCGTCAGAAAGCGGTAAGAAGGATGGGACAGGGCCGGGTCACGGCTCAGTGGCACAGCGCCTGCCTGGCAAGTACAAGGTCCTGAGTTCGATCCCCAGTATGGTAAAGAAAAGAAAAAATAAGAATGATGGGGTAGGCATGTCCAGAGGGGGAGTTATATTCGAGGGAGACTAACGGCGTTGTGTCTTTTATGTAATAAATACTTTTCAATGTAGAGACATTCTGTAGTTTTCTATCCTGCCTCATGCTTGATTGCTGAGCCACATTTGATCTGCATGAACCAACAACCCTGACAGCCCTACCCCAGGAGAGGGTTAGCCCAGGACAGGCGGGGCCCGCCGACGCTCCCAGCAAGCCTAACTAGTTTGCTTCCTCTTCATCCCAGAGGCGTCTGGGAAGTTTTGTCATTAGAAAAAAGAGAGTTGCATGTGAGAATAACTCACGATTGTGAAAGCTGGTATTGGTGTAATTCTGCACCATGCCGCTGATCAGAGAAAGGCTATGGAAATGGGCAGCTGCAGTTGGCAGGGTTTTCTTGAAGAAAGGTTTTTATTTTAGGGAAATGAACTTTTTGGATATTCAGCCTTCTTTCCAGAAGCCCTTTCTGAGTGCAGTTCACCCAGGCAGTACATAGAAACAGTGAGAAGAAGGCATTTTGTTAGAGAGGGAATAAAACTTGTAGCTTTGACAAATGATTCCAGAAGACCATATGTGTTTTTTGTGACTTCGGACTTTTTTAAATAAAAAAAAAAAACCTTAAAGTTTAAAACATGTACATGTTAAAATTTTAAAATACACCATGAAAAATGAGCATGCCTCCTGGTTCTGACTACCACTCCCTCATTTTCTTCCCCAGAGACAAGCACTGTTAGATTTTCTTAAGGATTCTTCAGGCATATGTGTGTGCACCACATATGGTTTCTGAAGCACAGAGCTGTGTGAAATGTTTGGGTATAGGGCAGCTGCTTAGAGGTTTGGGGAAAATTAAACAGTAGAGAAAGAAAACGGAATAATGTCATTGGGATACTGGTAGCTATGCATTAGTGAATTTAGGGGCTCACATAAACAAAATCAATGCGTTGGGATTAAAATGAACATAATGTATACTGTGAAATGGACGAACTCTGTGCAGACTGTGTTTTGAAATAAAATGACTCTGATTTTCTCATTTTGTACACAGGAAGGGAAACTCTGAGAATCTTCTTTCTCAGCAAAGCTGGGAAGTGCTGGGAACCCATGGGTGCTGCTGGCCAGAGGCCTTACCCCCAGCAGGGAACTATGGCCCCTGTATAAGGGGGTAAACGAAGTCCTGGTGCAGTCCCCTGCCAGGCAGCTCCACCACTGGAAGGCAGGCAGTGTGTGAACGGGCCTCATCCAGTTGAGACAGAGATCACCTTCAAGGTGGGCTCCTCACCCAGTGGCCACAGAATGCCCAGGAGGTGGTCTTCGGGTATGTGCACCGCAGGCCACCAGGGCCCACCCGCACGGCCTCCAGTACTGGTGCTGCTCCCCACATCCTACCCAAGGGAAGGAGCTCTGGGACTGCAGCCTCGCGTATGTTCTTTGTCTGGAGCCACATTGGCTGGCAAGGAGTGTGCTCAGAGCCCAGAATCCAAGGGTCGTTTTAGGGTGCCAGCCAGAGTTTGACCCTTATACCCTCAGTCATTAAACACACTGTGTTTTCCAACCTGCTAGAAGTTTCCTAATTTTCAAAGGAGGAAATGGCCTTAGGTTATGGGAGACTCCTCACTGCCAATTTTCCAAACTCAAAAACATTGTATGAAATAGTAATTTTTTTGCCCCTACTACACATTCCTTAAGTATATGATTTTACAGATTTTAATATCCCTGTATATATCTAATTTGATCCTTACCACAGTCATTTGAAAGCATAGAGAAGCAAAAGGTACTACTACCTACATTTTATTAATGCAAAAATTGAGTCTTAAAAGAATTAAGTCCCAATGACAATTATGTGGAGAGAGTAAGTCGTTGTCTGCAGTAGTTTCCCCCAAGTTAGAGGGCACAATGGGTATGCAACAGGCATAAAAAAAAAGGGCAGACAAGCTTGGGAAACAGTGGCATCCGCTCGGAAACTCCGTATAGAGACGTCTGCCCCTCCCTGGTACTGGGGATGGAGCCCAGAGCCTTGCACTTGCTCGGCAACCACTCTATCCTGAACTCTGCCTCCAGCCCACGAAACCTGTTAACTCTGTGTCTAAAATGTGTTTGATCACCAACCCTCTGCATGCCCCTGATTGGTTATCTCTATCCAGGTTCTCAGAACACTTTGGGGAACACAAGTCCACAGCATCACGGTGTTAGCTTTTCATCACTAATCAACTTGACAAAACCGGCTTAAAGGAAGATTCACTGTGGTGTACGGTTTCAGAGGTTTCAGTCCATGGTCAGCCGGCTCCATCGTTTCTGTGCCTGTGGGGAGACGGAACAACAGAGCAGAAGGGTGTGATGGGGCAAAACTCTTCACCTTGTGAGCAGGAAGCAAGCACAGAAGCTAGGGTCAGAGAGGAAGGTGTCTGGGACAAATACAGCCGTGGAAGCCACGCCCCCGGTGACCCGCTTCATCCAATCAGGCCCCACCTCTTAAGAAGCCCTCTGAGCTGTGGGCTTCTCAGTGGTTAATCCTTTGATGAAGTTAGAGCCCCTGAGATCCAATCAGTTCCCCGGATGCCCATCAGCTGGCAGCCAGCTTTGAACACAGTGAGCCTTTTAGGGAACACTTTGGATCCTTTTGTTTCTTGTGCTTTTGAAACAGGGCCTCGTTCTATAGCGCAGGCTGGGCTTGAACTCACCGTGATCTTTCTGACTCAGCCACCTGAGGGCGTGCCGGGGTTACAGCTGTGCACCACCACGCCCAGTTTAGGGGACATTTTGGATCCCAACTCATAACAATCACCATGCAAAACAAAATATGGCTTTTTAGTAAATTTTAAAATGTATAAGTTTGTACTGATTAAAACAATTTTTTTGGCACTAGGCTTTGAACCTGCGTTCTTTACACTGAGCTACATCTCTAGCCCTTTTTAAAAATTTAGAAAAATATTCTTTTTAAATTCTGAGACAGGGTCTAACTAAATTGTGCAAACTGGGCTCAGTCTTTGGATCCTGCTGTCTCAGCCTCCCAGGGTGCTGGGGTTACAGGCGTGTGCCACCACACCCAGCTAACTCTAATTCTAATACCAAAACACTGAATGTCACTCTTGGTTGCACTAGTGGAATTTCCAGGTTTATGGGGCTTATTTGAGGCTCTGTGGGAGGTACTAGATGTCTTGCTCAGATCTCGGCCGCTTCCTGGATTTGTGGCCGGACTACATTACTTAGCTTTTATAAACCCTAGTGTCCATGTTTGCAAAGGGTCCTCAGTGGCATATTCCCACTTCATGGTGTCTATAGGGGTCGAAGGAGCTGACTCACCTATTGCAGCTGACACAGGACCTCGCACAGGAACGAGGATCTATTATAAGTGTTCAGAAAACATGGACTGTCATTGTTAGCTCATGAGCTCCAAGCAGATCTGCTATTCAGAAGAATCTAGTGGACTGTGTGTTGGGGACAACAGTGGCCAAGGTCTGGAAATAGATGCCATCAAAATTTGATTAAACTTGAAAAAGTTACAGTGGGCTCAAGTGTCTAATCCTGTATAACCAGAGGATACTTATACCTGACTATTACTTTCTAGGGCTGCTATAGCAGAATACCACACACTGAGTGCCTTCAACAATGGAAGTTTATCGTCTATCAGCTCTGGAGGTCAGAACTTGGAGTTCAAGGTGTTGGCAGGTTCAGTTCCTTCTGAGGGCTGTGAGAGGGAATGCATTCCATGCGTCTTCTGTAGCTTTTAGAAATTAACTAGTGAACTTTGGCATTCCTCTTTTAAAGAGGTGGGCGTTCCCCATGTTGGCCAGCTCTTGGGTTCAAATGGTCCTCCTGCTTCAGTCTCCCAAGTAGTTGGGACTACAGTCATCCTATCATGCTTGACTGCTTTAACCTGTACTGTACTTTGCTTGCAGATGCATCATTCTCGTAGGTGCCTTAACATTTGTAGGGCTTTCATTCCTTCTGTGTGATTGTCTGTATCCAGATTTTCCCTGTTGATATGTCACTGGACCAGGGTCCACCCTACTGTAACTGATTGTTTCCAAGTGAAGTCACATTCTGAGGTCCTGAGGATCACACTCTGCATTTAGGACTTCAACATACAAATACTTGAGGGGCACAATGTAATCCATAATACCAGTGTAGTATGTCATTTCCAGTAAGAATGTGCAAGAGAGAAGAGGTTTGATTAAACATCAGTTATAAAACTTTGTGCTTATTTTTCCCCTGAGAACTGTGCTTTCTCAGTCAAGTGTGGTTTATTTACAATGCACACATTTTAAGAGTACAGTTGAGGAATTGTGGCATGTGCACCTGCGCTTCCACTGCTCCAGTGGAAGTATAGAACATTCCCATGATCTTAGACACTTCTTCCTGTCTCTTCTGGCAACCCTTTCCCACATCCCAGTACCCCTAAAATCACTGACCTGCCACTGGAGAGTCATTGTGCCTGTACATTTCCAAGAGTTTCATGTAAATGAAATTATCCAGTGTATGTTCTTTCTTGTTTGTTTTTTGCCCTTTTTTTTGGGACAGGGTCTCACTATGTGGTACAGGTTGGCCTTGAGCTCACTTTTGTAGCCTAGGTTGGCCTCAAACCCATGGTGATCCTTCTGGCTCAGCTTCCCAAGTGCCAAGATTACAGGCATGCAACATTATGCCCAGCTACCCAGTGTATAGTCAGGCTGTTATAATTCTGTGGCTATTACAGCACAGTTTTGATAGATTTTTTTTTTTTACTGCTTCCTTACTATGCCCACGGTCCATGTCAGATGCCTCATGCCCTCAGATAAGCCCTGTGAGGTAAGTATTCTTTTTTCCATGGGTGAGAGTAATTTTCTAAAGTACCTTTTTGTAGAGTTTCTGGTTACCACTACCTCAAAAATGGTTTTAGTTTAGAGAAACTGCACCTGTCACCAAGATTGGCTCTTTGCGATACCAGAGTATGCTGGAAGGGGTATGCTGTACATAAGGGAAGTGTCCCAAGGTCATTGTAAGGTGGATGAGCTCACGCACCTCCAAGCAGAGCAGGTGCCCAGCACCCCACACACAGCATTCCCTTCTGTTACCAGTGGGCTTGTGGAGGCGCCACGGTGATGACACAGACTGCAGCTCTCCACCCCTCAGGGCCCTGGACACTCATCCGACTCCACAGAGAGTTAGTCCCGTCCAGTTCCTTCCCTTTCCTTCCTCCGGCAGCTCTGCCTGCCTCTGTGGCTAAAATGTGAGCTCTCCCTAGAAAGAGAAGCTTCCACCAGAGCAAATGTGCCCCTCCCCAGGCAGTTCTGCATCCTTTACATGACTTCAGGCAGCAGGTATGTCCAGGAGTGCTTGAACCAGCCCCCAGGCTTGCAGCCCTTAGAAAATTAAAACAGGGGCAGTTCCAACCTGAGCCTGAGAGAGTTCTTCTCGTGCTACTGTACAACACCAAACATTTTTATCCACCCCCGTCTCTAGCCAAACTGGAAGAAAACTGTAGTAGACACAAATCAGGGGCAACCACTTTAGTTTCTTGTTTGGGACAGACTAAACATTTTAGAGTGAGAATATGGAATTGGCTGACTCTGTCTTTTTAGCATTTCTTCTTTGGGTTGTTTTGCTTCTAAGTTGTCATATGTTCCTCATCCCTTAACCTTTGTATCGCTTTAGAAGTGTGTGTGAAGTAAGGTCAACTAGCATGTGTGTCCACATCCACTTCAACCTAAATCTCTAAATTATCTTCATATAAATCTTGAGGAGGTAGTAATTTCAGCCTAAGTGGCAATTAAAAAGCAAGAATTATACTTAATAACCTCCACGGGGGTACCTGAGGTCTTTTGTGGTAGAGCCTTAGCAAGTACTGTTAGTCATCAATAATGTAGGTGGGTGTCATCTGACTTCCATTTAGTTTTACAAGGTTACACGGGCTCCCGCTGCCTCTGGGGAGGCGGTGGAAGGAAAGTCGCTGGACACGTATGTGTTGACGCCAGGCAGCTGCCTGCTTTCTGGACATTTCTTTGCCATGGTCCACCCTGTCTCTCCTAAATTCAATCCCCTGATTTTTTTTTTTCATTTGCTCTTCATTTTCACTATGCAAATTCTGTTTTAGAGCTTCTAGCTTAAATCTCGTTCTGTGTGATGGGCTTAATGTTAACTTAGTTAAGTATGTTGTCAGATTTGACATTGAGGAGATATTCATGCTAATTAGCACAGGTACCATGAATAGACTCACTTAAGCCATCTCATAAAGACAGAACTGAATTGATTTCAATGCTTTCTTACAGTTATTTAAATTAAGAGTAACAAATACCAGCAATTGACTCTGAATATGTAGGCTTTTTTTATCTACAGAAGTCACAGTCTCTTCTCCACAATTTTTTACATTCTGAATATGCTAATTTCTGACCTCATCTCTCTATTATCACCCAACTAAACTGTATTTATTAGTGCTACCAAATACAGCTTTCGAGAGAGAAGTGCCAATCACTGCTTCATTTGTTTAACATTTTAATATCTCTATGCGGGAAGCAGGATAGCAAGTAAGTTACCAGCAGATAAAATAATTCCAGTGGTGGAATTTATTTTGAGTCTCCCTTAAGTGGCTAATTAATAGTAATACTTGGACCATCTGCTGCAGAGGGTGATAAGCAGGCCAGAAAGCTCAGCGCCGTTATTACCAGCTTCATTGGACTACATTTTAGTTTAGGGTTTCCACTCAAAGGTCAAATGTAAAGATTTACAGTATTTCAAACCTGTCTCAATAAAACATTTCCCATAGGTAATGGATCAACAAACAAATAGTTACTATTTATCACCTGCCAGAGTCTCATGGTTTGCTTATTTCTGATATATAAGAAACAGAATCTGGAATCATCATATTAAGCAAAGTGTGCCAGATTCACAAAGCCAAGTGCTACATATTTTGTTTCATATGTGTATGAGAGAGAGAGAGAACATAAAGGTAGAAGGGAGACTACAGTAGTAGACACATGGAATGGGACAGGGAAAAGGGACAGAACTAAGAAAGAACAGGAGTGGGGTGGGTATGATCCAAGTGTTATATTATGTATGAAAGTACCCTGTGAAAGCCAATATTGTGTAAAATTTATATGTGCTAGTAAAATTGTTTTACTTATGGAAAGACACAGTCTATATTTCTGCACACATTTCAATGTACGCAGAGGTTCTTTAAACAGTGACCAGCTAAGGCCATCATTAGGAGTTTCTGAATGGAGATGAAGAGCAGTGTTGGCGAGATTTAAGCATAATTGTGAAATTAAGGCAGATTTTCATTCACCAAATATCTTACCTAGTTGGAAATGATATTTAAGAATAAAGTAAAAGCTGACAAGCAGTGGATTCATTCCCCATTCTTGGTGCTTGGTCATATCGCGAACTCACTGGTGCCCACCCCAGCAGTGCACAGACAGTGCCTGCACAGTTGAAGTTTCTGGGTGTTTGTACAGCTCTGCCTTGTATGCTGTGTAGAGAATGCTGAGGTTACACAGCAAGTTTCAAATCACTAGGAAGCAGAGGAAATAAGGAAACATGGTGTTTGAATGACATGTGCACAGACTGGTATTTTATATCTCTTAAGTAATCACTAAACCTTCAAAAAAATAACACTGATCATTTGCAAAATTTTGAAATCTGCCATTAAAATTTTTTAAAGAGCAGCTGTCTATTCCTTAAATTACCTTAGAATATTTCCCTTCATCTCTAAATGTTGCTACTCTTATCCAGGAGTAAATGTCCACCCCAGCTTCGCATAGCGTGTGTCTCGTAGTCTTTGTGTTTAAATAACATGCAGCCGTAGCTCTGTATCACCTTACTCCAAGCTCTCTGCCTGTTCCAGCCCTGGGTTAGTGTTCTGTTTCCCCTTCTACTTCTATCCTATATATTGATGTGGTTTCTAATACTTTGCTATGGTTTTGGAGAGAAGAAGAAAGTCTGTGTGAAGGAAAGTGGGAGGGGCAGGGTGACAGGGTACCATATTATAAATTCTCTTTTGCAAGTCCACCTTCAGTTATTCCACAAATGTGTATCTAGTGCCTGCTAAATACTAGGCTGTGTGCTAGAGACTTGGGTATAGAGACCAAAACACACCATTCCCATCTCCATGGGACCTGCAGTCCGGTTGTTTCACACAACTGACTCTGACGATGACTTCCTGTGTGTAGACGCTTTCCCCTGGATGACCAGGCTGACATCTGGTTCGCTTGTTCTTTTGCCTCCACCTCACCGGGTCTGAGTGTCTCTCAAAAGGACAGGGATCCCACATGAGCCATACAGAGCTGTCTGGCCACCTTCTTGTATCTGTTCTGAACCACAGCAATCCCCTCATTTAACATCCCGATCCTCAGGATGCTCCTGCTGATGTGAAGCCCTGAGATTCTTGACTGCCTGGTTCTGGGTGGCACTGGAGTTTTCACTCAGTATTGATGTTTTTGTCTTAGGAAAGATTATGCACTTCCCACAAAATCCCTATCACCTCCTCAGTGCTTCAGTTTCATTGATGTGTGTGCCCACGAGTACTGCGAGATATGGGGTTTGTTTTTTTCTTTTTGTTTAATGGGTGGGATGGGTAGGTAACAAATCAAAAAGCATTTGAGGTCCACTGCCCTAAGGGAGAAATCACTGAGGTCATCACTGGAAAAAGATCAGAGCACTCAATTATGGAGCCTTATAGACTGGCTTTGTCACCAGCAGCACTGTTTATTCATTTTCTTCTGTGTGCAAAAAGAAAAAAGTATTTCATAAAGTACTCTGGGGAGTTGATAGGAAAGTAATTGAGTGTTGTTTCCTCCTTAAACTTGTTCTGATTGTGCTGTTGGCTTTTCAGTATTGCGAGCCTCTTGCTGTAACCGTTGATCTGTGAGGTCCTGTATTGGTGAACTCTCCCTCAGGGCAAGGGTGTGCCTACCTGATTCTCTAAGAATGAGGCTTTGGCCCCAGTATCTCAGAAGGAAGCAACCCAGAGAGGGACAGTTTGGGTTTGACACCAGCATGACCCAAGCAAATCACAAAACACATGGAAGCCTTTGCACTATCTCCCAAACCTCCGCGGGTGTACGTCACCAGAGCCTCTTACACAGGGAACGAGTGGGCCCTGCTGGAGACGCACCCAGGGGACGGCCAGGCACAAGTAGACGCAGGCTTAGCAAACCGGGCCAACTGTTCCACCCCAACTCAGCCCCTTTCTTTGGGCTGCTCTGTCCTTGGTGTGTCTGCCTGGTCTGTCCTGACCCTGTCCCCTCAGACTGCTCGCACACACGCACCCACCTTGCTCTCCTGTGCCCACCATGCTCTCCCATGCAGCACAGCACCCTCGTCTGGGCATTGTGCACTGTGTCACATCCATTGTCTTATTTATGGTACAATAACCATGGCATGTTAGGCTGGGGATCCTAGGACACCAGAGAAAGTCCGCTGCCCATTTCCTGTCCCCACAAAGCATGCACAAAGGAAAGACCAGCTCAGAGTCTGCTCCAAGTCTTGGTAAGTCAGCTGGCTGCACATTGCCTGGGACAGATCCAGCACAGTGAGATGGGAGGATGTGAGCTTTAGAGTCCAGAGTAATTTACTTCTGAGTTAAAATCTTTTTTTTTTTTTTTGGCAGTACTGGGGGTTGAATCCAGAGCCTTTGCACTAAGCTGTGTTTCTAGCGGCACTCCTGTTAAAATTTTGAGACAAGATCTCAATAGGTTGCTAAGTTGCAGGGTTTCCTAGGCTAGGCTTGAACTTGTGATTCCCCTGCCTCAGCCTCCCAGAGCACTAGAATTATAAGCCTGAGCCACCACACTAGCGAAAGTCACTAACATTTTTGACCTAAGTACAGCTAATTAAGCATTACTGCTAACTGTTCCTTCTCCCCTTTCTGGACCTTTTGGATGACTTAAAGGTTATAGTTTTTTAAAAAGCCTTTGGAGTTCTCATAGATAATGACTTCATATGCATAAGGCGGCATGTAAATTCAAGGTATGATTTTTTTTCTAATGCGTTTCCATTTTTATAATAAACTTTCTTCGCAATCAGGTTGATCTTTAAAAATCCAGTTTGCTTTTTAATCCTGTTGGTATTTATTTTAAGATACATCTCCAAGAGCGCAGATGTCTCCTTTATAGTGTAAAAGGCGTAAGGAATGGCTCAGTGCAATAAAGTTCTCAGGAAGACAACACTCACTGCTGGCCTAGCGCTGCTTCTGATGCCTTCTTACTGATCTCCGCTTTCAATGTCACCTTCTGCCTTCCGCTCCTAAGCTGGAAGTTCTGTATACCGCTGTCCTCGCCAAAATGTCCTGTGACACAAAGTCCTGTGCTGATATCAAGCTAGTTATCACCTGCAGGCATTGTCACGGGCAGGTCTGCTTTGGCCACATCATAAAGACTAGAGCCAGAGGAGCACACTGATGCTACTCCACATTCACCCAATACCGGTTCTCATGAGCGGCTTCAAATGGCACTGTGCTAACTCAGAGAACCCGGATGACCTGAGGAGCCGGAAGAGTCCATCCACATGGTCTGAGGGTAAAGGGCCTGACATCTGGGAGAAGCGCTCTGGGAAGAGCAGTAGGAATTGGGCCCGCCAGCAGCACACATAGCCCATTGGATCGAGTGTGTAATGCCAACACCCCCCTCCGGACACCCCTGCCCTTGTTGTATCACCCAATGTGTCTCGTGGAAAACTCTCTGCTTACAAGAGAGTCTTACTTTATTTTTTAAAAGCACTGCTTTGTATCACTCTAAAGCAGATGTTTTTCTTTTTCTATTCCTTGGAGAAACTCAAATAAGCGACTTTTAGAGCACTCTGATGTTCTAGAGAACAGTGCAAGCTGTAAGTAAATAACACTCAATATAATGATACTAAGTGAAAGATCTTTCCGAAGGAGGCGCTTTACACGTGGGAGCACCGTATTTTATTGGCCGTTTTCTCCCACCAGTGAAAGCAAATAAAAAGCAGCAGTGACTAAAATTGAATCTTCCCCATTTTAATGGAGAAAATGGTGTGATTGTTGAGAAATCTCTCTGGGTTCCTTCTGTTTTGCACACTTGTGCTTCTGGAATGCCTTTCATTTCACAGCCAGCCTTCCATTCTTGCACAAGAACTCAGAATTTCCATTCTAACACCCTAACCCGGTAGCTTTCTTCAGACATTTGAGTCTTGATGGTTTATGTTTATTAAAATCATAGAATAGTTAACATCAACACAGGAAAGAGCAGATAGGCCACAGGGTCCAACCACATATATTATAAAGGGGAATACTGAAATGAGACAGGAAGTGACTGGCCAAAGCCACATGAACCGTGGGTGACACAACCTAGGCCCAAACGTGGTCTCTTCTGTGTGGCATCCTCAGGAAAACAGTTCTGAAACTTGACACATGACAATACTGTTAGAAGCGCCCCAAGTTGGCTCCCTCTGTGAAAGGCAGTAGGGTCAAGTGTTAGAAGTACTATTCCTGTGATGTGAAAATACTAAATATAGGTATGCCTTACCTAAAAATATTGTGCCCTGGATCCGTAAAACCAAGAGTGATGTTTTCTTCACCATGTCAAAATAGCGTTTGCCTTCAAACGGATTCACCTAAGAGTATCAGAAGTAGTTCTCAGGATGTTTAAAGCATAATCTGATGTAAAGCATTTTATTAACATGGGCTTCTCTCATCACCAGGAATTCCTGGTGCATATAGCCAATTCCCACATTACACCCTCACCTGCCTGGGGGGTTGGGTTCCTTCCACGGTGCCTCGGTCCGGGAGCAATTGAGAAGCCAGCCAAAATTTCCTAAATACATGAGCAAATGAACCTTTATAAATACATCTGTTATATAAGGAATTAGCCATATATTTATAAACCTGTGTATCTTCATGTTTTTCTTTTGGTACTGAAAATTGAACCCAGGGCCTTGTACATGTTCGCCAAGTCCTCTCCCACTGCACGACATTCTCATCCTTCTTTATTTTATTTTGAGATAGGGTCAACTCGTTGTGCAGCAGGGATGATAGGCGTGCACTACCACACTCAGCTTGCAAAATTTGTTCATGCCAAAAAGTGTCAAACAAATGAACACCTAAGAATCTAGGAGGAGATCCCCAGGGATTCCTTCATTAAGGTTGGAAGGAACACATTTAGCTTTGCATACTCTGCTGGACAAGGAATTTTTATGACCACGTCCCAGAAGTCAGTAAGTCAGGTTCAGTGTGTATTTAGAGGCAGCAGGTGGGTCCTGCAGTGAGCACCTACAGTGAGGACTGGGGAAGTGAATAAAGTGGCACTTTTTCATGGTGGGGAAATAGAGTGTGTGGCAGGGAGTGGGGCAGCGTCCACTTCCTCGGTGACCACTGACTGCCCTTCTACCAGCCGGCCAGCTGTCCATCCCCACACAGATGGGAGGAAGGAATGTGGGCGGGGCCAACAGGGCCCATCCTCCCTCCAGGGAGCTCCCGAGCATGTGTGTAATAGGATAGTAGCAGCCTTATCTTGGTACACAATGACCAGCGTGTAAAATATCACAGTAAATTCATTAGTGAGTAATTATAGGCTAAGCCACTTGACCCCAGAGTCTACTTCCTCCTCTGTGAAATAGTGATAATACAGAACCTCGTGCAGAGGTTTCTGATTTCAGCCTGGAAGGGCCTCCGAGAGTGCTGGATACTGTTCCTCTTCGAGCCGTTGGGCCACTTGCGTCCTCCCTCCCAGGGAGCGCGGAGGTGACTTCTGGCATCGCAGATGGTGTCCGTGGGCAGCCCAGTCTGCACTCGCCCTGTCTCGGAGCTGCGTGGCGGCATCTGGGGAGAGGACAGAGGGCAGGTGACCAGACAGGCCCGGAAGCGTGGGCACCATGGGCTCCTGCCTGCGGAATCACACTAAATAGTCTTCTGTGCGCCGAATCCCCGCCTCCCTTGACCCCGGGCCCATTTCATTCTCTGTTCTGCACATTTCCTCCCTGGCAAGAAAATAAAGAGAAGCGAGCATTATCCCAAAGTTTAGTTCCTTTTCTATGCTTCTGCCTTCAGTCCTTTTAAAAATGTCCCAAAAAAAAAAACCTTATTATGAAGGTAAAATATAGCAGTGTGCTAAGAGCACTACTGATTGACTTAATGAGGCTATATTGTGCTGGTGGGTTTTTTTTTTTTCCTTTTTAAAAATAGCTTTATTTTGTACATTTCAGAAATGATAAGTGTTCAACTGCTTCCAGCACAAAAGAATTTAAAAAGTCAAGTAACATCATCACCTAATTCTAACCCCTACTAATATTTTAGTGCATTAATTCCAGATAGTAATACATAGACAAATTTTTGCAAATATAGTCTTTCCCTAGAAAATCACTACTCCTGAGTCTTCTCTCTTTAATGCTACATTTTAATTTTTAAAGTTAGTATACGTAGTTGAGCCATTATAGTAGTTATCATTGATACATTGTGTCAACTTGGGGAGTCTAGAGGTTTGGCTGAGTAATTCAGCAGGAAGCCAGGCTGCTTACTTTGTACACATCCTGAGCCTGTGGCAGAGGAGGGCATGGAGATTATGTGAGTGCTACACACCCCCTGGGTAGGGGGAGCCTGTTTACAATGTAAGGGAGGTAGAAAGAGGCTTCTTGCCACCATTCCTCCCTTTTGCTCTTGTTTTTGCTGTGCTCTGCTGCCATGAACGTTTGCCCTCTGCCATGTGCCACTCTGCCTCTGAGCCAGCCAAGACAGAATTTGGTACCAGCGGAGTGGGGCCATTGCTGTTACTATACCTGACCATGTATTTCAAGAGCCTTTGGAAATGGCTTGTGGGAAGAGTTTGGAAAGGTTCACAGATGTTGCCTGAAAGAGATGCTCAAGGTTCACAGATGTTGCCTGAAAGAGATACGCTAGAATACCTTTGGCTGTTCTGTCTGGGAGATTCTGGTCAGAGCTCAGAAGACCAGAAGGTTTGGGTGGTTTCTGTTGGGAAGAAGGACTGCATTGGTTGTTGGACTCCAGATGATGTATGTTATGGCATTGCAGAAAGTTTGTCTGCATTTTGCTTGTGTCCAGAGACTTTGCCTAAGACTGAGATTAAGGGCGGCAGCGAACTGATTAATCTGGCAAAAGAACCAAGACAAGTATGTGTTTTAAAATACTCTCAGCCCAGCGTGGTGATACATGCCTCTAATTCCAGTATTCAGGAGGCTGAGACAGGAGGATTGCAGCAATTTGGAGGCCAGCCTGGGCTGTCTAGTGAGGTCAAGGCCCCCTGAACTACATCGCAAGGCCCTATATCCAAATACAAACTCAAATATTTTAAGTACATTAAAAATAGTTAAGGAATCTAATTTAAAAATTACTTTAGCTGTAACAATTATAACAAAATTCCATCCAGATGTTCTTTTTACTCAAGTTCATTTTCCTTTTGGAAAAAAAAAAGCAGAGATTTTGGCAAATAGGTATTCTTTTCATGGTTCAGCTTCGTAATCTAATAAAGGAGTTTCTCAGATGCATATTTTATTGTGAAGAAAAACAAAACAAAAAAAGGTGTGTTGAAGACACTCACTGAATATCCGCCTGAGAGACAGCACTGATAAATAAACAGTAACAACCCAGGCCCTGACCCAGAACAAGAAGGGGAACGCGCGAAGATTTCAGACTGGGAGTGACTTCCAGATCCATCTAACCTGGTTGTTGGTCTTTTCCAAACAACTTCAAAGCACCCTATTTTTTTCTTTATACTTGTAAAACTGAGATTTTTATCTGAAAGGGAAATTGATACCACTCAAGAGCCATTTCACTTAACGAACCTACTGGGATAATTTCCTTCGTGATTTCTTCCCGCACACTTGGTCCGAAGCTGGAAGTCAGCATCGTGGTGTGCTCTGTCCTGTTCTCTTTTTACTTATTTCCACTTCTTCATGTCTTAATCACGTCAGTGTTAGACGCTTTCTCTCACAACCCTTGCCTCTTCCATTACATTAAATCCTCCCAGTACTTTCCTCGCTAATCCTGCGGAAGGCTCTTGTGTGTACCTGGTTTACTGGTTTGTCCGATTTCATTTTACTATGTGCAGAAAGACAGAAATACAGTCACCCCCATATCCATGGGCAATTCATTGTCCAGCCTCCCTCCCAGATGCTGAAATCTCCTCAAGTCCCTCAGAGAGAATGGCATCATATTTGCATGGAACCTGTGCACATCCTGTAGATGACCAGTAAATGCCTAACGCAATGGAAATGCTGTATAATAGTTGTTATACCACATCATTCAGAATAATGGCAAGCTAAATGTCTGTGTATGTGCACTAAAAATGCATTTGTGCGGAGATGGTTTGAGACAGAGTGCTTGCTGTGAAGCCTAGGCTGACCTTGAGCTCCCTACACAGTCCAGGCTGGACTCAAGGTGTAACAATCCTCCTGCCTCGGCCTCCTGAGTCTGGGATTACAGGTGTGCATTACCATACCCAGATGCAGTCTGGTTTGTTTGATGGTGGTTTGATGGTACTCGGGACTGAATAGGCCCCATGTTCAGTTAGTTCCTATCTGTGGATAGGAAGTCCGCATGTCAATCCCCCTTGCCCTCCTCCACGTCAGGCACTGTCACAAACCTCCAAAGACAGTTGCATCTCTGGCCATTGTTGCTGTGGAGGGCAGGAAGGTCACCTCCATCCTAGGGGTCAGGAAGCTAGAAGCAGAGGATTAGTAACATTTCCAGCATCCTGAAAAGGGTGAGGCCCAGTTTAACCTGGATCCTGATTCCAAAAACATGGGGTTCTTTTCTCCTGTATCCTGAGCATGCTCTGTGTGCATGACCTTTCTAGCCAAATGAAGTTTTGAAACTTTTGTTAAGATAAATGTTCTTCACTACTATTTTTTTGGGGGAAATATTTCTTCAGTATGTTACATACTTTCCAATCTAAATCTGGTTTTGATTTTGGGGTGACTTAATCTGAAAGGTTTTGATGATTTTGCTACCCTGTGAGCGTAGAAGCCAATAGCCACATCTTTTATTACCATGTGAATTCTGAGTTAGTGGACTCTAGGACTTTGAAGGGAGGAGCCTGTGAATAATGTGAATGGAGTCTTAAAATCAAATGTGGATGCTCAGGAGACTGTGTGTGTGTGTGTGTGTATGTGTGTGTGTATGTGTGTGTGTATTACTGGGGACTGAGCCCAGGGCCTTTCTCACAGACCTATATTCCAGTCCCTTTTTAAATATTTGAAATTTTGAGACAAGGTCTTGCTAAATTGCCTAGGCTAGGCGCAGCCTTGCTGGCCTCCCCCGTCAGCCTCGCTGAGTGCTGGGGTTACAGGTGGGCGCCACCACGTCCCACTCAGACTTTCCCACCTAATTTGCTATGTTCCCAGTGGTTGAGATTGAGGTCATTAGAAAGCAGGGAGCTGAACACAGGAGAGGTGCCCAATAAGTAGTGCTTGAATGAACGAAAGGAATGAATGAAGAACAAATGGGTCCCTTTTCAAAATACATCCACAATGTGGCTGAGGGTCTCACTGTACAAGTAAGTAACTATGCTCAGGAAAGTGATGCTTTTCCACAAGAGCCAATATTGGAAGTCCGATAGGATTCTGTCATTCCTGAAATAATGCTTGTAAAGCAACCACAGATTTCCACCCTAGGAAGCAGGGTCCTTGTCTAGGTTACTGTGCGTCAGTGTGTGTGTGTGTGTGTGTGTGTAGGGGGAAGGGTTAAATCCTGCTTGAACATTGTGGAAAAGTTCTGATTTGTGTTAAATTCTTTCACTCTTTCGTTCATCCTCGTCATCATCATCCTCGTCATCACCTTGCAGTGCTGACCACGGAACCCAGGGCCTCTGTGTGCTGGGCAAGCTCTGCACCACTGAGCTGTATCTCCAGCCCTCTGTCGAACACCATGAATTAAATGTCAAATAACGCGAGTATTTTACTAGCGACACACTTTCTGGTAGTGTCACTACAAAGCCTTTTTCCTTCCCTGATAAAAGAGAGGATATAGTTTAAGTTTATAGAGAGATATGACCTACGACCAGGGCATACATTCTTAACAAAATCAGTCATTAAAACTTACAGTTTAAACTTCAGCACATTAGTTCAAGGCAGCGCCTGCAGGGCTCCTATTTGAACTGCACAGAGTTTAGGTGAGATTTAGGAGACAAATTTTTCCTTAGTTTCTTTTGCAAGATGCCTGAAGTCAAATCCCTTGAAGGATTCTACTCCTGAAAGATCCTTGCTACTCTGCTGGATGCGTAAGGCCGATGATTAAACTACACGCTGCAGGAGTGGGGGGATGGAGACGTTTGAAGATAAACTGATCTGCATACCTGCAAAATCTGTCCAGGACAGATATGGGAAAGGGAGGAGGTAGAAGTAATATTCCAGAGGGCTGTTTCATTGAGTATTTCAGTCAGATTTGGTGGATCCTATGGAAGAAAGTAATATACGCCTTTTGCCTTTTAAAAAAAAAATTGGTGCTAGGGCTTGAACCCAGGGCTTGGCCCATGCGAGGGAAGTGCTCTACCACTGAGGTCCATCCCCAGTCCCTGGCATTTGCAGGGGCAGCATTTCCGAGAAATGGAGTGAGTACTTGAACAGGGAAGTGTTCTGATTAGGATTGATTTCATTGTTTTTTCTGTTTTAATTTATTTTTATTTAAACAGAACTCACAGTCAGGTGGATAAATCTTAAATACACATGTATACGTCTGTGCAATCGCTGGACCAAGCAGTACAACCGTGTAGTTCTCCAGAGGCTCCTCTCCCCCACCCCAGAGGTGGGCCAGGCTCCTGGCTTTGTGACCACAGATGCATCCTGCCCGTCTGTCACTTCACATGAACAGAATCATGTAGAAAATACTCAGCACACCTGACACTTGCCTTTTCCAATCCATAAGACTCTGTCTGTTGTTTTCCCTCATTGTGTGGCTTTTAATGGATTTATTTTCATAACTCAGTAAAGAAGGAATATGCTTGGTGCTGGGAACGGAACCAGGACCTCACCCAGGCTGAGCCAGTGCTCTATCCTGGCCTGGCCACAGCCCAGGGATACTGTTCAAAAGCAGGAGGGGCACGGGTACGCAGTGGGGTCCTTGCCTGATGTGCTCAGTTCTAAAACACCCCTGCCTCTCCATCACATGGGTGATATGTTCAGACTTATTACTATCTGGGCTCCCAAATACTTGGAAAAGTTCAAGCAAAGTTTACTTTACCATCTCATATGCTAGCCACAAGCCATAGGTGGCTATCTAAATTAAAACGTACATTAATCAAAATACATTCCAGCTGGGACTGTACATTGGTGAATGAGTACTCGCCTAGCAAACACAAACCCATAGCTTCGATTCTTAGTTCTGCAAAAAAAGAAAAATGGAAAACCCTAAAACACATTAACATTTTACAGTTCACTTAGTCTCATTTGCTAGACTTCAGATGCTTACCGGCTAACCTGTCACCAGTTGCTACCGTAGTAAACAGTGCAGGTGAAGAGCATTCCTATTACCGCAGAGCCACTGGACAGCGCTGTCTAGGCAGCTGGCTGTTAGCTCCCTACGTCTTCCTCCTCTTTGGCATACATAGCGATGCTGTGGTGGATTTCGTTTTTTTTATTGCAAATCGTCGTTCAGTTTTGTGGATCTCAGAGGGTCATCATAGAAGCTTCTGTTTCCTGCATTATCCCTCCACCTGGGGGTACAATGAGTGACTCACTCCTTACACTTTATTGCACTTTTAGTTTCTAGCATGTACCATGCTTTCGCCCACTTCGGCATCTTGGCAATGCTGTTTGGAGCCCTATTCCAGCATCCGATGTTTGCTAACTTCCTATCGGTAAGATCTCACTTTAGCTTGAACCCTTTCATCCTCTCTTCTAGCCCCTAAACTGGGTTAAGTGATGCCCTCCATTGGCTGCCATAGTAACCTGGCCTTCCTCTGCCCTATCAGTAGTTGATTCTTAGTCTCTCCCTTGATCAAGTCTGGTAGGGTCGAGGACCAGGCTTATCTGCTCATTGTTGAGCCATGACCTGGTATGGTGCCTGGCACTTAGGAGACATTAATAAACATTGTGGAAGTAAGTTAGTAGTGGGCTACACCGTATCAGGACAAGATTCCTTTCCTCTGGGCCAGGTGAGAGGTTTTTCTAGAAGTGATTTGTTTATCAGACACAGCTATTTGTCCAGCTACCTTCCAGAATGTTCTTCACCGCTCTGAGTTGTGTCTTCAGCAGGGTGGTAGCACATCCTACTCCCCCGTTCTGGTGTGGATTTCTTGTCTTCACAGGTCATCCTGAGAGACAAACAACCTACAAGGATAATGGCTGAGAATTAGAGAGAAAGACAGGTGCAAAGTAGAGTTGAAGAAGGGCGATGACATCCTAGACAATGCGGCTGCCTCGCTTGCGGCGGGCTGTGCCTCCCAGAGCCTGGCAGCCTCACGGGAAGGCAGCTGTGGGACAGGAAGAGCACTCTAGCAGGACAGGTGACAGCACGAAGTAGCTTTAAAAATACAGATTTATTTTCCCAAGAGATAGGAGACCCGGACTGGGCTGAGTCTTTGCAGCTCTCAGGGCTGCCCCCCTGGGCACCAGCTTCTTCCTTAGGCTACTGGGCATGTGGTGTTGCGTGCTGGGCAGTGGCATCGCCTCTGCTCA
The DNA here is from genome assembly GCA_004027595.1 of Dinomys branickii. Lineage (NCBI taxonomy): Eukaryota > Metazoa > Chordata > Mammalia > Rodentia > Dinomyidae > Dinomys > Dinomys branickii. The sequence goes on along the minus strand of PVLD010001072.1, from coordinate 103,630 downwards.
AAAAAGTGTGTGGACTCTGCTCCCTGGCAAGGGGCGGGGGTCACCATACATGCATTAGATGAAGCGTCTCGCATAGATGGGATGGATGGATACGGACCCCTGCCCTCTCCATCCCAAGTGCCAGCACATCCTCGCCCCAAACATCCTCCCCAGCCCCAGCCTATTAACTTTAAAGATTCTTTCAATTTGGACCCATACAGAACAAGAGTAAGGGAAACCCCTTGACTCTGTTAGCTAAGGTCAGATAATGCTGTAGAAATGATCCTGTGGAAAGGGACACAGAGGAAAACAGGGAAAGCCTTGGGATGGAGAGAGAGCCAGAGAGGCTCAGCAAACCCACTTCTAACCCTCACCCTGAAGGGTTAATCCCCACTCCCACCCCGGCAGAAGAGACGTTGCTTTAATTTTAAATTTAGCAACATCCATCCATTTATGATTTACAATGTAAATGGTATATATTCTGAGAAATCTGGAATCCTTCAACCAATCAGTTATGCTTTAATTTTTTGCTCTTTCTACACAGACCTCGCAGTGTTGGAGCTGTGCTGAATGAGGTCACAGTCTAACGACAATATTAACCCTGCAAATCTGTTCATTTTCACCTGAGCACCCTCAGGCGGGATATAGAACGTGTCCAATTGAAAAACTGTTACAGACTCTGCAGTGTGCGAGAGACCGAACTGTGACACAAGTGTGCGTGCGTGCGTGCGTGTGCGTGTGTGTGCGCACGCGCATGTGTTGCCAGGAAATCATTTTCTTTTCTATTTTAAAGAGGATAATAATAATAATAAAAAGAACAATAGCAAAATACCAACAACAGAGACAAAAACAATACAAGCAAAACCAATGAAAATGATACAGGGTTTGAGAATAAAATGATAGGAATTAACAGTGGTTGTTACATTGCATATTATTCTCTTCAACGAAGTTGCTCAGATTACCAGATGTAAGAATGCAAGATTGATCAAACCACTAAAGAGAACAGAAAATAAAAACAGAAAAACATTAGAAACGATACAGATTTTTGCTAGACAAAGTGGTAGAATTCACCAATGGTTGTTATATTGCATATTGTTGTCTTCAAATTAGTTGTTCAGATTACCAGATATAAGTATGCAAAATTGGTCAAAAAATTTAAGCATTAACTGTTCCTTTCAGTAAACCTTTAGACATCAGCAGGAGAGTTATCCCAGCTGTCCTTCTATACACACACACACAATTTTTTCCCTTTCCTTCTTTCTTTTTTTTCCTCCTTTCCCTCATCCCAGTTGTTCCTTCCTTTAAGCAATCTCTTTCCCTTTCATAATATCTGTTGTACATTTTGGGTTTTATTTACTCTTTCAGGTTCTTATGCTAGGGAGACAGTATGATGTTTACACATATGGGTCCGATTTATTTCACTTATGAGTATGGTCTAAAATATGGAACACTTCACGAATGTGCGTGTCACCCTTGCACAGGGCCATGCTAATCTTCTCTGTACAGTTCCAATTTTAGTACATGTGCTGCCGAAGTGAGCACAGGAAATCATTTTCTAAAAGGACAGGTAGTATATATCCCTTAAACATAAAGGTTATGTGGTTGCTTTTTAAAGGGGAAAATATGTTTGCTGTCATCCACATTTCAAACGCTACTGTTGACACTTCTAACTCTTCTTTGTCTATATTATCTGTGACTTTCCATTTTTCGCCCTTCCCAGGACCCCTTTAACTCTATTACTTCGTGAACTGCAAACATCTTTTTGTGTTTTCAATCTCTATTTTACATTATTGAAAATACATAGGAAACAGTATACAGAATATTCTAGTCAATACCCATGATGCTACTAACCAGTTTAAAAACTAAAACGTAACTTTTTCTGGGCTTGTCTAATTCAGCATGCAGAAAAGCACCACGCAGATGGCAAACATTTTGTGCAAAGGCCTGATCACCACCCTGTTCCTGGTGGGTATGGAGTTACAGGAAGCCCTGCAGTGGCAGCCATGCTAGGACATGTGGTTCATGCTAAGTAATCTGACGGTGGTACCCCAGGTCACTCCTCAGCCTGTTCCAGATTGTGAAAACTATGGTGTTCTGCAAATTTTTGTTTTATCATGCTGCATTATTTGCACAAAGACTAGGTGTTTCCTTCCCCTTTCTAATCTCCATCAAAGACATTTTTCAAAATCTCTTTAGTGTACCTTCCCACTGGCTTCAGTACACATTGTGTGTTTGCAAACAGTCTCTAGCTAAATCATAAATCCACGAGTATATGTGTGTTATCAGCTTTTCAGAATCCATATGTAAATGCTGTTTTAGCTTATTCCACAACAGTAGACTCTAAATATTTGACTTCCATTGAGTGCAAGAGACCTGATTTGACTTGTCTATGGTTTGGGCTCTAATTTAAAGGAATCAATGGTGTTTGGATAGTGTTGAGTCACTGACACTGTACCCATGGGAAGGATGTGATATTTTATTTTCTCATGAATACAGTATCTTAAACACGCTCCTACTGCCACCATGTGCAATCCACAGTCTAGTCTGTTTGCTCATGTGGCCCTTTGGCTTGTGTGACTCCACATTCCCCCACAGCAACATCTCCCTCGGTTCCACTTTGGGAGCTTGGTTTCTTCAAGGAGTCAGGCATACAGAAGAGCAGCTTGCTTGAGGTTGACAAGCACATATTTATCACTCGGGCGTGTATCCTTTTCTGAGCATCTCCAGACCCACAGAAAGAGAAACAAGGAATACACAGAATATTAGTTGATTTTTTTTTAAATCTGTTGACTGATAAACTTGCACATTTGCAACTTATGTAAGCTGATGGCTAGACCTGAGACATCCTCTTTTTCCAGATTCAAAAAATAGAAATTTTAGAAAACATTTTGTAGAACACAAGTGCTGAAAGTCTGTTTTTATTCCAAGTGCATAGCAATGAGGAAGTTTTCAAAATGAGGAATAAATCATACATATTTTATTTAGCTCTGTATTGTTTTAAGCATCGATTATCTTTTCATTTGGGGTGAATAGAATTTCTCCACATGCCATTTACCAATTGTTAAATGTGAGACTTCATTACTATAATAAACCCTGTCTTCAGAATTACTTGAAATGAATAGCTCCTGGATTCTGAGCACATACATTGTTATAGAATTTGTTTTTCTGATAATCATTATAACAAAAGCAAGAGAGCTGGCTGATTTTCTAGGTTTTATTACCAAGTGAATATCAACATTAGTCACTGGCTGATTTTTTTTATGATCTATGTATTTCCTTTCCACTGAAAAGAGAAAAAAATGTCTAAATTTGCTTATCTCTCTGTAGGACAGTCGGCCCAATATGTCAAGACCTCTGATCACTAGATCCCCTGCATCTCCACTGAACAATCAAGGCATTCCTACTCCAGCACAGCTCACAAAATCCAATGCGCCCGTCCACATCGATGTGGGCGGCCACATGTATACCAGCAGCCTGGCTACCCTCACCAAATACCCCGAATCCAGGTAATCTGAAAACTGGGAAAGTGAGACACACAAGTGTACGTATGTGATAACCTAACTGCTTTTCCTTTGACCAGCAGAGCAGTGTTCCTGTCTCTCAAACAGTTTGCCGCTTTATTTTGGTGCTGCAGCTTTTAGTTGAAATTCTCAAACAGTGTCTCATTGGGCGATTTTTTTTTGTCCATCTTTCCTTGAGTCCTTGAGTCTACTTTGTGAGCCCTGTTATACCCATTCCCTAAGATGCACATCAAATTTCATGGACCTTCTTAAGCTCTGTACCTGCACTGCCTCTGACAGTAGCCAGTAGCCACAGACTGACCACTTGAAAAGTAGCCAATCCAAACTGAAGTGTCCTCCAAGTAGATTTTAAAGGTTTAGCACTAAAATACGGGTGAATATCTCAATAATTTATATATAGATTTCACATTGGAATAGTATATTGAGTTTAATAAGATATGTTATTGAAGTGAATTGCAATTATTTCACTTTCTAATGTGGCTCCTAGAAAATATAAAATTATATGTGTCTGGTTTTTATTATTTCTGTTATACAGTGCTGTACTATTAATATGTTTTTATAAAAGCATCTAATTAAACCTGCCCTTTCCCCAACCTGACAGTTGTATACATCAAAAATGGAATTTCTTTTTCACCAACATAATTAGAAATGGTACAATTGCTCATCTTTCTTTTTGAAGTCTTTCCCTTTGCTTCCTGTCAGCAGTACACCACAATATTACAGGAAAAAAACAGCAAAAAGTTATTGTTTTTTCTTTTGTGGTGCTAGGGCTTGAATCCAGGGCTATGTGCATGCTAAGCTTGTGTTCTGTCTCTGAGCTACAAGCCCAGCCTGAGTGAAAAGAACTTGATTCATTAGTCCTGTATTAGGATGCAGGTTCTGCTCTTGGCCTAGCACTCTTTGGTGGGTGGACGGGTCCAATTGCCGAGCACCTGTCTTCTTCTGTCTTGTAAAACAGATACAACTCTGTCATCTTGCAAGGTGACTGGGAAGATTAAATGTGACTGTGGAAAGCGCACCACAACCTTGTGCCCGACACTTACACAGTCTTCTGCCAAACTCAGCAATTGCTTTTTTGCAGATTGCTTTCCCGAAGCCAACATTGCTTTCCTTACCTTCCTGAACTAGGGTAAGAGTCTGGTATCTGGATCACTGCAGATGCAGGGGCTCCCGAACTTTTCTGTCCTCTCTCTTAAATATCTTCACTTTATGCTCGTCCTTATTGTTAGAAAATAACTTGAAGTGTATGTCAAGATTCTTGACATGAACCTTACAGAGTAACTTCTAGCAAATGTCACTGGTCACATATTATGGGCTTAGCTGTTAAATTGGCCACTGTGTACCATTTTGGTTCATTTTAGGTTTTATGAGTTTTTTGGTTGGGTTTGGTTTGGGTTTTGGGGGGGAGGGTAGAAAATTAAACGTTCGTTTCAAGGCAACAGTCAATTGAACAGGACTCAAACATACATTTTAATAATCAAAGATACAGGGAAGAAATAGATCTTCCTACTTTTCCCACTCCTGGCAATGTCTGGGAAAAATCTCTTCTGTAGTATTAGCCTTTTGGGGTGCCTGTGACCATGGAATTACACATAACTCTGATTCTGGTTCTTTAGATTCTTGAGTGCTCTGAACCCTGCCATCCTGTGGGACCATCTATCCCCTGCCCCACTCAGAGTTTTGCTTCTTCTCTCACCTGCCTTTTAACTGATATCCTAAAGAGATCTTTCTCTGGGTTGAGGAGACTTGTAGAGTAAAAGTATTATTTATATGTAACACATGACCTTAAAAGATGTAGAGGTAAAAAAATGTAGGGGTCAGGGTGTAGTCAGTGGTACAGCACTTGCCTAGAATGTGCGAGGCCTTGTGTTTTATCCCCAGCACTAAGAGGAGGAGGGAGGAGCAAAGGAAGGAAAGAAGGAAAGGAGGGAAGGAGGGAAGAAAATGTAATATCTTTCTATAATTCCAAAGGTCCTACAAAAGAACCTGTACTGCCTTTTGAAACATTGTCAATGATTTTCTACTTTATTTCTTTCTAGCCTGCCTCATAGCTAATGACCAGTCTTAGAATATTATTACCGAAAGAGTTGTGTCGGACCACATGGCTGAATATCAGCAGAACCTGGGAAGCATTTCAAAGTCAGGCCCTGCCCCAGACAAACAAAATAGGAACCTGTGCAATTTTCCTAACAGCTTCTAGTTGTCCCCACCTGACTTTGAACAATATCAAGATATACTGTCCCTCCACACGAAATAGTTCTTTTCCTCAAAAAATGCTTTATGTTGAATTGTAATGGCCATTCCACCAAAAGACACTTTTCCACCACCCTTCCTTTAATACCAAGGTTACCAGTGCTTCAGTGTACATGTGTGTGTGGTCATGGGCACTTGGGGGGGGGGGGTCAAGCCCTTAATAGTGATTCAGTGAGCAAGTTGACTTTTACATCTCACGAGGTTAATTACTCACATTATACTTATGTCCATCCATAGGTGATTTCTGACTAGAGACTGAAGTTTTCAAATTGATAAAAGTGTTGCAGACATTAGTGACCCACTCGGTCTTCACCAGTGTTTGTGTAATATACAAAGCAGCTTTTGGGGAGCTTGTGTGAGGCAGAGCTGACCTACATCATTTTGGTGACAAACTTATCCTTTTCAGTGGGTGCTCAGAGCCTCCAGTTATGATGGCCCTGGTGGATTTCAGTCATTAAGAACACTTGACTCTGAAAGATCACAAGTTCAAACCAAGCTTGGGCAATTTTAGCAAGACCCTGCCTCAAAACATTAAAAATGTTTTGAAAGAGCTGGGGATGTATCTCAGTGCAAAATCCCTGGGTCCAACCCCCAGTACTGGGGGGAAAAATAAAACACCTATGTCCATCTGCAATACTTTTATACCAAGTAAGTTTTATGAAAGTAAAAACAAATCACCATCAAGAAAATATTTTAAATGAATATCTAAAAAGTGGATACTATTTTACTTTTGGGGGGGCTTGATTTATAGTTTGTAAATATCTAGAAATATAGGAGATAGACCTGTACTTAACTCTTGCATTGAATCCAACCAATTTTAATGGCAAATCTGATTATAATTGATTAAAATTTGAAGGTGCCTTTATTGACATAAGGCAGGAACTCTACCACTGAGCTATATCCCCAGCCCTATTGACATCACTGATAATGAAAGACCTAGATTTTTAAATAATTTATTGTAAGTACAACTGGTACCTAATTAAATAACATCTTTAAGGTCTACTTTTGACACGTGTGATAGTAAAAGTACATTCAATAACTGCTTTAAAGGTAGACACATGTCTGAGTTCAAAGTGAGGTCTCTTTCATCCTTTATTCTCACCTCTAACAAAAATAATCTTAGTAGTAGCTGTATTGGTGGCTACTGGACTTTTTCCAACCAGGAAGTGCACTGAGACTATGAATTAATGGCACCTATTGGTTGTTAAAGGGTGGGGGACCTGATGACAAGAGCTCACAGTCAGCCAGTGACCCCAAGGTGAAAGACTTATATTCCAGTACCCAGACCCATCTGATCTGATGACTTGATAGAACTTTCGTATCTTTTAAAGCCAGTGCGTGAGTGAACACCCACATAAGTAGATTGTGCTAAATTGGTCTCTGAAATAGCAGCAGTTCCTAAGCACACTGGCATATGGAGATAATTGCAAAAGTCAGAAGACTCCATTGACACCTGAACACTCAACACCCATGGCCACCCAAGGGGTGTGAAGGCTGGGAGCTTTAGCATGCAGATGCTGAGTGCATGTGCCTTGCCAACTGTGACAGGCTCCTGGGGTGCATCGCTCTTGGATATGTTAGCCATTACAGGGTTGTTCCTCTGGAGCACCACAGAAAGGGAAGTCCGATGAATGCTCTATATTCTGTATTCTGAGGACAGCTGAATTCTAACATAAGGATTTCTTGTAGGTGTTTAGGGAGTTCTCTGTAATTCTGTAGTAGGACTTGGTGCTGTCATGTTTTATGACTTCATGGTTCTTCTTTAACGCAGTAGTCCCTGGACATAGGGACTCACACAGCCTCACACAGGCCCAGGTTTCAAGGATCTCTACAAGATGTCCCCCAAATAAATGCATCTAATCGGTCAGCTTACTGGACTTTTATTTCAGAATTACGCATGGCATTGAGCAGAAAGCTTTTTCTTATAACCTGTCCTTTAGATCCACATACTGAATAGTTCAGTGTCTGTATTACAGAGTCACAGAACAGGTGACTGGGGAGTTTTAGAGGAGTAGAAACCAACCTTAGCTGTATGGTCACAGCACAAATGGAAAAGAACTGTGCATTCCCTGCTGCTGTGAAAACTCACAAGGAAACGTATGAGGTGACAGATAGCTCTGCTTGTTAAGATTGGTTGGATCTTCTGAAAAAACAAATTAGTGCACAGAGGGATTTAAGGAGAGGAAAAGCACCTGGCAAATGGAAAGTAGAGAGTTTCTCCAGGGTGACAGGGAAATTTTCCTCTTCTCTGACTCTTCTTTACATCTTACAATATTGCTTTTCCAAAATTGCCCCTCTGGTGTACAGGCAAAGAATAAATGAAGCGGTTGGCTTCGGAAAGCTTTTTTGTTACAAGTAGTGAAACTGGACTTTCTGTTTAGTGCTGAAAAGATAAACCTTTAGTAATTGACCCTGTGCTCCTGGTAGATTTAACAAATGTCCTTTGCCACTAGGAGACCAAATAGGATTCTCTTTTAAAGTCATCAGACTCAAGAGAGTCTGTCTTACAGCAAAATTTAGAGAAAAGGCTGACATACTGTCTGGTTTTCCACGTCATGTTCTGACGTTTGATCAGTAGGTTTATTATGTTTGCCTATCTGCCAGGGCGCACAGTGGCCAGCAAGTCTTCATTGTCTTGTAGCTTATACTATGATGGAAGGGCAGATGAACAGTAAGCAAATAAGCAATGAGCCAATAAGCAATATTCCATTCATTTAAGGAATATTAAGAAAACTAATGCACACACAAATAGGCCATCTGGGATGTGGTTTGCGCTGCCTCATATTAAGTCTAAAAATAATTTTCTTCCCACATGATTATGTCTCCACCAAGAAATATCTTTCTTTGCTCAATTTTCAAGACAAAATCTAGTTTACATCTTAGTTTACATTTAGGAGCAGATTTTTGTCACTTCAGTATCACAAGTCACACCTGTGTCCATTGTCTCCTTGGCATCCACTAGCTGATGTAGGGCAAACCTGAGTTTCCCCTCATCTCTGTGAGGGGACCATACTCAGGCAGTGGATGAGGAATCACTCAATATGAAGTCATCTTAGCTCACCTTGATAGTGCATTACTCATAACATTGTTTCTGAGTAGCATTTTCTAAATTGGGCACTTATTGGTCACTGGTGTTTGGTTTTGACTAAAGTATGGAGTTAAAAGATGTTTGAATAAATATGTGTAGAACCCCCAGAGAAGGGAGGAACACCACCACCAACTTCTGTCTTAGCCCACTCCTCATCTTCTGAGTGGACTAAGCAAGAAAATGAAGGCCACCCTGCCAGCTGCAGGTCTCTTGAGGGCACCATTGCTGATATCTAAATGGCAGGGTCACTCGGGAATAACAGTGGGTACATACTGTCAAACAACTCAAAGCAGAACTATAGGTAATAGTCTCTGTTTTTATTAAGTTTTCACTTGGCATAACTCAACCGCCTCTTACATAGAAGCCCACCCCCTGCAAAGCTTCTTCTCACAAACTTTTCACCCTTGTATTCTTAGGACCCACTGTTGTACTTGGGTAGACATTCAAAAATCTGCTTAACCTATGAATGAATGCCTGGGAAAGATACTGTATAAAGAGGCCAGTTCCTCAATCTGAAGGCAGATGATAGAGTAAAGTCATACAAACGATGAAGTTACGTTGGGCTGGGCTTGTTGAATGTATTATCTCATGCATGAGGCCCAGTAACATCATAGAGGTTATAGGTAGAGTTGGCGTTCACACCAGTTCTCAGATGACAACACAGAAACTCTGAACGGTGAAATGACTTCACCCCAGCATTCAGTCCTCTTCAGGAAGAGGGAAGGAGCCAGGACCCGAGCTCCCCCTCTGACTCAAGGACCCATACTTTTCCTCTCTTATCATAATGGGTCCCAACTCTATGGTCATGCTAGAATCAGTTGGGCCTGTTAAATAGAAAAACAGTGCCTCGCCCTGCTCCAAAAGACAATGATTTTGTTGGTTTGGGACATGTATGTGGGCATAGAATTTTTTTAATACTTCCTGTGTTCAGCCATGTAGTTTGTATTAGTCTTTTCTGTTGCTATTACAGAACACCAGAGGCTTGGTAATTCACAAAGGGAAGGTTTATTTAGCTCACAGTTCTGAAGGTCCAAGATCATGGCACTGGCATCTGCTAATGACCATATGTTGCCCTGAGCATGGCAGAAACAGACAGAGAAGCATGCTTATGTGGAAGAGACATCACATGGCATGAGAGACTGAGGAACTGCCAATCTCACTCTACAACAACCTGCTTCAAGAGAGCGAACACATCCCTTTAAGATCAACATCCCTTCTGTGACACTAATCCTGTCTTCAGAGAACTTAACTCAGGCTCTCTTGAGAAGGCTTTAATCCATTCATGAGGGTGATATTCCCATTACCTACTCACTGCCCAGTAGACCCCACCTCTTCAATGTCCCATTCCCTCTCAATACTGTTACCCTGGGGACCAATCTTGCATCATGTGAATAAGTCATGTCCAAACCATAGCGAAGTCCAGCATTCCACCTGGCAGAACTGTGTTAGGACACTGGTCTCTAGCCAGGAAAGAAGGCCATCTACAGTATTACAAACCACTTTGCCCTCAGGGTGGCTTCCACGTTAGTCCCTAGTAGAGAGCCAGACTTACCACCTGGTTAAGTCCAGTCCACAGAGCAAAGATTTATATCCTTTCTTCAAGGCACAAACTAGAAAGAGATTTTCTCGCCTAGTTACCCTGAAGGGAAATAGCAAACGCAATTAACAAAACAGTGACTCTCTCTTCCTCCAACTGGTACCTCTTCTCTGATCTCCCATAGCAGAGTCGTCTTAGGGAACTTGGGAAAATGCGGGTTCCTGGGTTCCACCTGCTGTTTTCTTCCTCTATACCCTTCAGTATGTGAGGGAAACCTTCAGTTTTAATGCATGTCCAGGTGATCCTCATGCATCTCGGTTTGGGAACCTGGTCTGCAGAGTACTGTGGAATGTAAATGTGTCACCAGTGTTGTGCACACGGTGTGGCTGTGGCAGGAGACAGTATGATTGAAGTGAGGCTTTTCTTATCGAGTCTGGCATGACTCACGTCCCCTGGAACGGTAACACTGTGCTCATCTCTGATCCATTATGAAGGTTGGTGTCATTGAGCAATACCAAGGCCACTTTCACTTTCTCTTCAAATCATATTTTCATATTTCTTCTCATCATACAAGGAAGTTTATAATACCAAAGCAAACAATGCATTTATTTGTTTGAAGAATTAATTAGTAGGTATTCTACAGAGGGTTCAGGCAGTTTGTTACATGGTTAATATGTGAAAAATATGCTCCCCTTTATTGTGTGCTTGAGAAAAACTCCATTAAAGGAGCTCAGGGTTTTTTTGTTGTTTTGTTTTGTCTTTTTGAGACAGGGTCTCGCTATGCATTTCAGGCTGGCCTTGAGCTCACTTTGTAGCCTAGACTCGCAATGATCCTCCTGCCTCAGACTCCTGAGTGCTGGGGCATGTGTCACCATGCTTGGCTAAGAGCTCAGTTTTCTAAATGCTACTTCATCCAGCCTTGCTCACGTATTTCTTACAACTCTTTTCCGAGGCTGATTCTGGCTCCGTACACTGTCCTCTCTGCCAGTCACAAAACTGTGATTTTAGTTTAATGCTTTGGTAGACACTTCTTGATGGTATAATGACCAACATGAAAATGATTTAGGTGAATTTCCAAAAGGCAAACCACATGTTGGCCATGTGGGGAGCTTTGAAGGCAAGAGTCATTATGCCCCACAGCCTGATTCTTGTGTCTGGCATGTAGCCCCAGCATCATCTTCCCAGGCCATTGTGGCCACCTTCATCCATTCATGCAGTGTCTGTGTCAGCAGGACGCACCCTGCACCCCTACAGAGAGCCAGTGCTGGGTGTCTCTGTGTTTGGAAGAAAATCATATATGAGATCATCTCTAGTTGGGGTGATTTTTTTGTTGTTTTTATTAAGACATTGCCAAAAAAAAACCAGAAGCATTTATTCACATGCAGGCACATAATTGTAATTTTCATTTACAGTTTGAGCACTTTAGCCTGCCACACACCTGTTGTCCCAGTGACTGGGAAGGATCACTTGAGCTGAGGAATTTGAGGCTAGCATAGGCAGTGTAGCAAAACCCCATCTCTTAAGAAATGAACAAGTGAAATAAAATAAAATAAAATTCAAGCATATTAACAAATGAAAACTTTCTCTAGAAAGGTATCTCTGGGACCCAGTGAACACACCAGTTCTCTCTGCTGGAACCTGAAGTAATAGAAGAGTCCTGTCTAGCAGATCTACCAGACCGTTGAGCTTAGGATTGTTATATGTCACTCATTAAAATACCATCTTTTCATTATGTTTAATACAGGACATATGGCCTCAGCGAGATGAATTACCATTATTCACTCTCAACATGCCTGGAAATAGAGTGAGAACAGTTTGTCCCCACCAGCTAGCTGACATGGATGCACAAAGTTCTCTGTGCACAGGACACTCCTGGTTAGAGCATGAGGGGGTATGGCATGGAACTCTTTCAAGGTGTATGTCTCCCATGCATTCATACTCCCAAGGCAGACACCCAGAAGCTCCAGTCTGGCAGCAAAAGTAAATATTAAGATAAAGTTAATTGTCCAGTCCCACCCTTGCATTAGCTATTTGCTGCCCTGCCTAAATCTGACCATGACACAGGGTCAGTGGAAGCAGCACTGTCCCTGGATGATGGACTTCTTGCTGCTGCGTGGATGCCATGTGTCAGGTTGCTTAGTGATGATACTGCTGTTTATCTTTTTTGCTGGTAATGATTATTTTTGTGCTTAGGAAGTTTTTCTTATTGTGTTCTCTATATTGAGAAGATAAATTGCAACTGTGCATAACAGCTAACCACAGCTTCCAAACAGTAGCAAAGCTTGCCAGGCTGGGAGGGCTTCCTAAATGAAAGATGGATTTGAGCTCGCCCAAACTTGTTTCTGTGATTTGAGCTGAGTGAGTTCCAGGACTCCCACCCAGCCTCATTAAGCTTGGCAAGGTCCCTCCACCCTCCAAAAATTGATCTTTTAAAAACAGCTTAGGAGGCCTTGAGGGCTTTAGAGTTTGCCTTAAAAAAGGAAAACTCTTCCAGGCGCAGAGCAACTCAGTCAATATAAAAGAAAAAAAGAAGTGATCTTTTAAGTGTTCCTACTATCTATAACCATAGGCACCCTATTGAAGTTGCTTAATTAAGACATCATCATTTTGATGCTACACTGCAGAAAGAACCAGACGTCACATCAGATGGAAATCAGAGAAAATTTGGATGCATTAAAATGGCCTGGGACAAAGGTTGTAACGATGAAGCAAACCTATGGAACTATGTTAAAATAAATAAAACTCTTCTCCTCACCTTGCTAGTTGTCTGTCATGATTAGAAAAGCTGGACCGTGAAGGGCCTTGCCTTTCCAAGTACATGGCATCCTGGGTTCTTGAGGAACTTTTTGGTAATCTTTTATGCAGATTTTAAAACTTAGCAAAAGTGTTTTTCTCACTCAGAACTTCTTAACGAGCTATTAGAAGAACAGCAAATTACGGGACCCAATGGTGTCAAATAACTATGAAAGCTTTTCTACATATGATCTCCTTAAAAGGAACAGAAAAATGAAAACTTCTTGGTATTGGCCAGAAAAAAACTTTTTTTCCTTTTAAATGATTTGCTAGTTAGGCTTGGTTTTATTTTTTTGGCTGGGCGAGAGCAAGGAGAAATATCATTTATGGATACACCTATTGTCCAGTGTGCCTGTGGACTGTCTTGGTGCCTCAGGGTAAATTCTTGAACTATGATAACCAAGCCAAAGCCCAGCAGGGTGTGGATGGTTGCACAAGACACACACCTACAGACTGCATTGTTGGCCCCAGTACTGCCCAGGGCAGAGTGCTCAGCAGCCTCCTCGGGAATTTCCCAACCACACACACCCGTGAGTGTTGTCTTTGAATCATGAGCTGGTATAAACTTCTTATTTTTCACATGCCATTTTGATTTGGTGACTATCTAAGTAGCCTTGAGACATAAATTAGAAATCTTAAGTTTCTCAGTGCATGAAATCAACCAGGCACATCACCCATCATGATTACACAGTCTAAGAAGACTGATGGGTGATAGGGACATGTGATATGTTCCTAGACTATGTTTATATACTTTTGAAGCTCCAGAAATGGAATTCTTGTCCAATTTTCAGCCTTCTTTCCTTCTGTTAAGGGTGTATGTATAATTCATTGTCCCGAGGCTAAATTTCCCTTTGGCTTTGTCACTGTAAAGTCTCATTTCTGAATGTGGATTTAAGCTTCCTAGTCACTTTGAAATCATACAATAACGGAATAATTTATTCATATTCATTTATCCAATAACCTTCTGATACTCTTAAATATTTTAATGAGACTATTGCCATGCTTGAATGATGTCAGCAGTTAAGTGTGTGTGTGTGTGTGTGTGTGTGTGTGTGTGTGTGTGTCTTAATACAGAGTAAGGAGGTTCAAAGGAGTCAGAGTAGTTAGAGTTGCCTTCCATACATCTTTTTTCTGGGAGCTGAAGATTGAAGCCAGGACCTCGCACATGCTAGACTCTGCATCTCAGCTAAAACCTCAGCCCTCCAAACGTCTTTGTTAAGTATTCAGAAATATTTATCTAGTCTCTGGAGAAACTGTACATATTTTCTTGTCCTGTTCTTTAACCACTAGTAAGCTTCTGGTTTTCCACTGGTAGATACTATGCAAAAGATTTATTTTTTGTTTGACCAATTTTTTATTTTATGAAAAAAAAGACAAAAATTGTTAGTCAAATACAAGAGAATAATAATAGCTATTATACTGTGTATTGTTATCTTCAAAGTAGCTACTGAGAGTGTAAGACATAGACCAAAAAGATTCTTACAGGAAGAAGCAAACGAATAATAACACAAGTCCTTCCTTTCTATGAACTAAGATAAACTAGTATAAATGAAACCAACCAGCGAATGTATTGAAGTAGTTTTAAAGCAATGGAATTTGTAATTTGGGGAAGTATCTGAGCTTCTCCTACTTTCTGTTCATCTCTCTTCCTATTCATCTCTCTGCTATATATGATATTTGTCATCTAAGAGAAACTGTGTGATATTTGAGCTTGCATGTCTGACATTTCATTACATTCTCAAGTTGCATTCATTTACCTACAAATGCCTCAAGTTCATTTTTCTTTAGGGTAGTGTTGTACTCCATTGCATGCAAATGCTATATTTTCCTTAGCTGCCATGTGCTGGACATATACACTGTTTTCAAGATCTAGCTATTATGAGTTGTGCTGCTATAAACATACGTATGCATGTATCCCTATGTGATTATTTCAATTCTTTTGGGAAGATAACTGAGTGAGATGGAATTTCTATTTCTAGTTTTTTTGAGAAATATCCACAGTGATTTCCATAGTGGTTCTACTAGTTTACATTCCCACCAGCAGTGTAGTAGAATTCCTTTTACCCATATCCTTACCAGCATTTGTTATTGCTAGCTTTTTTGATGATAGCCATTCTTTCTGGGATAAGATGGTATCTCAATGTAGTTTTAATTTGCATTTCTCTGATGGCCAGTGATGATGAGCATTTTTTCATATACTTATTGGCCATTTGTCCTTCTGAGAAGTGCCTATTCATTTTGGTTGCCCATTTCTTTGATTGAGCCTTTTATTTGAGGGGGTCTAAATATTTGGAGTTCTTTATATGTTCTTGATGTTAGTCCTCTGTCTGTGGAGTAGGTGGCAAAATTTTTTCCTATACTATAGATTGCTTCTTCATCTGTTGGTTGTTTCTTTATTGTGTGAAAGCTTTTTAATTTGTTGATTCTCAGTATTATTTCACATGACATTGGGGTTCTGCTCAGAAAGTCCTTGCCTGTGTCTCGGAGCTGTATATATTTTGTCTTCTGGTAGATTATGTATTTCTGTTCTAATATTTAATTTTTGACCCATTTTTATTTTAGTTTAGTACATGGTGAGATATGTGGGACTAGACTCAACCTTGGATATCTCCATGTGGATATCCAGTTTCCCCAGCACAATTTATTAAAGAGACTGTCTTTCCTGTATTGTAGGTTTTTGGCTTCTTGGTCAAAGATCAAGTAGCTGTATGTGCATGAGTTGTTTCTACTTCTATTTTTGTCCATTGATCCACTTGCCTGTTTTTAATGCCAATACCATGCTATTTTAATTACTGTAGCTTTATAATATAACTTCATGTGATGGGATTGTGATGCCACCTGCTTTGCTTTTGTTACCTAGGAATGCTTTTGCTATTCTTGGTCTCTTCTGATTCCATATAAACTTTAGGATTGTTTTCTCTCACTTTATGAGAAATGACAGTGTTATTTTGACAGGGATTATATTAAATCTGTATATCAGTTTTGGAAGTATAGGCATTTTGATTATGTTGGTTTTGCCTAACCAGGAACAGGAGATATTTTTCCATTGTGTGATGTCTTCTCTTTCTGACTTCCTTTTTCAGACTGATACAATTTTCATTGAAGGTCTTTCACTTGCTGAGGTTAGGTTAACCTAACCTTGCTTTAGTTAGGTTAATACCTAAGTATTTAATTTTTTTGATGCTATTAGGAATGGTTTTGTTGTCCTAACTTCTTTTTCAGTGAGTTCATTATTAGTGTATAGGAATGCTATTGATTTTTGTGTATTTATTTTGTATCCTGCTATACTTCTGAATTTGGTTATCAATTCTAGGAGTTTTTTTGGGTCTTGTAAGTAAAGCATTATGTCATCTGCAAACAGTGATATTTTTACTTCATCCTTTCCTATACATTTCCCTTTTATTTATTTCTCTTGCCTAATTGCTCTGGCTAATGTTTCAAGGATTATGTTGAACAGCAGTAATGATAATGGGCATCCTTGTCTTGTTCCTGACTTTAGAGGGAAGACTTTCAGCCTTTTCCCACTTCTATGACATTGGCAGTAAGTTGACCATAAGTGGCTTCTATAATGTTGAGATAAGGACCTTCTATACCTATTTTTTTTAAATCATGAATGAATGTTGGATTTTTGTCAAATGCTTTTTCTGCATCTTTTGAAATAATCATATGATTTTTGTCCGGTTTATGTGATGAATTATATTTATTGATTTGTGTATGTTGAACCACTCTTGCTTCCCAGAGATGAAACCGACTTGGTCATGGTATAGGATTTTTTTGGTGATTTGTCACATTCTGTTTACCAGTATCTTGTCAAGGATTTTTTCAGCTGTGCTCAATAAATAAATTGACCTATAGTCCTGGTTGTATCCTTGTCTAATTTGGGGATGAGGGTAATGTTAACTTCTGAGAATGATTTTGGATATATGTCTTCTCTCTTAATTTTATTTAAAAATTTGAGGAGTATTTGTGTTAGATCTTTCCTGCATTCTTTTGATTTGTTTTGTCCTTTTGAGATAGGATTTCACTATGAAGTTCAGGCTGGCCTTGAATTCATTTTGTAGAACAGGTTGGCCTATAACTCTCAGTGATCCTGCTGCTTCAGCCTCCCGAGTGCTGGGATTATAGGCATGTGCCACCACACCCAGCCCTTTCCTTAAGTTCTTACAGAACTTGGCTGTGAATCCATCAGTCCCTGGGCTTTTTTTCAGTTGATCATTGTGTTTTGTTTTGTTTTGTTTTGTTTTGTTTTGTTTTACTGCTTCAATTTCATTGCCTATTATTGGATTGCTCAAGATTTTTAGTCTTCTTGGTTCAGTTTTGCCAATTCATATGTATCTAGAAATCTCTCCATTTCTTGAGTTCTCCATTTGTTTCATAAGCATGTTTGTGCATTAGTTGCTAATAATTTTCGGGACTTTGGCAGTGTCTCTTGTGATTTCTCCTTTTCCATTTCTAATTGTATTAATTTGTATCTTTTCTTTCCTTTTTTGGTGAAGAGTTTGTCTATTTGATTTATTTTTTCAGAGAACCAGCTCTTCCATTTATTGATTCTTTGAATTTTTTATCTTAGTTTCCATTTCATTAATTTCTGCTTTGATCTTTAAAATTTCTTCCTTGTACAAGCTCTGGGCTTGGGTTATTCTTGTTTCCCTAAGTCCTTGAGATTCATCATTAGGTTATTTATTTGGGTTCTGATGTATGCATTCATCACTGTAAACTTCCTTTGTAGGACTGCTTTGATTGTGTCTCATAAGTTCTGATAGACTGTCCTGGCATCAAGTAATTCTAGGAATTGTCTTAATTCTTCCTTAATTTCTTGTGTGATACACTGAATATTCAAAAGTGTGTTGTTTAATATCCATATGTTATAATATGGATAGTACGGTTATAATTCTGATATATCCATACTTTCTGTGGTTTCTTTTGCTATTGATTTTTAGTTATGATGCACTGTGCTCTGATAATATGCATGGTAAAATTTCATTTCTTTTGCATTTACTTAGACCTTCTTTATTAACTAGTATGTGGTCTATTTTGGAGAAAGGACCATATGTATTGCCAAAAAGAATGGGTGTTCTGTTGTTGTGTTGAACACTCTGTATAGTCCCTCTTTTCAAAGGTTTGGTTCAACTGTTATGTTTCTTTGTTGATTTTTTGGTTTAGTTGACCTGTCTGTGATAGTGGAATTTTAAAATATCCCATTATAATTGTATTGATGTTTATCTGATCTTTTATATCCATTAGAGTTTGCTTTACAAAGTTAGGAGCACTGTGATTTGGTGTATATATGATTGTAATTGTTGTCTCTTCCTGTTGAATAGTTTCATTAACTAATATGTAATGTCCTTCTTTTTCTCTTTTGATCAGCTTTGGCTTGAATGCACATTGTCTGAAAATAGGATAGCTACTCCTGCTTGTTTTGGAGTTCCTGTTGTACGGAATATTGTTTTGCATCCTTTGATTTTTAACCTATGAATTTCTTTTTTGTGTTAAATATATTTCTTATATACAGCATACTGTTGGATTTGTTTCTTGATCCATTTTTCTAACTTGTGTCTTTTGTTTGTAAGCTAGCTAGGCCCATTTACACTGATTGTTTTTTTTTTTTTTTTTTTTTTTTTTTTTTTTTTTTTTTTTTTTTTTTTTTTTTTTTCTTTTTTTTTTTATTTTTTTTTTTTTTTTTTTTTTTTTTTGCGGTACTGGGGATCGAACTCAGGACCCTGCGCTTGCTAGGCAGGCGCTTATTCCACTGAGCTATATCCCCAGCTACACTGATTGTTATAACTAATAGGTATTGCCTTCAACCTGTCATCATATTAATTTCCTGTTGCTGTTTCACTTTCTTTCCCTTCTACTTAAATACTATCCCAATTCATTTTGTTTTACATGTTAGCTGTCTTGGTTACTTTTGTCTTGTTGCTGAGACAAAATACCTGACACCTAGAATTAAGGAAGGAAAGATTTATTTAGCTCACAGTTCATGGAGATTTCAGTCCATACTCAGCTGGCTTCATGGCAGAGTGGCACATGACGGAGGGCAACAGTTCACGGTGGTGAAACACAGCAAAAGCAACAAGCGCAGAAGGGAGAAATAGCAGCAAGCAGCCTCTTTCTCTCCTTTACATTTGCAAACTATCTGCCCTAGGGCGGGTGTAGCACTCACACCCATAATCCCAGCATTGGATCATGAATCAATCATAAACTCTGAAAGCCCACCCCATGACTGCATGAGGCTTTAGGGGAACATTCAGACACAAACCATAACATTAGCACTGTTAGCTTTATTGTCTCTTTCTAGAGTATCCTTGAGAATTTTTTGGAGTGTTGGTTTGGTGATCATGAATTTTTAGGTTTTCTTCAATATAAAAGTAACATTTCTCCATCAATTTTGAAAGATAATTTTGCAGGCTATAATAGTCTGAGTTAGAAGTTGTTTTCATTAAGAGCATGAAACAGTCTATTCCATGCTGCCCTTACCTTAAAGGTTTGTGATACAAAATTGGTTATAATTCTGATAGGTTTTCCTTTATTATGATTCATTGCTTTTCTCTAACAACCTTTAAGATTCCGTTCTTGCATTGCATTTCTGGTACCTTAATTTTTATGTGGTGTGGTGAATTTTTTTTCCTGATTATGGCTCTTCAGAGTACTGTGTGCCTTGCTTATCTGTGTGTTAAATTTTTATTCCATGTCTGGAAGATTTTCTGCTATATTGTGTAAACAAGTGTTTTATGCCCTCTGGGCTGTCTTCTGATTTTTTGCTAACTCTAGTTCCTATTAGATTTCTTTGAGTCATCTAGGAGCCATTGGATTCATTTCACATGTCCCTTTCCCTTGTTTTCAAGGGATCTCTCGTTAATTGATCACTGACCACAGCCCTGTTCTCTAGGTCTGATACTCTGTCTTCACATTGGTTGCTGTTACTCATACTTTCAATCATACTTTTAATCTCCTGGATTTCTCCTTGGAACTTTTGTATGGACTCCCATTCATGTTTTTCATCTCTTTCTTTAGCTCAACTAGCTGTTTTTTAGTGTCTCCTCTCGACTTGCTGATCACTAGCATAATTATGTGATTAATTCTAAATTTGCCAAGTACCTTATAGAACTGTTTTACCTCCATTGGTTCCCTTTCAGATCTATCTGCTGTGTAGCTTAAGATTTTTCTCCCTCTCATTGTCCCCTTACTGATCTTATGGGAGTTGGGGGGGGCATTTTGTTGACTTGCCTTTTCATGTTTTTGATTTTTTGTTTATTTGGTTTTTGTGCTGGCATTTGCAAATTCTTTGCCCCAGTACCCTGGGGAGTAAGCC
The DNA here is from genome assembly GCA_004027595.1 of Dinomys branickii. Lineage (NCBI taxonomy): Eukaryota > Metazoa > Chordata > Mammalia > Rodentia > Dinomyidae > Dinomys > Dinomys branickii. Next base: position 83,147 of record PVLD010001072.1, on the reverse strand, counting down.
ACAGTATTGTTCATGACCCCCAAACAATCCAGGTATTGGCATAAAGAGAAAACCAATTTCTGACCACTACTATGTTACTCTGTCTATGGTGGTAAACTCAGCAACAGCACTGGCATCAAATGTTAATGGGATACTGGAAAGTCCTAGGAATCACACAGAAACAGCCATTCAACAAGGCAAAGAAGGCTCTGATTTTAATGAAGACAATTAGGCTGCCTTTATGTGACCTACAGTAATTCAAAGAGCACTGATTCAGAGGACTCTGCTGAATATTGGCAGCAGTGCTAGAACTCACACATGCTACTAGGCTAAATGACTTCTTCTCCAAAATCTCCCCCTCTGATAGTTATTCCCACTGAACGTGGCCTTCCACTACCGAATACAGGCTCCTTGGCCTGAATCTGGGCTTCCCAGGGGATCCCAGGGGATCCCTCTTAGCTCTCCCCCTTGGCAAGCCTGTCTCCCAAGGCTGCCTCTCATCCAGTCTCTGTGGAAGCGTATCTCTTTGGTTCTGAAGCCAGACTCTTCTCTTGGGTGTGTTGGTCTCTTTTTCAATCAGGTCAGTCTGTTAGTTGTCAACTCTGTTGTGCTGTGATGTGGAGAACCCAGGAAACAGAGGCAGGATGCTCAGTTCCTGAGCCCTCTGGGCTTGGGTACAGGTCCTTGGCAGGTGCAGCATTGGCCAGGTACAGGAGGGGCTGCCAAAAATTTAAGTACTTTTACCACAAGTTTCTGTTTTGCTGGCATGATTACAAGTGGGGAAAACTGCGAAGTTGAACACAGAAATAGCTGGTTTGCCATCATTCTCTCATAGAATTAATATGATGCTTTGAAGTAACAACTCTGAAATGCTATGAGAAAATTCCAACAGTCTGGAATAGTAAAACATTGAAGGAAGTAGGGGAAAGTTCCTTTCTACATCCTGTTCTCATTAATGATGACAAAGTACTGCAGAGAGGGGGTTTCCTAGAGGGCAACAGTCCCTGGAGGGATGGGCCCAGAGTTGGGCACTGATGACATGGACAGAAGACTCAAGAATGTCCCATCATGTTCCTCAGGAAGGCACAGGTCCCATAGTCAGAGTTACCGATACTAAGAAGCCCAGGAATAAGGACTGTCCTCAATCAGTCTACATCCCGTGGGAAAACGAGCACACATTTTTCCTATCACAAGATAAGTAGGGTACAGCTGCACCATGTAAAAAGATTAGCAGGAGGTGCCAGAACAGGGAGAAAGCTGGGAGTTCTGGGCCAGATGGACATTCAGAGCCAGGAGAGCATGCTTTGCCTGCATCATTTGTTTATTTGTTTGCTTTTGTGAAACTGGGGATTGAGCTCAGAGCCTCACACATGCTAGGCAGGGGCTGTAGCACTGAACCCCACCACCACCACCAGTCTTTAATCTGCCTGTGTTGACGGGGGCAGCTCTGTACACGCTGGCCATCACTCTTCAGGGAAAGTAGATTGCATAGCGCAACACCATCAGCAAGTTACTTGTTGGCTGTGTGCCTCCATTTCTTCATTAGTGCCATGGAAACAGTACCTGTACATACCTGACAGAGATGTTGTGAGATTCAAGCAGATGATCATAGTTTTTAGCTGAGTGCTTAACACAAACTCTCAATAAATGTTCGCCAGTAGAGCACTTTTTCTCTTGAATAGTAATTATTATTGTAAGGTGGGAAACATATACTAGAGCTTTAAGTCAAGAGAAATGGCTTAAGGAGTGTGTCAGAAATACCACCTGATCTGCAACAGATTGCCGGAAAGAGGGCAGAGGAGGCTGCGGGGGCAGGCCGTGTGCTATGTTCTAGAAAGTGAGAGAAAACCTCAACAGAAACTGTGTTCACTGAAAACACCCAACTAGGATTCCAGGGGTGGTTCTGCTCCTGGACTGATCTTAGGAAAGTAGCCGTTTGCAGCCCAGTGTGGTAGTGCACAGCTGTGATTCCAGCACTCTGGGGGTGCTGAGGCAGAAGCTTCACAAGTTCAACTTAGAGACTTTGCAAGACCCTGTCTCGAAATTTTTTAAAAGGGCTGGGAATGGAGCTCAGTACAGAGGCCCTGAGTTCACTCTCTGGTACCACACAATCACTTTAAAACAGACACTTGCTCAGGCCAATGAAACCCAAGTGATCTTAAAGGTTTTCATCCAATTCAGCAGGATTTTATATACAGTAAGAACTATGTTTGTGGGGCATAGCACTGAAGTTCCTAAGAAGGAACGTCAGCCAGCAGGCACCAAGCCGGGTAGCACAGCACTTACAGGGGAGGGAAACGGACCCCGTGACCGGAAGGGGGCAGACGAAGCTGGCTCTGCAGTGCACTTGCCTGATGTGAGTTCTGGCACCATGCTCTATTCGCTGGCCACAGTGTCCTCAGCTGTAGGGTGGAGACAATACCACCAGCTGCAGAGAGTCGCCTCAACTCAATAGCATGCCCTGCACATGATAAATAACACTGTTGGTCTTATTAGATATCCATTTGTTCCCCATAAGAATTCTTTGAGCTACGTATGATCCCATTTCTCAGGTAAAGAAATCAAAATGCAACTGATGTGGGTGCTAATGCCAGATTTCAAACACAGGTCTCTGAGTCTTAGAGCTGAATGTACCAGGGGCCCCTAAGACATGACTGAATGTGCCGTGTCAGAACTCTTGTGAAAAATGCTGTGCTCTAAGTCTTGTTAAAGTCAACCCATTGAGAGAAATGTTCTCCACTCCCTGCTTCCCCACCTCACACACCACATTCTTTCTTCATCCTTGCCCAAACTCCTAGTGATACCTTAGAACCCCACACAGACATGACCTTCCATGGGAAGCTTTCCTGCCTGCCCTGTGTGGATTCCTCTTCTCTGCCCTTCCACCTACTCAGAGACTGTATCATGTTCCACTATAGAGCCCTGACAGAGCACAGGGAACATGGCAGCCATTCAATAAATGTAGAAATAAGAAGCCTATTTACATAAATTCTGATGGCTATTTAAGAATCAAGCACCCTAAAGTATTTTTTCAAAGGAAACCGTCAATGTAGCCTTTCTAATCTTTAAGAATTTTCTCGCTCAAGAGTCATGTGGAGGACTCATAAGATTCCTGGAGAATAAGCAATGCCGTGAATGGCCTTGGGATGCCCCTGGGCCATCAAAACTGCCACTGGGATAGATTCTCCAAAATGCCCAGTTACTGAGCTGTTATTGTACACATGCTTTGCTTGCCTCTTCTGCCTCCCCTCCTTTCTTCAGTTCTGTATATCATTTAAGAAAACGATGCCGCCTCAGGGAGCAGGGACTAGGAACATTACTTCCCCATAAGTAGACATAATTTGTTTTGTTTGCTTTTACTTAGAATTTATTTTCTCCCTTCCCTTAAATTACTTCTATCCATTTTGATATAACAAGCTCTGAAGTACTTTTTATCTGCATTCATGAAATATAGATGAAATTCCCCAAATCTGGAAACATTGAAGAACTATTCTTAGTTTTTTTTAACAGTTATACTTCAAGAAAATTACATACTATGTATGATCATTCAGACTTCTAAACCAGAAAATTAGCAATTTTATGTTATAGTAATAGCCATCATAGAATTAAAATTTTTTATTATAAACATTTAAAAATAAATGCCAAAGAATGCACTCTTGAATTCCAGAAGTATCAGGAATTAACCCAGCATTGCCCCGCCTTTCTCCTCTGTTTCTCTGCTGTCTCGTCCCAGTAGAAAAGAGGCACAGGTACCCTTTGATGACCACATTGTCCCATCCGCCAGCATCTCCTTCCCTCCCTGCTGCTCTAAGCCAGGTTCTGTCTGTGTGGACAGCTGTCCCTGTGCCTCACGTTCTCACACACACACACACACACACACACACACACACACACATACATACCATGATTTGTTTGCACAATAGCAGTGTGCATACCTGTCACTCAACCCTCTACCTTATTTGGCTACAAGTACTCTGAAAACAGAATAATTCAATAGGAAAATAAAATTTTCTAAGAATGCCCGACTAAGTGATGCACCCATGGCAAACTATTTTTCTGTTTGGCTGCTTCTCTTCCTTCTACACTTTTCCAATTTTCAGCAATGAGTAGGTATCACTTTTATCATTTAAAAATAATTCAAAATGCTAACAAGGTAATTTGGAAGTGGCCTTTGAACCTCTTAGCTAGCAAAATAAATCTGAAGCAGAAACAACATGATATCTTTTCCTTAGGTCTAAAACATATTTTCCATTGCTCGAAAGCCCAGAGGTAGAAAAGAAAAAAGGCATTTCTTGGCAGAGTGGTGCTATGTGGGTAACCTGCCCCACCCTCTCCTCGCCCTCCTTACCCCTTGGTCAGCCTTTGCGCTTCACCCTGGGAGAACTTCCTGCCTGCCCTGGGCAAGTCCATCCTGCAGCAACTGGTGCTCTTGTAATTGCCAGGCGTGAACCAGCTGGGGAGAGTGGAGTGGGTTATCCCTCCTGCCTCTAGGGGAAGTATGGCTGATGTCATGCTGCATGCCATGGTGCAGATGTGACAAGAGGCTCACCAGGTAGCATGAGGAGGACTGGTTGTATGGTGCTTGGTAGCCTCAGAAGTGTTGGAAATCTCCCCAGGCTGAATTTCTTCAGCCTCAAGCCCCAAATCCCATAGAGTCCATCCAGATTAAATGTGAGGAGACAGCGCATCATGGAGCAAGAGCTCTGAGGTACATGGGTGGGATGTGTAATATCCTTAGCTGTCATTTCTTAGGCTCTTTCACAGTGCTACCAATAGCATTAAAAGTAACCTCAGAAACCCTGAGCTGTTTCATTTTGGTTTGGTTTAGGATATCTGTGTTCACTTCCTCGTGCTGCAGTAAAATACCTGAGAAAATGTAAAGGAGAGAAGATTTACTTTGGTCTGTGGTTTCAGAGATCCATGGTCAGCTAGCTCCATTGCTTTTAGGCACGGTGAATTTCCGGCAAGACAAGCATCGCGGCAGGGCACAGTGGGGCAAAGCTCTCACCTCATAGCAGCCTGGAAGCAGAGAGGAAAAGAGCCTGGGAGCTGGGGACAAGTTACACCCTTCAAGATCACGTCCCCGGTGACCCACTTCCTCCACACCTCAGAGCGTTTCCATCCTCTCCCAGTAGCATCATCAGCTGGGGTGAAAATTTTAAATATGTGAGATGTGGGGGACATTTAACATCTACACTGTAACAATGGCTTTCCTTGACCTCAAGAAACCAAGGTCCAGGGCCTCCATTGTTTTGTTAATTTTCCTATAACATTGATAATAACCAAATAATGTTACACATTGGGGTACTAAGTGCTCCCAAACTATAATAATTATACATTGCCCAATGGAAGTTATTAATCTTTTTTTAAAAATTATAAAAGGCAGTATACTTAGTGGTCAAGAAAATAAGCTTTAAGTCATACCCAGGGTGGCATATAGGCTCCGTCATTTAAAAGCTATGACCCTGTGGCCATGAGACTTGACCATCTGAGCGTCTTTCTTTTTCTTCAGAATGAGAATGGTAAGGCTGCTTCATGGATCAGTGTAAAGATTAAATGAGATAAAGCTCATAAAACAACAGGTCGTTCTTTCACTCATGTACTGCTCACTAAGTAGCGACTAACATTCGAGCAGCTGTCCTCCACAGGTGTGCGCATAACTGTGCTCTGCCCGCTGCCCCCGGGGGGAAGCCTGGTGAGGTTTGAAGCAGCTGCGTGTCTCCCCAGCATTGCGTCCTTGAGGAGTGTGTATTTGGGACTCTGTTTTTATGTTTTATTTTATTTTTATGTATGTATTTATTTATTTATTTATTTATTTTTTTGCGGTACTGGGGATCGAACTCAGGACCCTGTGCTTGCTAGGCAGGCGCTTATTCCACTGAGCTATGTCCCCAGCCCTGTTTTTATGTTTTAAACAGGAGGTGGAACTAGATCATCTTGGGAATCCTTTACTTCTAAGTGTGGTTAACTCTTTAAAGAAGTGCTGGGGCAGCTCTACGTGACACAGTGACTAACACAGAGCTTTCCGAGCTGACGATGTTGATGCTCCTCTTTCTGGTCTTTCTGCTCCGCCTCCTTTATATACATTCTCAATTCAGGTGAGACTTTTGTGGGGAGCTTTAAGAAATACAGCTGTGTAGGCCTCTCTCTTGACGACCTGGTACAACTGGGCATGGGACCCCTAGCATAGGTATGAGTCACTGAAGATTTTTTCTAGGACTTCCCTCCAAAAAGAGCTTAATTTCTGCTGAAATTAGGTCCTCACTTATTTGCTCTATATACAAGATTAATCAACAGATTAAAAAAAAAAAGTGGAGTATAACACTGACTCATGTATATATTTTCGTGAACACTTATAATCATATTAGTTGATTAAATATTTACAGATAAAATGTGGTTTGAGTTGTGCTTCAAAACTCCCACCAGGAGAGAGAAAGCATACAGCACGATGTGAATTAAAGTTGACCAAGAATTGATACATTCTGAAACTGGCTGATGGTCATTTGAGGGGTTCATTATTATTTTCTCTGCTTTATTATAAGTTTGAAATTTCCCAAAATGAAATGTTTTTAAAAATTAGTTACCATAATAATGATCATGCTTTTAAAAAGGAACTGTGGAAGGAAGTCTTTCTCAGCATTGCCACTTGGTGCAATGAGGGTAAAAACAGTAAGAAGAAAAGCCTAGCCATACATCATCTGGAGCCAGCTTGGTCTTGGTCAGTTGAAAAACAGGAATGTTCTCCAAGGTTAACAAACTGTAATCAGTTCCACATAGTTTTCAGGCACCAAAGTTTACACATCACTGCAGTTTGATTTGTAACTCCATTCACATGTCCACAAGAAATACAGCCTTGTGATTTCCTCTGTTATTTGCTTAGCCAAACAATACTTTTCCACAGTACAATCGGCCTGCTCTCAAAAACCACCCAGGGACACCATTTTATGATTATTGGCACCGCCTTCCCTCCCGTTCTGTGCTGTTGTCACAACTCTAAACGTTCCTCCTTTTAAAGTTGGCAGAAACCAGCAACACTGCGATTCCTCTTACTGTTTCTAACATTTGTTGATTCAAATCTGGAACTTTTTCTTCTCTAAGAAGCCGTCCACCTCTGTCTGGAATGTGCATCCATGGCCCATATGTCCCATTCCAGTTCTTTCCCCGTTTTCTCCAAGGCCCTGGGCCACTAAGCTCCCACAGTCCACGAAGCCTTTTCTGTCCTAAGTGGTGCGCATTGTACAGCCACCTTCTCCACCCTGGACCCACCGCCTTCCCTGCTCCTGTCTCACAGGGGCATTTCCTCCGGATCAGCCCTGCCATCCGGTCCCCCGTGAGTGCTTCCGGCCCGCCTGCTGGGCGGTAGCAACAAAGGTTCCGGCTGCTCAGTTTACCCCGGTACTCTGGTTGCGGTGGGCTTGAGGACTGCTCACACTTCATTGAGCAGGGCAGTCGGGGACAGGGTAGCCTGTTGTGCCTGTAGTCCTAGCTAGGTTTCCTGGGTGCTACTGGTGTTCATTCCTTCTGTTCTCAGTCGAGTGCCTTCAGATATGGCAGCTACCTCTAGGTCTACAAGCTGGGCAGGCTTTTCAGTTGCTGAAATTCTCTGTTCAGATTTCCTTCCTGCTCTTTATATCTTTTTTTCTTCTGTTTCATCTAAATCTAAGTGAAGATGCCTTTGATAGCATCCATGCCCAATTTCCTGTACCTACCAGACATCATTTTTTGTTTTGTTCTTTTTTGTCCTAAAAACCATTTCAGTGATACATTTCTATTATAGAAAGGTCTATGACAATATATTCTACCAAGGTTGTGCTCTTCCCTCCTAAATCCTGTTCCTTAGCACCTACAGAATTTGCTTTCATAGAGATTTCTCTTGACTGGCTTGGAATATTTTCTACTGTTGGGCACTTTTTGAGCTCAGGAACCCTGAGAAAAACATGAGACAATTTTATGAAAGAAATTAATATTCAGGGAAGTCAGTTCTTTCCAATTACAGGTAGTAAGTGGTCAGGCCTCCTTGCCATTCCACATTCTTTATTCCTGATTCCTTTACTCATTCACTCAGTCAAGACATTAAATCTATCATGCAGTTCCTGAGTGTATCCAGTCTAGACTAGAAAATGAACATGCATCTAAGAATGGAAAGCATAAGGTTTATTTAAGAATAAAACACTTTCATCACTGTTATCTTACTGTAGTGACTTAAGGTCATGGGTACTACTTGATTTGTCCCCTAAAAAATCTGTATAGACACTTGATTTTCACTGCAAAGTTCTTGCTCAGCAAATATAGACAGGAATAAAAATTAGACCAAAAGCGTTCATTGGCTAGTGTAACTTTCTTCATTCCCATCAGTGGAAGAAAGCTTCTTTGGGATCAGACAGTGTGCAAATCCTCCAGTGCTACTTAACTAGTTGGGCAAGTTATTCACCTTTTAGAGTATTTCTTCATTTTACTTATTTATTTATTGAGGAATGGTCTCACTCTTTAATTCAGGCTGGTGTTGAACTCACTAAGCAGCCCAGGCTAGCCTTGTACTCCCAGCAGTCCTCCTACCTCAGCCTCCCGAATGCTGGGACGATAGGCATGCGCCACCATGCCTGGCCTTCCTCTTTAAAATGAGGACAATGGGTTTGTTACATGTATAAAGTGCTGAGGATGGTACAGGCATCTGGAAAGCAATGAATATGCCTTTCTTCCCCTGTCAACTGTAAATTTATCATGTTACTAACAGCAAAGAATAAGATGTTTTAGTAAGAAGCAAACAAGTCTCATTCTTTCCTATCCTGCATCAGATTGTTCTGGAAACGCTACACGTAAGTGACCAAGCATTTGTAAGTTTCTAGCCTACTGCCTGTGCAATTGATGTGTCAGAGAGAAATGAATGACTGGGTAGCTTGCAGTGAAAGATTCCTGGGATGACTGTACTCCATGTCCTGGATAATCACATTCATGTCATGGAAAGTTGAGAGAAAACACTACCTCAGAAAAACTTATTGAGATTTTGAACTATAACCCCATTATTTTCTTCTTTGCATATACTACCTTCCTATGGGACATGGGTTTGTAAATCATCTTTAAAGGAGTTTCACTGAAAGAAAGGTTCACATGACTTTCTTTTCTGAAAGCAGCTTTCCTTACCAATTCATCACATTTTAAGAGGGGTAAAATTATTCAGTTACTATGAACCACTGTACCATTCCAATGTAATATTAAAAAACCTATGATTTCTAAACAATCTTTAAAGAAGTAAAATGGCATTTCAAATCAGAGATGGACTTGTTATGAGACCAGCAAAAGCATTTTATTAAAAAATGGAGCCCTTTGGCCTGGACACAGTGACACATACCAGTAACCCTAGTTACTCAGGAGGAGGGAGGAGGAGGATCACAAGTTCAAGGCCAGTGTGGGCAACATAGCAGGACCCTGTTTTACCACACAAAAGCAAACAAAATGGGGTGTAGGGAAGCAGTGCCATGGTACAGTACTCCTGGGTCCAGTGCCCAGTACCCTCATAAAGCCATTGCTAAGGTAAACCTTTTGGAAAAGGAAGTGATTTCTAGGGTGTGAATTCCAATTTCAGACTAGCACACCAGCAGCTCTCCTGCTTCTTGTTCGTAGACATGACCGCTTTCTGTTAACTGAATATATAGAGTTTGTATGTTCAGCCTTTCTTACTTAACATTATACAAATGTTAACTCTAAAAACAGGAAAACACATACTGAGGATTCTTATTTTTTAAAAAAGTTTACCCACAGTCAACTTAAATTCCAGAACGAGGTCACATTTTTTGGGTGCTCAGATTTTTTTTATGATAATCCCTGGACTTTAATGATTCTTTGTGATAAGACCTAAGAAATTGGACTGCATACTGCTAATGGAAAACACATTCTCCTAGTTTTGTTTTGTGTAATATAAACGTTATCATATTGGCACTACCTTATTTTTAGATGTTTGGGATTCATTGATGGGGAAAACTCAGAAAATAGTTTTTTAAAAAACAGAATTGCTTTTTAAATAGAGTCTGTTTAGAAGACACTTTGGAGCAATAATACTTTTTAAGTAGAAGAGAAGGTTGTTTTAAGTAGCACAGAGGAAAAGACAGGGTCTTCCATTACAGTGACAGCACTTTGCCATAATGACCATGTCAGGAACATTTTCTTTGCAGGTGAAATACTGTGAATGAAAGAATGTATTTGAGAAAACCTGAGACTATTTTGAATCACTTGGTTCTAGGACTTTTATCACGCAAGGGCCAGCAGTTCTCGGAGAACCATAACTACTTAACAGATGATTTTTCTTGACTACTGTCTGGGAAAATACTACCTTTGACAGGGACACTCGAACTCTGAGATTTAATGGCCGATTGATCTAATTGTCTTCACTCTTCCCTGTTTTCTATCACAGAATTGGAAGACTTTTTGATGGTACAGAGCCCATTGTTTTGGACAGCCTCAAACAGCACTATTTCATTGACAGAGATGGACAGATGTTCAGATATATCTTGAATTTTCTACGAACATCAAAACTCCTCATTCCTGATGATTTCAAGGTGAGGGAATCTGCATTAAATTAATAATATGTGATTTGCTCTGATGTGCTCCAAAATATTTCTACTTTAAAATTTTTAACATATACCCATTCTAATGGTGACAAAGGATTTTTTGACATGGTTATTCTGCTTCAGTAAGTAGATTAGGATCATTATAGTTTTATATGACCAAAAGAGGTTCACTTTTTATTTAAAGAATTGAGTTGCACTCCATTTTAATAAATTGAAAATAAGTTGATTAAGTTTAAATCTCATTTCTGACAGAACTTAGCAAGCTAGACAATAAAAAGAAAATTATTTAGCTTAGTGAAGACATTTTCTCCTGAAAATTAAGAGCAAACATGGAGTTAAATTTTGGAATTCTTCCCCTTAAAGTTTGTAACAAGCATTAAGGTTAGACACGCTGAGGTAGTACACTACCTTGTGTTGGTGACTCTAGGGAATGGAATTGGACCGGGAGGATGAATAGAAAATATTACTACTAAAGGGAATATATGAAAATGTAATTTTGTAGCTGATAATGTTTCTTTAAATATGAGATTCTAAAGAATCAACAAAATTGTATTAGAACTAACAAAGAATTGATTAAAGCATCTAAATTCAGGATGAGTATATTACAACCAATACTTTGTCTTACGGTGTAGCAAAAGCCAACCATACAATATAATGGGGAAAAAAAACAAATAAAAATTATATGACCTAGAATAAACCTAACAGGAAATACACAAAGCCTGATTAAGACAATCACAAATCTCCACATACAAATATAAAAGAGGAGTTGACTGGGACTTTCTGTGTCCCTAGATGGGAAGCCTCAATATTGTTAGTGTCTCTCACCCAAATCATTCTGTACATTCATTCTGCAAATTCATCTAAGTGATATGATTTTTAAAATGAAATTTGACCCATTAATAAAGTTTGTATAGAAGGAAAACAATTTGAGGTACAGCTTAGAAAAAAAAAAGAGGCCAGACACAGTGGCGCATACCTGTAATCCCAGCATTTGGGAGGCTGAGGCAGGAAAATCGCTGTGACTTTGAGGCCAGCCTGGGCTACAAAGGGAGTTCAAGCCCAGCTTGAACTGCATGTCTCAAAAAGAAAAAAAAAAGAATAACTAAAAAAAAGTACTCTGGTATCGGTAGTGATGGCGGGTGATGCAGATGTGTCCTACCAACCTCAAAGCACACGACTGAATAGTGACACTTGAAATGTGTGATTTAGACAAAGCTGAAACACGCAAATAGATCAATAGAGAATAAGACCCTGAGATAGATGTGTGTGCACGTAGGTAGAACTTTAATAGAAAGGTGCTACTTCAAACCAGTGCAGAAAGAAAAGAATAGTTAGTAGCTGGTACCAAGACTGTTGGGAGAATTGTAAAGCCACAGCCCTATCTTACATCATAAATTTGTAAAACTTCCAGAAATAAATATAAAAACTAAAGGTATTAGAAAAATAGAGGAGTGCCTGCCTGGCAAGTGCAAGGTCCTGAGTTCGATCCCCAGTACCACAAAAAAAGAAAGAAAAATAGAGGAATTCCTAAAAGTATAATTTTGAGGTGGAAAGGGCCCATGTAAACATGACTTAATACACAAAAACTGTATTTTTAAAAAGTTGTAAATTAAAAACACCAGATACAAATAAGAGGTGTCAAAGTAGAAGAGGATTTTACAACAAAAGATTAATGTTCATCATAAAAGAGCTCCTAAAAAACTCTTTGGAAACATACAAACAACCCAGGGGAAAAAGTTTTTTAGCTATAAACAAAAGTTTTCCCATAAAAATTATTGATAAATATTTGATTTTCAATCTCTGTAATATAAAAATAAAATGATATACTCCTTTTTTATCCATTAGGTTGGCAAAAATTTTAAAAATTAATGATATACAGTGTTTGACCATATACAGTGTGATGGGAGTGATGATCATTAAACATTTTCAGAGTGCAATTTGGCAGTAGCTATTATAATTTCAAATATACATAATCTTTGATCTAGTAATTTCATATTTATTAACTTATCTTTTACACATATCACAAGTATATATTTGTAGCAGATTAATTTATCTTCTATAAATAATTAAAGATATATGTATAATAGGATGTTTATTATTGTCATGTTTATAATAGCAAAAACTAGACATGCCTAAACAATGCTCAACAATGGCAAGTGGTTACAAGTAGCATAAAATGTCCATATTATGGAGTAGTTTAAAAGAATATGGTCCATCCATATTTATTGATGTATTGTGGGGAAGTGCAAAGATTTTGTTACTCAGTGAAAATACTAAGTTGCAGAGGCAAGCAAGGGGGATGAAGGAGAGAGGGGAATGATCAGAGTACAATGTGTGCATGTATGCATGTGCGAAAGCAAAACTAATAGTAAGTTTCAGAAGGATATGTTCACTATGTTCCCATTTATGTAAAAACTCATATATGCGCCCATATAAATGCAGAGAGAGCAATCTAGAAGAGCAGTAATATAGAGTTCAGGGCCTCTCATCCCTCCTTTTTCTGAATGTTGAACAGTGAGGCAGGTGTCAAGGATTGTTAGTGAAATGGAAAAGAAAATATTGAAAAGTTATATTATGTGCACATGTATTTTGCATTAAAAAAACTGTGCATTTGAAAAGAAAATCAGGGAGAGAGCAGTAACTGCAACTAGCATATATGTGCCAGTCTCCTACAGCCCTGCATGGACCTGAGGACGATGTACGCACCTACCAGCCAGAGGCAGCTCCAGGGGCCTCCTGGTGGTGCACATCTCACAGTGCTGAGTGTGATTCTAGGATCTAATGTCATGAGGGCTTGGGTTGTGCAATGTGACTTTCAAATGAGAGTCAGTGCTGCATCAGTGATGCTGTCTTCCAAATCAGAAGGGAAGCAGTCTGAGAAGTCAGTCCTATATGGTGCACTCCCCTAGGAGCAGGGCTGCTGAGGGTAATGTGTATTATGCATACAATACTTTTCTGTATGTGTCAACTTTTGAGTCTGTTTCCAGTATTTTCATCAATGCCACTTTGCTAAAAATAAAGTTTTGGCAAAGTTTTATCCAGGGCTGTCAGGTAGGAGCTAGATTAGGTACGGTCCTGTTGGTCAGTGGCAGAAGCAAAGTCTTCTGCCTCCAGCCGTCTTGCTGGGGACATCCATGCTCAGACCCTGCTGCACAGGAAGACAACTGGGTTGAAATGACAGCTCCAAGGCCCTGGGCTTGAAGCATGCAGCTTCACTTCCCACACCAGCTGCAGGTGGGATGGAGCTCGGAGAAAGTCGAGTCTGCCCAAAAAGCAGGAACTGGCCCCGTGAGATGGGAAAGAAAGCACCAGTTCCAGCAGTGACCCTGCCACTAGTTAGACCTGGTGCGGCCAGGGCCAGACACGCACCATCAGATTGGGACTTTCTCCCCCTACAGAAAAGCAAGTAAGTCCCTAGAGAGGGGCTAAAGTGGGATGTGGAGAGGCGAGGGACATTTGTTCTTTTTTTTTATTTTGGTACTGGGAACTGGATGGGACATTTGCTCTTATTCTCCTAGTTTCCTAGAGGGAAAGAGGGAAGGCAGTGAAATTGGCCAATGCCTGAGGGAGGAAATGTCACTTTTAGTTCTGTGTACATTAGTTTGCATTTCGTTCATTTACTAACAATGAGCAGGCATCCACGTATTAAATAATTAAAACCATAAAAATTTTAAGTGAACTTGTTAAAAATGAAGTCAAATTTTCACCCTTACAGACATATCGATTAGTAAGGAAAAAACATAGAATTTCGTTGTCCTTTGCTGCCTAAGTTATGTAAAATCCAGACTTCAGGAAAAAGCTTAGTTGGTGCAATACCAAAATCACCGCATTTTGGAGTGTTTGCATTTCCAAGTGCCCACTCAGCATCCCTACATGGGCAGTTCACTGCTTCCTTAAATGTACATGCTCCGCGCTGGTAGTGTCTTGATCTACACCACCGCCACCATGAAACCCACGCCTCAGCCGTGCATCCTGTCTCAGTAAAGATGCCGGATCCACCCGCGTGCTCGGGGCAGGTGCTTGGGGGTCGCTGTGCTGTTCTCCTTCTCACTGTTCCCCGTATACACTCCATTAGCAGTCTGTCCATCGCGCTGCCTGGATACTGCGAGGCCAACCCCACCTCCCCAGCTGGGGCCCCTGCAGCTCTCTGGACTACTGGGAAGGCCTTCATAATTGCTCTCCCTTCTCTGAGCCTTATGTGCTCTCTGCAGTGAAACTAGGAGATGCTTTAGTAGCACTTTTTGTCTGAGATGATTATAACTTTGCCTGCACTTGCAAGAAATAGATCCTGTGTCATCCAGGTCTGCCCAATGGTGACATCTGGTGAAACCATAGCACACCGTCATAACCAGCAAGTTGACATCAACACAGCCAAGGCTTAGGACAGTCTCATCTCCTCAAGGCTCCGCCTGTTGCCTTCAGATAGCCACAGTCACTTTCTCTCCATCCCCATCTCCCACCCTGTCCTGGACCAGGTGAGCTTCTCCCAAGGGTCGTAATCCTGGCAGAAACCCCACACTGACTTCCCTTGTCCCTGAGCAAAGTGCCCTCTCCTTGTCAAAACCCAAGTGGCCCAAAAGGCTCTAGCTGCGTCCACTTTCCCAGCTCTTCCCTAACCTGTACCCACAGCTCCCCTACTGCCTCACATGCACCATCGTCTTGCCCCCACCACCAGAGACTGTTCGCCACCTCTGCAGTTTTCCCTCAGCCTTTGTTTGAACTCAGGGTTCAACTTACTCATCAACCCCTAGAAGCCCTCCTGGCCCAGGTCTGCCTTCAGGTTTCTATACCTGGATTCCCTGGTGTTGCATACAGTATGTCTTTTTCTTTTTTTTTTTCCGGTACTAGGGATCGAACTCAGGACCCTGCGCTTGCTAGGCAGGTGCTTATTCCACTGAGCTATATCCCCAGCCCCGTTGCATACAGTATGTTTGTAATGATCTGTCTGTTAGGTAGCTCTGTTTATCCAGTTACAGGTTAGGAATACTTTCAGCTAACCAAGTCAGAACAACCAGTGGCTTAAACGGAAACTTGTTTTCCTCACGTAAGAAGTCAGAGAGTGGCGCACAGTTTTCTTTGGGGTTTTTGTTTGTTTGTTTATTTCCATACCAGGAATCGATCTCAGGACCCTGCACTTGCCAGGCAGGTGCTTGTGCTGCCGAGCTATATCCCTGGCCCTGGCACACAGTTGTTGGCTGAGGTGTCTGCTCGATGATTAGCCAGGACCAGGACTCTCTATCTTTTTCTTTTGCTGCTCTCAGTGTTCTGCCACCTCAGGGTCATATGGTGAGTGCGATAGCTCCAGACATCATGTCTTCAGTCAAGACAGGGAAAAGAGGCAAAAGTCTCTCCTTTCAGCCAAAGATCCCTCAGAAGGTTTCCTCTCTATGGTTCACTGGCCAGAACTAAGCCTCCCCCAGCCTCAGGGGAAACTGAGTAAGTGGTGTTTTCCCCTTTGTTTCAAACTCCATAGTGAGAAAGGTGGGCAAAGGATGAGGGCTGGCGGTAGCTGTGGAGAGTCAGAAGTGTTTGTCCACTCAGCGCAGCACCTGCCACGTGCTGAGCCTGTTAGTATTTGTGGTGTGGGTGAGTGGGTGCATTGGAGGGGTGGGTAGATGGAGGGAGTGAGTCTCCCATCATGCTGGGCTCTGATGTGTCTGGTTCATTTACAAAGCCTGGGTGTGTAGGTTCTTGAGCTTGACTCTGGATACATTATGTCTGTAACTTGACTTCCTTACTGGATTGTAAGCTTCTCACACACAGGGATATTTTTATCTTTTTCTCAACATCACATGCTAGACCCATAATTGCTTAATGTTAATTAACCTGAAACAGAAAAGGGAGAGTCACAAGAGGCCAGAAGCTAAATATAACTAGATATAATAATAAACTAAATATATGTGCCAGTTTCATATATTAAAATCAGACAGACCCAAAAAGATACAAAACATGTACATCTATATCATCACCCTAAGATACTTATCAGGCGGTATGTTAATTTTAATTCCCATTATTGAAGAATACATGAGATTGCCACATTTGCCTTCCCAGAAATCACAAATGATATATTGGGAATTAGGGCTAGAACATGCAAATAGCCACTGGTGCAGAAAGACACACTTTAGTTGAATGCTCAACGCATGGAGCTGTGTGGCAGGCACAGCCTTCCCCAGGAGCACTCAGATGCAATGCTGAGAAGGAAAATCCTGCCCTGCGCAGCTTAGCTGAGGCCGATTCCAGGGGGTCATCCTTGGAGACTCACCCACTCACCTGCCTGCAGCCAGCACAGGTGCTTCTTCTCACCTTGCGTGTGCATTCCAGAGCCCGCAGAGGCCTGCTCTTCATCACTTCTAAATCCAGAGCACACCTTAACTGACTGAAGACTTTAGCTATAGCACAGGCAGGGGGAGTGGGGACCAAAACGTGTCAAAAGAAACTCACGTATCCCAGGGCCTTGAAATGTTTCCTATAGAACCTCAGGGTGACGGGCCGTACATTACAGGGCGTCTGGAACCTGGGAGGAGCAGCAGCAGGTGGATGGGGGCTGTGGTGGAATTGCAGCATACACACGTGGGCTTTAGGTCAGCACATCCTCAGCAGTACCACGGGGCTTGCTCGTCGTCAGAGCTCTTCCCCTGGCCCTGGAGAAGCTTTTTCCATGTGGAGAGACTCATTTACTGGGTTTGCTTCTCTCCAGACACTGAAGGATTGGTAAACAAGTTTATGAAATCCTGAAATCAGTACCCACAACCCTTAAAATTTCCTTCCAGAAATATCCCATCTGAGCTAGATGCCCATTTGACAATTTGGATAATTTCATATTTCGGAATACTGTTTAAGTGGCAGCTGTTTATGCCCTGGCTCCCACTGAAAGCCTCCGAAACCCGTCCTCTGGATAAGTGTATACGTAGTTCCCTGCAGTGTCTGACTACAGATAAGACTGTCCCTCCCCCGTAACTCCTCCTTTCTTCATTTTTATCTCACTCCCTGCACACAAGCACGCACGCACGTGTTTGTGCACGCTCTCCCATGCACATAGTTGCAATTCCCAGTACACCAGGAGTCTGGAGCTGTGGTGCTACCTCTAGGGGAAACTATAAAAGTCTGTCTTTCTAGTCTTTTATTTTACACATTTTCTTTGCTCAGCATCATTTGTAACCTGTCCTTACGAATGACCACCTTCCTAGGTATAGACAGATGTGCTCCCCGGCCATCTATCTTAGCCACTTTCTCATTACTGAGGCACAGTAACTGACCCCTGACACTTGGAGGAGGAGAGGTTCATCCTGGCTCACAGTCATACACAGTCCATGGTCAGCAGGCTCCAAGGCAGAGCAGCATGACAGTGCGGTGTATTGGAGGAAAAGTGGCTTACCTCACGGCAGCCAAGAGGCAGTGAGCAAAGGACATAGCCAGGGAGGAGAATGTACTCTTCCAGGTCCCGTCAAAGGGACCCACCTCCTAACAGCAAGTCAAGTAGAGCACCCCCCCATCCTGTCACCTTCCAAACACATGAAGCCTTTGGGGCCATTTTAGAGCCAAACACTAACACAGTCCGTGACTGAAACCTATTCCTGACTCAAAAGTGCTCAAAAGTCTAATAACATTTTAATATTATAGAAGTAGATGTATCATCATAGAAAATTTGAAAATATAGACAAAGCAAATGTTTTTTAAAAATCTAAACAGTATATTTCCACAACTCCAGTTGTCACTGTTAAAACCTATCGTGGTTTGGTTTTTTTGCAAGGAAAACAATACAATACAGGACACATATTTTATAAGATTATTTATAATAGTCACTCAAAGAATTATATACAAAGAGAGAGGGCAGGAAATCTGTCCACACACTAAACAGAAACAGTAATGTCCTCCAGGAGTCCAGCTGAAGACATAGAGCCCATAACAATACCTCCCACAAGTCCAGCTGGAGGCCCAGAGCCCATAACAATATTTCATGCAGGCCAGTTTCACAGATCTGTGCTGCAAAGGCCCTAAGGTCAGTGGTGGAAACTAGAAAGTCTGTGCCTATAGGATGAAGGATCTGCACTAGCAGGCTGAGGGATCTGCACTGGATCCAGGAAGCAATGCTCAAAGTAAGAACCAGAGCTCCCTTGAAAGGTACCACAACCACCCTCAGTAACAGTGAGATCTTGAGCTCCTCCAATGATGAGGAAAGCTAAATTCCCATCAGGAAAGCCAGTGCAACAAGTTTCCGCAGAAGACTGAGCAGTGCACCATCTTCCCCTCCGGAGCCAGGAAGTGATGCTCAAAGTGAGGACCAGAGCTCCCGCAAAGTGAGCCAAAACCATTCTCAGTGACAATAAGGTCCTGAGCTCCTTGTGAGCTTGACAAGGAAGAGAACGGCCAGGTTCATCAGGAAACCAGCATGACAAGCTCCTCCAAGAGAACCAACAAGAGAAGCTCCTTACAGCTTCTAACAGCACCCAACAGCTTCACTCAGTTCCCAGCAGCCTCCACTTCTTCTCCAGTTCTGCCTCTTACGCCGCTGGCAACAGGCCTCAGGCGGGCCTCCCACCAGCACAATGCTGACTCAGTTCAGATGGGTGTTACAAGTTGACCACCAGTTGTCAGTATATCACAAAACCTCAGTGCGTAGCCCTCTGGATGGTTTTTCCTGTGCTTATTTTGGATAGTAATGCTCTACTTTTCCAGTTTACTAAAATTTATTTTATTTAATACTGTAACCCACAGCCATATTTTCCTGGCCGACCCCAAAATGTTCTTTACACATAGTTTTCTCAAGATAATATCTCGCCAAAAATTGAATCAGGTCATGGCCCATAAGCCTTTTATTATCTGGTATGATTCCTGTTTATATGGTTACTGACTTGCTAAGGAGACTGTGCTAGTTGTCCTACAAAACATCCCACCATCTAGCCTTTTCTGATTACCTTTCACACATACTTTAGCTCATTCATCTATCTCCCAACTTTTTGTAAATTATATGTCAAATCTAAAGGGCTGATGAGTCCAGGTTAAACATTTTGGTGACAATACATCTCTGGTGATGTACCTCATGTTATGTCACGGGAACAAAAATACGAAGTTAGTGTGTCACAGATGCTGCTGGGATTGACCATCCAATCTGGGTGGGTTACATGTTCCTTCAGCCACAGAAGAAATGATCTCTGCCAAGCTCAAGAGTTTTTCAACCTTAGCACTGTTAACATGTAGGGGCAAGCAGTTCTTTGGCATGGAGCTATCCTGTGCCGTGGAGGATTTTGAATGGAAGGGGTTACAGTTGCAAAAACCTAGAATGTCTGCAAAAAGTCATGGACAATCAAAAGTGCTGTAGTGGAGACCCAGTAGTCCAGTTTAAAGAAAAGAGCTAAGGAGTACTTATGGGGGATACGCGCCAGTTTATCCATAGTAGTGTGGAAATCCCAGGTCAGTTCTAAGGACCTCGGTTGTGAGAATTTGGAAGATTCTCCTAGAGCCCCTGCTGTTAACATGGCTCCATCCCAGCGGTACCCTGGCTCTCTTTTCCCTTCTTGGTTCTACAAGAAGTCATCTGATTGGCTCAGCTTGGCTCTAGTATCTACTATTTAGCCAATCAGCTGTGGCAACACAGAAAAGATAACTACGTATATATTCATACAAAAGCAGAGTGTTGAGCAGGGGAGGTTTCCCCTAAATTTTTTTCTGCATTACCTGAGTGACTCCTCTTGGACATCCACCCAGCCCATACCACCAAGAATTTTCCTCCCTAGTCCAGGGACTGCCACTGCCTAATATTCCTATGCATGCCCAACCACAGTCCCTCAGAAGCAGGATCAGTGGAAGCAGCCCAGTAGGAGGAGGTCAGGGAGAGGGGAGCAGCCAGCTCAGGGCCCAGCAGCATCCGGACAGCATCAGAGCCCTGGCACACCAGGCCCCACACATCAGGCCTGACTCCCTCAGTGTAGTGTCCATGTGACCCAGCAAGCCAGGGTGTTGTTTCAAAATGCAGACAAGCCGCCTTCGGTCCTGCTGTCAGCACCCTGTCACTGCCACCTGAGATCTGTGGGGTGGGCACGAAGACAGTGACCGAGCATGGAAGGGACACTTTGCTGCTACTCTCATTTCCTTTAATGGCCATCAGGATAAATCTTAGGCTGGGTGCTGTTGCCCCAGAAAGACAAGAGTATTCAGCTGGGTGTTGGTGACACTGCACAGGGTTGCGGGTCTCATGCCAGGAAGTGGCAAGTGGGAACGGGAGCAGGAGCGAACGGGCCAGCCCCAGGCTTTGCAAAGAAAGAAATGCCGGTCCAGGAGGGGGTGCAGAGACAGGCAAGGAAGAGCTTCTGAGCCTCACACTCCAAAGCCTGACAAAACTGGTGGCCACCTCATTCCCATGGTGGGCAGCAATCTTTAAAACAAAGCAGAAATAAGTCCTGCCAAAGTCTGTCTTTCCTTCTGGTGAGTACTACCTGGATGCCATTTTGGAAATGTAAATCAGGCGATCCTCCCACTCAGTTGGCACTCTGCCTTGCTGGTCATACCCCGACTCCTAGGTACCACCCTCTGCCCAAGGGTCCCAGGAGAAGGGTCCCACCATCCTGAGCATGTGTGAGAAGAGCTTCCAGAGTTCCGGTAGGTGTTGGTTGCATTCTGCATACAAAAATCTTCTGTGCACATGGAACATCTCTGGCATCTGGCACATACGCAGCTTTTAAAATGAATGAATGAGTGGCTGAGTTACCTTTTGAGCACAGACATTTCAAGGACAAACTTCAAGAACATGAGGAGTAAAATAAGCCTTTGAGCACTGGGAGAAGCAATAACTGTGTGGTCAGCTGAGTTATGACCTCTCACGGTCCCAGTCCTCAGGCCCGGGGAATGCGTTACCTCACATGGCAGAAGGGAGCTGCAGATTCAATTAAGGACCCTGAGATGGGGGGATTATCCTGGATAATCTAGGAGGGCTGTGTAATCGCGGCGGTCCTTAGAAGAGTGAGGCAGGAGGCTCAGAGGAAGAGAAGGCAGTGTGATGGCGGAAGTGACATGATTGCTGGCCAGGAAACAGCAAAGACAGCAGCTCTGGAAGCTGGAAAAGAAAAGGAGGGAAATTCTCCCCTTGAGCCTAGAGAAGGCTTGATGTCCACCCCGCCAAATCCTCTTTGGGCTCCTGATCTCCTGAACTGTAGGAGAATAAATCCCTATTGTTTTAAGCCATCAAGTCAGTGGTAATTTCTAACAGCGGCACCAGGAAGCTAATAGACTATGTATTTCATTTTCTTTCCTCCGGGGAAAATGTTTTCTGATTTTGGTATATTTGTTCAAGAAGTAAGTTTTGAAACACAGCCTGTGTGCATTTTGGAGCCCATCCATACCTACCTTGATCTTGATCATCGTGCCTCAATAAATCATCATAAGCCTCAAGAAGAAAATCTATTAAAATATGTATTTGGGGATTTTAAAAGCATTCAGGCACAATAATAAGTCTGTGATTAACCAGTTTCCCTTTAAGTGGACCCGGGGCTGAGCTAGCAATGCGGCTGCCCAGGGGTGAGCGGGACTGGCAGCACCCCTGTTGGGTTGGCATCACCGAGGCCTTGAGTTGCTGCCGGAAAGCTCCTGGCTCGGGAGGAGCGAGAAGGGGATGCTCCAGATCACTTCCTTCTGAACTCTTCCCACATCCGCCGCCGGCCTTAAACTCCTGCCTACGAACCTTGGGAAGAAGAAACTACTGAAATAGTTTAGAGTTTGTAAAAACCAAAGAAAGGGCACCAGCATATCAGTGCCTGGGTGTAAAGGAAGATTTCCAAAGATTCAGAGATCGAATGGGGGGATGAGACAGGGCTGGAGAATCTGGAAGGAGGCACGCTGAGCTCGAAGAGCCTGGCGTGAAATGATGACGTCAAAGGAGCTCCCTTAAGGAGGGAGAGGAGGCCGAGGGCTCCAAAGAAAGCAGCGCAAAGGGCTGCTTCAGCCTCGCAGGGAGTTTTCTGCAGAGCAGAGAGTGGAAACGTGTACGAGGAAGTACAGCAAGACAAACGAAAAGGAGGCCAAGAAAATGAATGGCCAGCGTGAGCTTAACCGTGCAGAAAATGGTAACGCAATGAGAGGGACCTTGTTAGAGACTGGGCTGGCCGCTACTTCAAGTCATGTTGGCGTGGTGAGTGTCCACAGGTGCCCAGCTGCTGTCCAGCGTCCCCTCTCCAGCAGGACACGGGCTCTTCCCAAGAAACTGGGCAGAGCAGCACGTGATAAGCAAAACAGAGCAGGCAGTCAAGAGAGCAAAGGAACACCTGGCAGCTTGAAGTAGGTCAAGGGGAGGTCTGGCGACAGCATCCCAGGCTGCAGGACGACCTTCGCTGTAACCACATTTCCACCCAGAGCGACAGAGCAAGGCCACACATCCACAGACAGCCACCATTTGCCTCACTTCCCAAGAGCAGATGAGGGTGCATTCTCTCAAGGTCCTGTTGAGAGCCACACTGTGGCTCCCTGAGCCGGCTTCAGCTTGCTGAACGCTGAATTTAGAGGGAAGACAAGACGGTGAGGATTCAGAGTTGTAGGGGGCACTTCAAACCCCAAGTTCTGCCAGCCTCTCTACCTTTGCTTTTATTCTTTACAGTGCCCAGAATTGAGCCTCGGGCCTTGCACATGCTAAGCACACACCCTGCTGGAGCTCCACCCCTGGCCTCATGGCCTTGGGTTACGAGAGACAAATGGGTTTGTGCTGGACATAAACTCACTGCATTTTAGGGCCAGAAGCATCTTGAATAAAATTTGTTTCTCTCATCATGCACTGAAGGAGCCTGGATCCCTAGACCTTCAAGGAGAGTCCTGGGGCCATTTGGGCCCCTGCCAGAACTCCAGCCTCCCCATCAGTCCCACCCAAACATATAGCATTTCATCGAGACACCTAACAAATGCTGGAATTGTGGCTGGATGAGCTTAGAAATACAAGTTTTATAACTGCATGAACAGCCAAAATCCTGAGTGTTAATTTATTCCCTCAGCAAAGGGGCTGTACATAGCTCTGTCCTTTCAGTATTTTAGAAATGATTTACATAATAGAAACAGAACGCCTGCTCAAAGTGATACAAAAATGAGAGGGGGACTCTGTCATCGGATGAGAGACCCAGATTTCCTCAGTCAGAACAAATGCAAGCCCTACAGTATGAAAGTTAAAGCGGGACAAATAAGAAAGGATTTAGTGTCACAAATGATAAGAAAAGAGGGGCTGGGGATATAGCTCAGAGGAATAAGCGCCTGCCTAGCTAAGAGCAGGGTCCTGAGTTCGATCCCCAGTACCAAAAAAAAAAGAAAAAGAAAAAGTCTACAAATGATGAGAAAGGTCTAGCTCTTAGCAGCCCTTGTGAAAAAACTTTAGGGATTTCAGTATAAGCAAACCACAAACTAACAGGAAAACGAGCCTGCAAAGAAAGATTATGTGCCTGTACCATGTGGTAGGCAAGACAACGACCCCCCCAAAGATGGCCTAAATGCCCTTTCTGGGAGCTCTGAATATATTGCCTTAGGTGGCAAGGAGGACTACACAGATGGGATTAAGTTAAGGATCTTGAGTTGAGGAGACCATTTAGGGTTCCTGCAAGCGCTCTGTGCCCTCCTTGGGCCCCTTATAAGTGAATGAGGGAGGCGGAAGGGCGAGGATGAGGACAGGTGGTGTGATAATGGAAGCACAGGTAGGAGCAGTGTGGAGCCACCAGCCCAGGACTGTGGGCAGCCCCTGGAAGCGGGAAAAGACCAGGAAATGGGTTCTTCTCTGAAAGGAGCCCATCCTTAATGACCCACTTTAAACTTTGACTTTCTTTTCTGACTAGAATTGTGAGAGTAAACTTCTACAGTTCTAAGCCACTGAATTTGCAGTGACTGTTCCGGCAGCAACAGTGCAGAAACACAGGCTGTTTGAGTAGGTAGAGCATCTAGCCAAGCAAAGGTGGTACCATACCCTGTGAAGCCATGTTTGAATGTTAGATTCTGTTCTGATCAGGGAATTAGGGAGTGTTGTGGTCAGGGCTTGCAAGAGAAACCATTTAATACAGGACACATAATTTATAGGATTATTTTATAATATTCACCCAGAGTCAAATGCAAAATAGTGCAGGAAATCTGTCACACACTAGAGACCCAAAGAATCCTACTAAGGGCCTGGACCCCACAGCAATGTCCTACGAGTCCAGGTGAAGACCTACAGCCCATGACAGTGTTCCATGCAAGTGTGT
Organism: Dinomys branickii; assembly: GCA_004027595.1. Lineage (NCBI taxonomy): Eukaryota > Metazoa > Chordata > Mammalia > Rodentia > Dinomyidae > Dinomys > Dinomys branickii. The sequence continues at coordinate 58,405 of PVLD010001072.1, read as the reverse complement.
TTCATGGATCTGCACTGGGAAGATCCAAAGGTCCATGGTGGAAGCTAGAAAGTCTGTGCCAAAGGGATGAAGGGTCTGTGCCAGGAGGCTGAGGGATCTGCACTGGAGTCAGGAAGTGACACTCAAAGTAAGGACCAGAGCTCCCTCAAAAAGAACCACAGCCATCCTCAGCCACAAGGTCCCCAGCTCCTCAGATAATGAGAACAGCAAGTTCATATCAGGAAAACCAGCGAGACAAGCTTCTCCAGGAGAACCAACATCACCACCCCCTCCTCTCCAGTTCTCCTTTTTATGCTGTTGGCAACAATACTCAGGCGAGCCCTCCATCCCCAGTTCCATGCTGATTCAGTTCAGCTGGGCATTAATAGTTGACCACCAGTTGTTGGTCACCACAGGGAGCATGTTGACAAAATCACAATATTTTCAGCATGACTGACATGGAGACTAACAGTTATCTTCAAATATATGAAGAGTTAAGTAAGTCAATGAAAGATTAGAAGCTCCATAATTCCAGAGGGAAATATCAGAACCAATGAAGACATTCACAAGAGTCAGAGCTACCAACATAATAATGCTTTGCCTTACTAGTAGAAATCTTCTTGTCCCTAGAAGCATTCAATCAGAGGCCAACAGATTGCTGTAGAGGATGTTGGAAAGATTCCTCCATAGAGCCACGGTTGGTCAAGAACTGCTCTAAGCACTTTTATCCTAAGATCTGAAGCCTTGACAGCTCTGGAAAGACAAGGCATATTTTCACTGGAGTCCTGGATCTTTCCGGGTGCTAAACTCTCTAGTGAAATCTCAAAGGAAAATAAAAGCCGTAGCAAAAGTTCTCACTTCAGTTGCTCATGGATCTCTCGCTGCTGATTTTAAACTGCCTTGAGAACTGTCACCGTGATGAGTAAGTAAAGTATCTAGGTCACTGTCTCCACAGTGGTGTAATCTAGAGATGGCAAGGCTAAAGTGGGGAACACCAGGCAGGCCAGGCCAACCCTATAGCATTGCTCACCTCCTTCCCCTCCAGCTATGCTGGGGGCTGCTCTGGCCATCTTGACAGTGGTCACACTTCAACTTCTTTCTCAGCTCCTTAAACCCAACAGTGTCTCCTGTTGTGGTCAGGAGACCACAAAGGCAGACTCGTGCAAGCAAGGTCGTGGAGGAGTGGGCTCCTTTCCTGTAGTAAATCAGCTCTTCTTTGTGTTGGGATTTTCCAGAGAAGGACAGAAGACAGATGCAACTGGCTGGGTTGGACTGAGCGTCCATGATAGCATCTTCCACCTGGCCCGTGCTTCTCAGATTGGAAAGCCAGTCACCCAGAGGGGGCCACTGGTACCCTTGTCTCTCCAAGTGGTTTCCTCTGGAAGTCTTAAATAAAACCACTGCTGCTTGCTTGCAAGAGAAAGAGCAAAGCACACTGGAAGAGCTTCTCCAAGGCCATCCTCTTCTTCCCATGCCCTGTCCCATGCTCTGAGGATCAGGCCACCAGTTTATGGCACGTGGGCACCAGGCTTCACTGCAGCGCCAGCCCCTGAGAGGAAGGTAGAGATGCTTGTGCCAGGTGATTAAAACCTTCTCAGTCGACATGCCTGGACAAGCACCGGCTGTCTCACACCCTAGCGTGGCTGTGACCATAGCTACATTTAGACATAACACTGACCCTTTCGCATTGTTTGAGGTGCTGCTCCTCCCCACATGCTCTCCACCTTCTCACTTTAGCTTGTGTGTATATTTTGATACCTGTGTATTGGCTTTCCAGCTTTAGTTCAGTTTGTCTAAGGCAAGAGTAAAAGAAACTGGGCCAAAACACTGGGTGACTGTGCTTGCAAAACACAACAAGGCCTTGTTGCTTTTGCACCTATAACTTGCACGAGTAGAGGCTTAATGCAGACCCCATGTCTGGCTTTGTGACCGCAGCTCCTCTGGGTGGCTGACGGGGGCAGTAGCCTTCCAGACCTGCAGCAGCCTCCCCACATCCTCGTGTCAGCACCCAAGCTTAAGTGAGAGCCACATGCCTCCTCCAGGTGCCCACTGACCTTGCCACCACTGCCCCAAACCTTCCTGGGGTGACTTCAGAAGCCACCAGCGGAGGTGACAAGGAACTGGAGGCATCTGTGAAGGTGCGCACGTGCCAGTTGTACCTGACTTTAGTCAGTGTGGGTGTCCATCTGAGAGGATCTAAGTTGGATTCTTTACACATCTCAATTCTCCACCTGCAAAATAGGAATAAAAATGATCCCTCATTCACCAAGTGATTCTGAGGATTTCAGGGCTTAATTCATGTAAAATACATACTTAAAGAGGCCTGCTGGGCCAGCCCCTGACACCCTCAGCCCCTTGAATCATCACTGACTGAATGCAAATGGATCAGGTAGAAACGTGTAGATACCTAGATTTGATTACTGAAATAACAGAAGTGAAAAAAATACCAAGTCTGAAATGTGCACATTTTCAGTACTTTCTGTTCATATCCTGCAGTGTGAAATGCCTTTCTATTTCTGCCCACCCTCCCCCCCCCAGGACTACACTTTGTTATATGAAGAGGCAAAATATTTTCAACTTCAGCCAATGTTGTTGGAGATGGAAAGATGGAAGCAGGACAGAGAAATGGGTCGCTTTTCACGGCCCTGTGAGTGCCTCGTGGTGCGTGTGGCCCCGGACCTTGGAGAAAGGATCACACTCAGTGGCGACAAGTCCTTGATAGAAGAAGTGTTTCCAGAGATCGGCGATGTGATGTGCAACTCCGTCAACGCGGGCTGGAATCACGACTCGACGCACGTTATCAGGTTTCCGCTGAATGGCTACTGTCACCTCAACTCAGTCCAGGTATAGCATCGTATATCATATGGGCCTCACATGCCACTCTTAATGCTTAACCTTGCCCTTCCCCCAGGGAGCCGAGAGACTGTCATGGGGGAACACTTCTGTGGAGTAGGTAATTATCATCTGGCTACAGCACTCTTTAGTCGTTTTTAAAATCTTCACTGAGCACCTAATATGCACCAGGTGCTGGTGTGAACACTGGAGAAACAGAACAGAACAAATAGTAGCTTGGTGTGTGAGGCTTGCGTTCTGGAGCTGGGGTGAACATGAGGCAGCATAAATACTGCTCAACTAGGAGTAAGAGGGTATTGGGGGTGGGATATGCCAGGCAGAAGGACACAGGTCCTCAAGTCCTGAAGCAGAAAAGTGCTTGGCAGATTGAGGCATAGCAGGTCAGCCAGTAGAGCTGGGGGAAAGTGACTTGGGGAGAGTGAAAGCTGGGACACACAGTCAGGGGTGACCAGGGAAGTCGTGGAGAGCCTTGGGGAGAGCAGTAAGCACTCTAGGATGCAAAGAAAGATTGTGAGCAAGATGACTGGATGTAACTAGTATTTTAAAACAAATTCTCCAGCAGCAGGTTGAAATAGTGAGGCAAAGGGACCAGTCGGGAAGTGGAGGTCCAAGCAACAATTGGGATGTGTCTGGTTGTCAATATCTTAAATGTATTCCTAACAAGGTTTTCTGACCATGACTGTGAGTTGTAAGACAGAAGTCCAACTTGACCAAGACTTTCAACAGAGAAACAGATGAGAGGTATTGAGATTTTCTGAGATGGGGATGTGTTTGGGAGAAGACAGCTCAGGTGGGCTTCAGAACCTGCATTTACCTATGGGAGGGGCTGTGGGACTTCAGCACTGGTGAGCGTTGCCAGCCTCTCATCTAAATGTGCAGAGAGCATGGGCTCTCGGCATCCTCCTGGGCTGCGGCATGTGTGTACACTGGCTTCCTGTGGCATCGCGGACTCCCTCTCTTGCTATACCTGGGTCTTGACTGTAGACCTCTTGGAAGCCTACGGAGAGAGGGTTTGTTTCTCCCATCTCTTTAATTCGGATGGGTGCATGACTTAGTTCAATATGTAGTGAGCAAAAGCTCTCCACAAGCTAAAGACGACAAATATTTATTAGATGAGCTGCCTCTAGAGGACTGCTCCACAATGATGTGTATAATTTTTAAAATTTTGAGTGGCCGGGCACAGTGGGATATGTCCAGAATCCCAGCCCCCTGGGAGGTTAAGGCAGAAAAATCACAAGTTTGAATGGAGGTTGGGCAAGTTAGTGACAACTTGTCTCAAAATAAAAAAAAGGGCTGGGGATATAGCTGAGTGCAAAGGCCCTGAGTTCAATATCTAGTACCAAAGGGGGAAAACAACTAACCTAAAATTTATGAGCAGATGTCTGAGAGCGAAATAGAAGAAAGTTCTAGCAAATAAACAACCCCTTGACATTCTAGAGGAAGGCACACACTTTCATCAAGGTTCCAGAGGGCATTCGTACCCTCAGCTATGCAGGCAGTGCCTCCGAAGTTGGGGGCTCCTGCACTGCCCTGTGCAGTGTTGTGAGGGGCTTCTGCAGAGCCTTGCCTCCCAGCTGCCCTGCCAGGTGTTCCCCCACCCACAGCTTGCAGCCTAGGGGGAAGCAGAGCTACTCGGAGCCAGCACTGGAAGCCCTCAACTCCATGCCTAGGCCAATGAACACCTTTCCTTGATTCATATGCTTAATACATTTCCCAGGTCAGATGTAGAGTTTTTCATCAATGTCAAGATACAACATAGCCATAACCCACTTTATTTCCTATTTCTTTCGGTTTGGAAGATTTACATATTTCAACAAAGGACACCAGCCTATAGCAGAGACTTTGAGATAAGGCATCTGACACCTGAAATGCAACCTAATTGTTTAAGCATTCTCAAATGACTGCTAAATCCAAGGACTTTGCCACTGAGTTGGTGTTTACAAAGCAATGGTTTCATGAGCTATTTGCATTACATGGAAATAAGCACTTGCCCACATCCATGGTAATATGACATCATATTGAAGAGTCACCATATTATATCAGGATCCCAGAGAGGAAGGTGCATAGGGATTTCCTTCTATTAGCAGTTGGTGGCCCCGCGACTCCTGAGGGAATAATGGCCATCACAGCGTCCTCACCTATTTCCTCTCTTAGGCATCACAAAAAATCCTTCCAAAGCAAAGTGGGGTGGCTTTTTCTGACAGGCCGCACTCCGGCCTCTGCTGGAAAACTGTCCTGAGGCCGAGCAGCTCTTCGCCTCTATATTTACCTGCACCAACACATATTTTGATTTTGAACTTGGGGCTCACTTCCTTCACTGTCTGGTGTGTGCGTGCATGGTGAACTCACCTGCAGAAACAGGGCTCTGCACAGAGGATGTTTACAGGGTCCTCCCAAGGACTTGGGGGTTTTCTTCATTTGCCAGAATTTGAGGTTTTCATTTTTAGGAATCATACGCCCTTGCTTTCCAGCGCCATCCAATCAGCTATTTTGCAAAATAGCAGATAAAATAATAATTTTTTTAAAGCAGGAAGAGTTCACTTTATACTGGCTACATTTTCAGAGTTATTTAGTAACATTTCACTTCCTTCCAAAAAAAATCTGAGAGCTACAGGTACTGTTTTGCACACTTGAGAGTGTCAGACATGTAGTGACAAATGCAGGGATCTTCTGGCATTAGGTATTTGATATCAAAATTAAAGAATAGATCATCTGGCTTATACTTTTATGAGAAATTTTAAATATCTCTATTTTGGATACGTGTTCTCATATATAACTGCTGTATTTATTCTTCCTTCCTTGAATATATGCAAAGCAATAAATCTACTTCAAATGCCACAAACTGGAGAATGTGTAGATAAAACTTGACTGTCTTCAGTAATCCATTTGTTCTGCTGTCGAAATATATAAATCTTCCAAAATGAAATATAGATATTAACTCAGTATTGGGAAACTTGCAAGTACAAATGAGTCCCTGGCTAAGTAAATTCAAATTCTATTCTCTTTCCATAATCTGTATCATCTTGCAGAATATATTTCAATGGTAAGTGAACTTTGTAACCTGAGCTCTCATTTTTTGCAGAGAAGGCAGCATTGCAATATACTCAACACAAACCATCCAGCCAAGGGATTTGAGGTCAGATAGGCCTAAGTGGGAAATCCAGCTCCATCTCTTCCTAACCATGAGCCTCTGTTTCCTCCTCATCCATACAATGGGCTCTTACCACCCGATCTTGTAACTGGCAGGTAGAAAGCAAACATGCAAAGGCATGTTGTAGGTATTAGAAATGTCTGCTTGCTCCCTGTGGCCCTTTCATCCAGGGTTTCCCTTTGGGAGCAGAAGAAGCTCAAAGACACATAGTGATTGGGTGAGTCGGCGCAAGCTGCACATGACCTCCCACTTTGGGAGGATCCTTTGCGAGTATTTATGTGGCCAAATGACCTTCCTCACTCCTAACCAGATGCTTGTCTTGGTCCCTCACAGGTCCTCGAGAGGTTGCAGCAAAGAGGATTTGAAATCGTGGGCTCGTGTGGGGGAGGAGTGGACTCATCCCAGTTCAGTGAATACGTCCTTCGGCGGGAGCTGAGACGAACGCCCCGTGGACCCTCTGTCATCCGGATAAAGCAAGAGCCTCTGGACTAAACAGATACACTTCTTATGCAAAAAAGGAAAATATACACAACAAATAACGCAATCAGAAAGGGGACATTCATGTGCAGTCGGACGGCAAACCAAGTTTTGGACCTAAAATTGAATAAAAGACGCATTTATATCCAATAGAGATCATACCTGTATTCATATGGGAACAATTGGAACAGTGATATCCTCAAGGTGTAAAAAATATATAAATATATATATAAATATATATATATATATGTCAAAAGGTAGGAAACGCAAAAACTAAGAATAAAAAAGAGGGAGAGAGAAGGTGATAGCTATAGTCGCTGCTGTGATGGCCATGAAGTGTCCGGGGCCTGCCGAGGCCTCTGACCAGTAAACAAGCCATGAGCGGGAGGACACAGTGTCCTTACAGTTTCCATTATCAGCCATCGGCCATTGTTTCCTTTTGTTTTGCCTTTCCGTTTCCTTTTCCTTTTTTTTTTTTTTTTTTGGAAACACCTCAAATGGATCTTCTTTGCATTTGCAAGTTTCATGTCCCCTATTTGGGGACCAGGCAGGACTTCAGAAGAACTGTCACGAGCACATTACATGGAAAGGACTTTAGACATGACATTTTAAATGTAGTTTGTATGGGAGTGACACTTTTCTGTCCACCTCACAGATGTGAACTTTACTTTGTTTTTAAACTGATGAGTTTTGCAAAGGGGCCAGAATTATTACTTGTTAGAGATGCTCCAGTCTGCTGCTTTCCTACAATTTTTCAAATTTTATAATGTATTAAATACAATAAACTCTGTTTAAAAAATAAGGTCTGTGTGAAACACACGTGTTGGGGGGAGGCTGGATTAAAATGATTTTGTTCTTTTCTATGTTGAGCATCACAGAAGTCAAAACCCACTAAAGGATGAGAATGTTGTCACCTGGCCCCACGGTTCTCTTCAAACTCAGCAACGGTTCTTTCCTGTGTTTTGGTATTTTGCCTTACTAGTCTTCTTTGCTTTTTTTTTTTTTTTCTTTATTTTTTAATGCTGGGAATCGAACTCAGGGCCTCAAGCAAGCTAACCAATGTTGTATCACTGAGCTACATTCCCAGCCCAATCTGCCTTCTTGCGAACTTCTTTGTTACACCTATTTCAGTTATTCCTTACTGTAGAGAAAATCACTCCAAAATGCATTGCTGTAGAGAAAATCATACCACAGTCTGGTCTAGTAACTCTGATCCTGTATGCTGACTGCCCTTGGCTGGGCGGCTTCTCCTCCACATGAAGTCCTCCAGCAGCTTGACTGGGCTGGGATGACTGAGGTGGTTTATCCAGATGGCTGCCGACTCATGTGGCTGTTGGGCTCTGTGTGCTGGGATCCCTACAATGGAGAAGCAGCGTCCCAAGCATAAGTTTCAAGATGGAGGCTTCGGAAGCTGCAGTCCTCTAGGAGGCTGAGCCAGTGCATGCATCTATGCTGCATTCTGCTGGCTGGACAGACACAGTCAACCCACACCTAGATAGCAGAAATCGGATCCGCTTCCTCCTGTGAAAAGCAACAAAGAATCTGTGGCCAACTTGAATTTATACCATGCAAAAAGATGCTCAAAGTAGGGCACTGTGGCTTTGGAAGAAGTCAGGGAAATCTCGGGGCAAGAACAATCACCTTATTATTAGGCAGCGAGGTAAGAAACCTGAGCTTTCAGTATTACCTTGGAATTAAGTCCTCAGCTTTTCCAAAAGCGTGACTAGCCCTGGCTCCATCACCAGCCCGCCCTCCGTCTCTCTACTCTGCTTCCGCTTCCTCATTCCAGATGCTCAGAACAACCGGAACAACCTGGTGAGCTGCTAAGACCGACAGGGAAACCATCATGTGTTCCTGCTGCAGAGATGCTCCTGTGGTGATGGGAAATTTCCGTCCTGAACTTACTTTCTTTTTTTAAATTAAAAAGTCTATGCCTGAGGACACCAGTAATGAAAATACCTCCAGCTTCTGAAACTAAAAGTAAGCTGTTAATGGTTCCTATCATCCCCTGAAACACAGAGGCAGCCCTAACACTGAATTTCTTCAATGACTCCCAGCCGGGCTTCCACAGACTTCCGGAATTTCTCATTTGGGACTAATACACCAGATACACCCCGACCTCAGACAAGGACTTAGGGACACTCCCTCCACATTCCCTGTCATCCACACCCAACTAAAAGGAGAATGAACTGTCTCCAGGACTTTACAGGCAACCCATTCTCATCGCCAAAATGCCCCCAAATCAGTATAGACAGGATCCTACTTTGAGACTGTGCTGATTACTGCCAATGGTTAACACTTACGCAGTACTTCCTACATGTAGCGCATGTTGCCCCGGCCAATGACCTGTACCCCACAGGACTGTGTGCATTAGCTACGAGCTGCCTTCTGTGTTCTTATGTCCCTTTCTGTGACTACCAACCGATTCCAACTGCACATTCTTCGCACAAAAACTCTGATCCAATTCCATGGAGCAAATATTTTATTTGTACTTTGCGTGTTTTTAGATCTTGCAACATATTTCCAGATACCAAAGTCATTCAGAAAAGGGCACCTCAACTGAAATGTAACTGAGTCACAATCGTATTTTTTTCACTATATTTTATTATCCAATCTACAGTTGCACATCCAAAGTTCACCAGTGATCCCAATAAGGGTCTTTACAGCTGTGTTCCTCTAAAGACTTTAATCAAGGTCACATGTTACATTTATTAATAATATCTCTTTAGACTATTAATTTAAGAAAGTTTCCCTTTTTAGGGAAGGAGCCCCATATTGACTTTATTGAGGAATCTAGCAATTGTTTTGCTGTGATGCATACTTTGGATTTGCCTGGCTGCTACCTCCTTGGTCAAGTGAGGTAAACCTTTTCTATGTCTTCTTGTGAGAACGCTGCATAGGTGATATCATGCCTTCCTTATAACGCACCACAAGAGGCAGTTTGAAAATACTAGTGATGGCCATATTTATTTCTCAGTTGAAGGGCCGTCCACGAAATTTCTCCAGTGTGGAATTTATTTTCCTTCTTATAACTAATAAATACTCTGTGGGATGACACTATGAGGCTGTGTAAACATTCTTTCCTGATCACTCCCATATAACTTTTCCTGGAGCCATTACCTTGGTTGCTATGAAATTGTACTTCTTTAAAAGTTATTATTGCCAAAACCACTGATATTTGAAATTTCCCTGTCACCTTTTTTTTTTTTTTGGTACCAGGAATCAAACTCTGGCCCTTGTACTTTCCAGGCAGGCCCTTGTGCTGCTGAGCTATATCCCTGGCCCTTCCTTTTTGAACAGAATACATCTCGAGCAGACAAACTATAACCTTTGATGCTCTTTTCTAAGAAGTATTTTAGGAAAACAGAGCAAGCCACTTCTAAGCTGGTTTCTAAATAGTAGATATATTTCTACACAGCACTAATCACACGCATCCATTTAGTGTTGGTATCAGGCCCTGTACTGTACTTTCTGCCTTACCCGCAGGAGCTCATTTAGTCTTTAGGACGCTAGAGGCTGAACTAACTCAGCTCCTCGGAGAAAGTGACTATGATTTTGAGACATCAAGCAGATGATATGGTAGAAGTTAGCGCTCCTGAAGCTTTTTAAGGAAAGCCCAAAATAAACTATAGTATTTGAGAAAAGGTATGTGTTCATATTACAATAGGAAGAGGAATATTATTAATAACATTTTCTCCCTAAAATGAAATGTATTCCTTTGGTTAAATATTTTGAGCATTCCTCACAGCATATTGGGCACTTGGTTCTGTGACACTGTGGTGACCATGACATGATTCCTGCCATGGAGTGTGCCTTTTTCTTTCTTCCTTTTGCTTTATAGTTCTGGGGTTCTGGAGGAACTTCACACTGAACTACACAACCAGCTCATTTTTTATTTTTAATGTTGAGTTAGGATCTTGCTACATTTCCCAGGCTGGGCTATAATTTGTAATCTTCTTGCCTCAATCTCCTAGAGTGCTAGGATGACAAGCCCATGCTACCAGGCAATGCTGGATTGCACACCTTGAGACAGAATTAAGATATGCACCTATCTAACTATAGTCCAGAGCCTGTTGGGATACGTCATATTTATATATTTACAAACCAAGGGTCGTAGAATGCCACGATACAGGGCTGCGTCTAGCTGGAAAAACTGGATAAATCATCCTGGGGGAGGCAGCACTTGAAAGATACAAATTTGCAAGGAAAGGGTGCAAAGGAGAGCGAGGATCTGAGATGGAGATAAAGCAGGGCCAGATGGCGGCATGGGGTACAGCTGGGTTTCCCTGGGGACCCGGATGCAGGCTAGAAAAGGAAGGTGGAACTGACAGGGCCTGGGGGGGTGACCTTGTTTACAGGAGTCTTTTGGAAGCTGTTGTAGAATCACAAAAGGTGACTCTGGATACTTAAGGAAGGAGGCTGCAGGCTTGATTGGCTGGGAGTACTGTGCTGGTGGGGAGGGAGTTGGGGGCTGTTTTCTCTGTTCATCCACTCAAGAGCTACAAAGTAGGTGAAGAGCTGACTATTAAGATGTATGAGAAATTAAGACATCACTTTGAGTGTCTAGGCAACAGACTCAGATGCCTAAAGGGGCCAGCAAGTCACATAAATCAACAAAAAGCAGCAAATTGCACCAGGTCCCCCATTCTAAGAGATGTCCCCCCCCATTCCGTTTTCAATGAAACTTGGAAATCCAGGTTTTTCTGTGAAATGTCTAGATATGTAAGTGTAGGCATTCATTCTTTTTTTAAATGTACAGGCCAGGCAAGACATCTGCAGACTAACAGTTTGTAACTCAGAGTTATGAAATAATAAAACAATTTTAGACATTCTAGAAAAATTCCATTTGGGTGGAATCGCATGGTAATAGCACAAGAACTAACTTGTTGGAGGGGATGACTTTTACAGAAAAGTGGAGATGTAATGCTAACTTCTAGTTGTATTATTTAAACATAAAGATTTAAACCCTGGCCTTACTTAACAACAGTAATATGTATGTCCAGGCTCACTGCTAAGGGCTCTCCAGACAGACGATCTCTCTCCTTTAATCTTCATAGAAATCCCATGAAATGGGCAGTGGTGTCCCAATTTTACACATGAAAACACTGAGAAGTTAAAAAGGCCACAAGAAGCTTAGACTACTCACACACACACACACAATCAGATACACACCACTAACGTAGTACCTTGGACTTGATCCTTTCGCGTTTCCTAACCCCAAAAATGATCTTGCTCTGATGCTAGCAAGTGCAGTGTCCACTATTATAAGACTCTAGTCCAGAATGTCCCTGCAGGAGCTCACTGGTTAAAGCAGGAATTACATCTGTGGCCCGCTAATGTGAACGTACAGGCTGAGGCTCTGAGACTGCCCCACAGTTCTTCCCATTAAGCAGGCATGGCTGACGGCAGGGTCCCCAGTGCACCTGTTCTTAGGACAAACAAGGCGTTTGTAGGAGAGTCCAGCAAGTTCCCTATGAACTGGGGTCTCACTATCTCCGAGCAGAGTCTGACATTGTATTTTAACAATGCCAAGCGCAGGCAATGCCTGGATCCGGCAAGCACGGAGCACCGGAGCTCCGTGGGGAACAGCACTGTGCTCCTTCGATCTGGGCTGCAAGTCAGTGAGGACCTTGTGGGGGTACTTTTGTGATGCGCCTTTTTCTGACTCTCCTCTTGTCTGTTAAACAGCAGTTGGTGCTTCGCATTCTTTTAAAGGCCATGTTGAATATGACCCTTTCAAATGGAAGGAGGGGCCGAGGAGAGCAGGTGTGGTGGGAGGCATGACTCGGGAAGCATTTAAGTGATGTTTAACCCTGGTGCCTTCATCTTTTCCTAATTATGGAGAGGCAGCCTGGTCTTGTGAACATAGCCTACTAGGCACAGAATTTTACCTCCTCTTTAATCAGAGGCTGCATGAAACCAGGAAATGCTCACAGTAGCTTCTGCCACCTGTAAACACAGCTGATGACAAGCGTACAAAAGTCCATCTTGCCCCATATATTTTATCTCGAGTTTCTTTAAAACACAAGCGCTTATTTCAAACTTTCCGAATCTGAAGGGCATAGAATTCTCTAACACTAACCCTTTACCACACAGCTCCTCTGCATGTGCCTGGATGTGTGTTAGTCAAGGAGCCCAGCCTGACGGCATCTCATAGGACGCCATGCTCCTCTCCCCGCTCTGCCCTCCCCACTTCCTTGCTTCTGCTTCCCCCTCACCCTCAGCGTGAACTGCACTCTGCTTCCTCACATGGCCCAGACAGTCTAGCACATTGTGCTTTGGGTGGAAACAACAGAGAATACAGCACTACATAACACTGTTGGTGAACAAGGCTGCAAAAACCAGAGAAACACTTCTGCACTTCCTTGCAAACTTTGGAATTTAACTGGGAAACTTGTCCCAGAAACGGAAGATCAAATCTGTGTCATGGAAGATCACTGTAGTTGGAAAAGAAGCGAGACCAACGGGGACAGTTGATCAAACCCAGTTTGAGGATGACTCAACAGACCATCAAAAGACCTGCAGCCTGAGTGATCTGATGCAGGTCGATCTCATATCTGTCAGCCATAGTGGGTAACTGGATTGGGAAAGGAAATGGTGGGAGGTGGATGGTTTGTGAACCCTACAACTTATATTTTCAGGGGTTATTGTTTTTTATTTAAAATGTTTCATTACTTAAAATATTGTTCTCTTAAAAGTCATATTCGCCAATGTTTGGTTTCTTAAATATATAAATACCAGAACATTTGAAATTCTAAGTAGGTGGAATATTCATGAAAATAATCCCATTATAGTTCCTACTTTAAGCAGAATAGATAGCTGTGTTCTGAAACAGAATGTTGACCTGTATAATCTTTTTCCCACTGCAAATGTAATTTCAAAGTCAGAGTTATTCCCCCATCGCTCCTAGGTGGGTGCATGGGGAAGAACATGCTCACACCACAAATCCTCCCTTCCAGTAGCTTTCTGTCTCCAGTCAACCTGTAGTAACCCCTACCCTCCACCCAATACCCGCTTTTCTTCTAAGCAAAGTTAGTTAGATGATGGATTGAAATGATTTCAACACAATCAGTAAAAGACTTTGTATAAATATGTAAAATATGCAAAGAGAATAACTCACTTAAACACTGAGAAACCAAGAAGAGTGTATCACCATGGGACTTCCCAGGTCCCACGGAAGACCAACATGACAATGTGGGGGCACGAACTCACATCTCAAATTCTCACCCTGGTGTGGACATATTTTCTTGTTCTTGTGTCACTGTCCCTCAGGTGACCTCCTCTACCCATGGCTTCCCCATCACCTGTGCCGTGGCCATTTGCTACCAGAGCCTCAGAGAGAGTAGCCAGCCCCAAAGACAGGGGAGAAATTAAACATGGTCTTTTGTCCTTTGACTTTTATGGAGGCAGGAAAGTCAGACTATGATCCCGTCATTTCCATAAGTTGTGTTGCGAGCAATGACAGATGCAGGGCAGCCAGGCATTCCACTGGACTGTCCACACCAGAACGTTCTCTGTTTGAATTCTCTGTCAGAAATCACCCATAAGGTGCCCTTTGATCAACACCAAAGAGCCATCTCCTGCACAGTCCACATTTGCTTGGCCACCAGCTTCCACAGAAGGTGTTGCCCAAGCCTCTGTCACATCAGTCTCTGCCTCTCCATTCCTACCACTTTCCAGTGTCCCACTACCAGTTCCTCCAACATGGACCATTTCCCTATGATCCTAACTAGCTTTCTGCTGAGACATGGGAGCGTTCACTCAGAAGCCCATGCCCCAAAGGGCAGCCCAGTCACTTCCTGTTAAGAGCCCAACAGAGTTTCCCTTCAGAACGGTCTGAGCCCTCAGGGTGGCATCCGAGGGCCTCCTTTGTCAAACTCTACCTGCCTCTCAACCTCATCTGCGACCTTTTCCTGCCTCCTAACTGATGCTTTTCATGCCCTCATGTGCCGCATTGGTTTGAGTCTCCCTGGTTTAGAACACATTTGTCCTCTTATGTAATCACCTGCACCCATTATTCAGAACCACCCCTTTCACCCATGGCCTCCTCTCCATGTGCTCCCAAGGCTGCCCTTCTCTGTAGTCCTAAAGCACTCTAATTGTACTTTGTCATCATGCTTACCACTAATACTGAAATCTCTACTTATAGGTCAACTAATCTAATAGCCCATCTTAAGATCTCCAATGGGAGAATTTTGACTTATGGTCAGCACCTAATAGATGCTAAATAAATGTTTGTTGATGACCGATGAAACAGTAGATGCTATTCCTGGGACCGAGTGGAGAATGGATCTCAGGCTCCTCCTTCCTCACTTGCTGAGCTTATTCATACGCCTAAACACTAAGTTAAATAAGAATCACTGTAAATTAGCTGGCACAAAGTAGTGAATCAGTTATTAGTAATACGGAATCCCTCAAGCATTTTAGATCTTTTAGTGCTTACTTTAAATTTTGTGCAGATAAAAGCCAGGGAGGACTCCCACATCTAAGCAATATGAAAACCAATCTACTGTTCCACCTGAGATGACTTGAACACTGCAAAACATATATGAGTCGTGGTTTGCAAGACACTGTTTACCAGACAGCAGGTGACACTGATTTCTGACAGGCGGAGCCGTGAGACTGTCCTGGCCAACTGCCTGGAGCAGGTTTCCAGGTCCTGGTGCAGAGAGAGCTACCAGGGCAGAGGAAACGATCTCCTTAAGTGAAAAGGACAGAGATAGTTGTCTAAGGCAGCCAAGACACCTAGAGTTCATAGAGAAGCATATGAAAATTGGAGAGAGAGAGAGAGAGAGAGAGAGAGAGAGGAGAGAGAGAGAGAGACATGAACCAAGGAACTAAAGAGGTTCCTCCTGTAGTCTTCAACTGAGTACTGCCCCGTGCATGTGTCTAGGAAAAC
Source organism: Dinomys branickii (assembly GCA_004027595.1). NCBI lineage: Eukaryota > Metazoa > Chordata > Mammalia > Rodentia > Dinomyidae > Dinomys > Dinomys branickii. The sequence goes on along the minus strand of PVLD010001072.1, from coordinate 43,046 downwards.
AATTCAAGGCTAGGCAAGAAACTATGTAAAAGGACAGAGGAAGCAATCCCAATAGCTCACACAGGGCCAGCAACAGTTCCCACTCCCACCCCCAGGGGGAAGCTTCATAATTAATGGGCATTGGCTAGAGTGCTCCGAGGGCTCTGCTCTCACTTAACAAAGCTTAAAGGCATAGCCCCAAAGGACCAAATAACTCAGTTCCATTCCAAAGCAAAATCCAAGGACATTTAGATGAATACACATTTATTTAGTACTCAACAAGACGAAATTCATAATAGCTGGCATCTAATAAAAAACTATCAGGCATTTGAAGAAGTAGGAAAATGCAATCTGTAGTCAACATCAAACAATCTAAACCAAGCAGGAAATTGGAGACATGATAGAATTAGTTGATAAAAACATTAAAAGTATTATTTAACTATATTCCACATGTTCAAGGAGTTAAATGCCAAATATAATGAGTGGTGACGTGAAAATTGTAAAAAAAAAAAAAGGAACAAAATGAAATTTCTAGGAATGAAAAGGTATAATGTCTGCAGAATACACCTGAGGGGATCATAATTGAGAAGAAAAAAACACTGAACTTGAAAATATAGCAGTAGAAAAAAAACCAAACTTACACACAAAATTCTTTAAAAGCTGAGACAAAATAAACAGTGCCTATCAGGGTGTGAACCAACTTGAAGCAGTCAATATATATAACTGGGGTCTTTCTCAAGGAGTGTAAGGGGAGGAAGGAAAAAAATCTCCAAAAAAATAATAGCAGGATGTTTTCTAAATTTGACGACAGCTACAAACCCATGGATCCACAAAACTCAATGATCTCTGACCAAAGAAGAACATATCAAGGCACATCATAATCAAATTGCTTAAAACCTACGATTAGAAAAGTAATCTTAAAAGCAGCCAGCAGGGAGCGGAAAGATAGATTCCAGATAGAAGAAGAAAGACAAGGGTGGGGACAGATTTCTTGTCACAGAAGATGCTACAGACAAAGGCAAACAACTTCCAAGTGCAAGAAAATGTCAACTTAGATTTTTCACCTGGTAAAAATATCTTTCAGAAACAATGGCAAAATAAAGGGCTTTCAAGCATACAAAGGCCAGCAGGATTCATCACGAGGAAACCCTTCCACGAAAGCTGCTAAAGGATGCACTTCAGGCAAAAGAAAATGATACCGGCTGGAAATTGACATCTAGAAACTAATCCTAACTACAAGGGTAAACATAACAAACTTTATTCCTTATGGTTTAAATATTCTTTAGAAGAATATTTAGTGCAAACACAGTAACAAGCTCTAGGTTTGTGGCATATGTAAAAATGAAACATATATCCCCAATAGCACACAGGTTTAGAAGGGAAAAGTCATATTATAAGGTTCTTATATGTCAAGTGACATAGTATCACTTGAAGGCAGATTGTGATAAATTAAAGATGATACTCTAAATCCTCAAGTAATCACTAAAATGACACAACAAAGAATTATTCCTGATACGCCAACAAGAATAAATTGAAATTGTCAAAAATACTTAGTTATCCAAAATGAAGTGGAGGAAGAAAAACAAAACAGTACAGGTGAGATGAGTGATAAAAATAGCAAGATGATAAAATTAACCCAAACCACATCAAAAATAACCTTAAATGTACCAACTCAATGAAGCGACAGGTTGTCAGATTGGATAAAAATGTAACACCCAATAATGTGTTCCTATAAGAATTTCACTTTCAACTATAAACAAAACAAATCAATAGAAGAGAAACGACACCTAAAAGTGAAAGCATAGATACAAATGTCCTACATTAGTACTGATCAATAAAAGCTGGAGTTATTATAACAATATCAAGAAAAATGAAAAAGAGAAAAGAATACCACCAAGGACAAAAGCATCTCCTATTTCCAGCCAGGCATGGTGGTGCATGTCTGTAATCCCAGCACTGTGGGAGGTGAAGGCAGGAGGATTGTAAATTTGAAGGCATCCTGGGCAATTAACGACTCACTAAGATGCTATTTCAAAATTTTAAAAAGGGCTGGGAATGCAGTTCAGTGCAAAGGCCCTACTACCACGCACACAAAAAAGTCATTTGACATTTATGAGGGAGTCAAAAGAATAGACTTCCTACTATTTTATTAAACACAGAAGAGATGAGTGAGGAAAAGAGCAATAATAGTGTCAGAGGACCTGAAAAGCGACAGAATTTCAGGAAGATGTAGGCAAATCACAGCCACTGTCTGTATTTAGTCCTGCTTCATCAAGAATTGATAGAAGAAATACTCAAATATTTGAACACTAAATAACATACTTCTGAGCAACCCATGGGTTAAAGAAGAAATCAAAGGACAATTGGGAAGTATTTCAAGTGAATTAAAATGAAAACATATCAAAATGTGTGTAATCCTGCTAAACTAACATAGACAAATATATAATACTAAACATCTATATTTCAAAAGAACTTTTTATCAATGGTTGTAGTGGATTGATAATTGGTGCTCAACATGTAAGCCCCAGCTGAACTGTGTAAGCGTGGTGCTGGGTGTGGAGGCCCACCCGGGGATTGTTGCCAACAGCATAAGAGGCTGTTGGAACTGGTAGAAGCTGTAAGGAGCTGGTGGTTGTTGTGGAGGAGCTCGTCGTGCTGGCATTCCTGATGAACTTGGCTGTTTTCATCATCCGAGGAGCTCGGGACCTCAATAGTACTGAGAATGGCTTTGGTTCACTTTGGGGGAGCTCTGGTCCTCGCTTTGAGCACCGCTTCCTGGCTCTGGAGGGGAAGGTGGTGCACTGCCAGTCTGCTGGAGAAGCTTGCTGCATTGGCTATCTTGATGGGGACTCGGCCATCTTGATCATCGGAGAAGCTTGGGACCTCACTGTTCCTGAGGATGGCTGTGGTACCTTTCAGGGGAGCTCTGGTTCTTCTGAGTGTCACTTCCTGGCTCCAGTGCAGATCCCTCAGCCTGCTAGCACAGATCCTTCATCCCCTGGCCCAGACTTCCTAGATTCCATCACTGACCTTAGGGCCTTCCCAGCGCAGATTCATGTAACAGGCCTGCATGAGATATTGTTGTAGGTTCCAGGTCCAGGTGGAATCGTAGGAGACATTGTTATGAGCTCTAGGCCTTCAGCTGGATTCATGTAGTAAATTACTACAGGCCCTCAGCTAGTTTCCTTGGTCTTTGTGTGTGGACAGATTTCCCGCACTCTCTTTGGATGTTATTCTTTGGGTGACTATTACAAATACTCTCAAAAATATGTGTCCTGTATTATATTGTTTCACCTTGCAAAATAAGCCCAAACCAACACAATGGTCTATTAGGAAACTAGAAAAGAAGAGCCAATCAAATTCTAAGTAAACATTAGAAGAACAAAATTAACAAAAATCTGAAAAGCAATAAAATATGAAAAGAGACAAAGTTTTGAAGCTGGATCTTTGAGGAAAGCAATAGTATGGATGAACATTTATCCATTAATCGAAAAATAAAAAGTCTATGGTCTATATCAGAAATGAGTCAAACAGTAAATTAATGAAAGTGTGCAGGTTTGAGCCCTGTCCTGGCCAGCTAGAGAGCCTGACCCAGTGCAGACCAAGGCGGGTTCAGAAAGGCTCACCAAACTGACCATCAGCTCAGCCCTGAGGGACAGGTTCACACAAAGTGTCCGACAAGTAAAACACACTTGCAGCTTTCATGCCTGCAACTGGAACATGGACCAGCAGAACAGTTATAAGAATATTTTACTTTGTTACTTTGTGGATGAATTTGTCATACATTTTTTTAAAATACTACTTTTTATTTGACAAACCATCAGACTTTTCAAAACTAAAAATAATTGCTTTTAGGTTTGAAGGTTTAATTTTGTTTGTTTCTATGTTTCCTTTCTATTAGTACATGTTTATACTACATAATATTTACATTTTTGTGAGGGATCGGTACGTAGAACACCTCTTTCTTTCCCCGTTCTTTCCCTTTCCTCCCTCTGTCCTCTGTCCATCTCTTGATTCCCTTCCTGGTTCTTTTTTTTTTTTTTTTGGTACTTGTTTGCAGTACAGCGTTTACCTTCCTCCTGCGGAGCTGGTTCACGTGCGTGACACTCCCTAATTCCTTCTTTATCCTCTTTTTGCCCCCGTCTCTTCATCCTACCCCCTCTGAGAAAGCTCTGTCTCCACACCTCCTATTCCCTACCTTTGACTTTGCTCTTCATTTATACTCAAATAGGAGAAACCACGCAATATCATTTTTAAGTTTGTGTCTGGCTTATTTCACTTACCAGTGTGGTCTGAAAATTAAAACAATTTTAAAAAATAGATTCTTCAATTGTGTACTTCTTTCCAAAGATTTGCCAAAAAAACCAAAAAAACACGGCTATATTTCAAAGAGGCTCTGTGTCTGACCACATGCCCAGGCCCTAGCAATATTTGAATTTTAGGTAGGGCTGGCACCTTTTCTTGATAAGCATTAGGATGTGCCTATAGGGTTAATCAGAACAAGAGGATGGGGCGGAGAAACGAAACTTAAACAGGCTGACCTCTTGCCTGCCCTCTCCAGTCTGAAACACAGCTGATAAATGAGTTCATCCACCACACAAAATAGCCTTTGTTTTATTCTGTAGCCTGCTGGCTTCGCACTGCTAGGAGAAGGAAAGAGGTAGTAAGGTTTGCCTCAACTTGCCCACTTACCACAGGAGCTTTTCACTGGTAGGCTGACAACACAGGAAAACCAGCCGCTGAAATTTTCCTTTATTTCAGTGTTAACCACTTTCTCCCCAGCTTTCATTTGAAAACACTCAAGTCATTACCTGAAAAGATTCAAAATCCAAATATCAGTACTAGTAACACCATATATCCTTTCCTTTGAGTCATCAATGGTTAACATTGCACCACATTTGCTGTTTTCCTCTTGTGTGTGTGGTTTTTGCTGAGCTGTCTGAGAACACACTGCAACCATCTTGACAATCTAGACCCCAGTACTTCCCCGAAAGCTAAAAGCAAGAATGTACTATACAAATTGTAAAAGGAATCTAACGCGGCAGCCAGTAAGAATCCCCCGATCTCAACATTTAAATTTCCTCAATTCTCAATATGTTTTGCTGATTCTGAATCCAGTCAAGGATCACACGTGGAATTTATTTATCAGATTATCAAACACTTTTTAACCCACACTAATTGTGTGTCTGAACTGATGGTGCCATCAGTGAGTAAATCCTAGGCAAAGAAAAGCTTGATTCTGAGCCTACCCCAGGAATAACAAGTCTGGAAGTAAGGTCCCGAGTATCAGACACACCATTCCAAAAGGTGAAAACAGCTATTTTGAATAAATGTCCTTTTCAATAAATGGCACACATGGCGTAGGACACAAAGTCGGGAGAACTGCTGTCTTGTAGGCTTCTCGTCCAACATTTCCCTCACAAACGATGCTGCGGTTTGCCAGGTGCTGGTGGGTGGCCCAGGGACTCCAGCTGCTCACAACTTCTCATCACGTGTACAGAGACAGGCACAGACAGTTGGTAGTGCAGCCTGACATCTGCAGAATCAGACATTTCACATCAGGAATCTACAAGGGCAGCCAGGGAAGGAGTCACCTGCATGGCGTCCACGCCATGGTCTTCCTGCTTCTCCTTCAAGGCTTCGATCATGCAAAGCCTGGAGTCTATCACAGGGGAAACCAGCTCTTTTGTTTGTGAACTGCACGACATTGACAGGGAGCTTAGCTACTCAGTTTAGCTGTTCCGTGTCTTTAGCTGTAGTGAACACACCATCTTCTTCCCAGGTCTACTTGAAGGCTGAGGCAGGGAACATACAAGACTGTGGGAAGACCCAGCGGGACAGCACAGCAGGGAATGGTCCCCAGTGCCACCGTCAGCCCTGGCAAACACAAGCGTGCCTTGGCCTCCTCCATCCTTCTTTCCATCAGCACTCTGTCCTTCAATCTTTGAAGAAAGACATTGGATCCGCCCATATCACTTTCTTCACCTGATGAAGCAGCAACATTGCTTCACCCAAATGCCCTTGATCTGGATACTCTGCCCAGCTCTCTGCACCTGATGAAGCAGACTCTACCTGATGTGGACTTTAATCAAACCAGGTATTTGTTATATCCTGAACTGATGGTTTATAAGAAATAAGGATCTTACTGACTCCCAGGGAAATTTTCACACAACTGGTGTTTGTCTTTGATACCTGTTTCTTGGGTGCTTTGAAATCTTTCTTATGTCTTCCGGGACGTGCTTAGCTCCTTCAAGTCTTGAGTCACCCAGGAATTCTAGGGGTCTCACCAGAGCCACAGACCTGATTGCTGAGCTGCAGCTCACCATCTGAATTTACCCTCTGAGATAACACCCTCCCTCTCATCAGTACTCTGAGACACAGGTGTTTCCAGCAGCTAGGGGCTCCCAGGACCACACTGTCACTCAACACAGACCATTCCTTCATGTATCCATTCACCCCGAGTCCCTGAGCATCCACAGAGTGCAGCAAGACACTGCAGAGCCCCTCAAGGATGAAGATGAAGCAGCTGCCCTTCCAGATCTTCCATTGCCAGATGCCCAGTGATGATGTCCGGACCATTCTTCCTCTCTCTGATTAGTAAGTCCATCAGGCTGGAAACACCTTCTTCAAATGGGCCTATGGCATCTTCTTTCTTTGATAAACTATACACATCCAGTCCAGAATTTGGCAAGAAATTTGAGAGTCAGTTTAGACACCACTATGAGTTGAGAATGTTTTTTTCCTCCTCCTGCCCAGTTTCCTAAAAATGGACCACTTGCCCATGAGGGTCCCATGTCCCCAGCTCTAGGTAGAGTAGCTCTTTACCCAGGACCCTTCTCCTACTGACAGCCCAGAGGGGACACCTATGCCACCCAGTGCGCTTGTTTGTGAGTAGGTCATCATGTGCAGGAGACTCAAGTCTGTCTGGACTCTCCGTAGAGAGACTATCAGCCCCAGAGCTGAGGGCTGCCAAGTTCGTGGGTGAGAGGAAACAGAGGCAGGTGTACAGCAGAAGCAGCAACAGCAGCGCCTAGCTTCCTGCTTATGCCCCACTTCTGAGGACTGGTGGACCCCTGCCCTCACTCTGGAGGGACAACTCTGCGCCCTTCTAGCAGGCTCCGCTTCACTTCAGTGACTTAAATTGCTTTGTTATTTGTAATTTAAAATCCCATGTGGTGCACAATACAGAATAGGTGCCACTAATAGTCTCACTTTAGATTCTTTTTTAGATTCTAGAGAGCTGGAACACTTCTTGATTTTCCACATTCAGCCTCTCTCTGCTTTCTCTGGGGCCTCTCAGATTCACACATCCCCAAGCTCCTCCACGTGTCAATGAGGAGGCTCCGCATCACCCAGAGCTGCCCAGTGTCACAGCTTCTGCACCTGTCCTCTGCCTTCTACTCTTTCCAATTTCAAGTGCACTCTGGGAAGCAACAGCAGAAATAAGAAAGCAGCAAAGCAGACCTGCCTGATCTGGCTACAGGTACATGACAGTCACTGCTAGTAGCCCTAAGGGGGCATCCCTGGGGCATGACGGAAACCAACACAGGCTCACATCCCCATGCCTCTGCTTACTAGCTGCGTGACCTGAAGAGACCTAGGGAACCTCTCTGTGCTTCAAAGTCCTCATCCAAAAACTAGGGCTAACATCACTACCTACCTCTTGGGAGGATCTGAGTAAATCAAGCAACCCAGCTAGAAGATGGCCAACCTCAATAAATGGTCATTTTTTTTCTTTTCCTATTCAGAGTAGGCAATCCCCTTTATGCATGTATTCAAAGTTGCTATGAGTTTCAGTTTTAGTCTTCTTGCCCTTTTTCACATTTCTCATCACTCACTGGGCTCTTCCTGCTTTCTTGTGAATGGGAAAATAAAACCAAGTACTCAGTGAAAGGATGAGCCAGCCCACTAATGAGACTCATTCCTGGTATATCCACTGGGTTTGCCACACGCAGCTTGGCCTGCATGTGTTTCTAAGACAGCTCTTCTCTTCCAGATGTCCCCTTTATCTGGACCAGGGACCCTGCCGTGATCCCCTCTCCCCAGACAATGAGATCTCAAAGTCAGACTAGGAGGCAGCACCCATTCAGTTACAGAGATATGTACCACCTGCTGCAAACCAGGGACAACATCCCTGCAGGCTTTTCCTCTACAAAGTCTTCACAGTAAAGCGGGGAGCCTTTCCTATTTGTGAATGGACAGGAGATCTAGAAACAGGTAGGAAGAGGAAGGGGAGCAGAAGGGGATCTTGAAAGAATTAAGATGTACTAGGTACATGTACCAGCTCACCATAGGGAATGTGTGTTGGTTTGGGGGATATTTTTGCAAGGGGAACAGGAAACATATTTTATAAGATTATTTATAATAGTCACTGAAAGTATGATATACAAGAGGGTGCAGGAAATCTGTCCATACACTACAGACCAAGAATCCAGCTGAGGGCCTGGATCCCACAGTAATGTATTGCATGAGTCCAGCTCAAGAACTAGAGCCCGTAACATGCCCCAATGTGTCCACCTGGAGGCCTAGAGCCCATAACAATATCTCCCGCCAGGCTGTTTCACAAATCTGCACTGGGAAGGCCCAAAGGTCAGTGGAGGAAGCTAGAAAGTCTGTGCCAATGGGATGAAGAAGCTGTGCTAGCAGGCTGAAGGATCTGCACTGGAGCCAGCAATTGATGCTCGGAAGAACCAGAGCTCCCCTGAAAGGTACCACAGCCGTCCTCAGCAACAGTGAGGTCCCGAGCTCCTCCAAAGTGAACCAAAGCCATTCTCAGTGTCAACGAGGTCCTGAGCTCCTTGCAGGATGAAAACAGCCAAGTTCATCAGGAAAACAAGCATGACAAGCCCCAGTCACTGCCCAAGTCCTCACTGGGCTGGGGCAGGAGGGGAATCTTACAGGATGACTCTACTAGGGAGACCATGGAAGGGAGTGGGAAGCAAAGGGAGTTCCAGACAGAGAGCTGCCAATCACAGAGACTGCAAAGCACAGATACCCGAACAAGCACCACGCTGAATATGTAAACAGCAAGTTCTAGGTGGGCAGGAGCAGGGCAGAGAAAGGCAAGGGGGAGGCTGCCAGGAGAAGATAAGAAGGCAGCTCCTTTGTGCACAGCTTTCCCGGCTTCTCCAATGACTTAGAATCTGGGGTGGGACCCGGAAGTCTATGTCCAGCTGACCCTGTGGACCCAGCGTGCAAGCCACACATTGGAATCCCTGACTTTTCAAAGTAGATATAACTGTATTTGTTTTTAAGAGACTCTGTTTTTGTGGCAGAATGGAGAAGGAAGCGGAGCAGACAGAGACTGAAAAAGAGATAAATCAGGAGGTTATTCTAGCCGTCTCACAGAGCGTGATAAATGAAAGCAATTGAGCAGGAGGAGAGGAGTGAATTCATGAGCTATTTCCAAGGTAGCAACAATAGAACTTGATGAGCGATTAGATGTGGGTGATGACAGGAAGAAAAGAGTCAAGAATGACTCCAAAGTTACTACCTCAGGTTCTCAGATGGTGGGGAGCCTTAAGAAAACACAGAAATGGAGGCCAACCGAAGTAGCTTGCCTTTGAGAGCAGGTAGAGAAACCGCCACTGAATTTGGCGTTAGCTGTGGCACAGGAGGAGGATATGGACAACCAGATGTCCCGGGATGAAGGAGCCAAAACTAGGTGCTGAGGAGTGGAGCCAAGATTGAACACTAGAAAAGGGAAGAGGTGACTGACGAGACACTGGTGGGGAGCGTCTGCTATGGTTTGTGTCTGGGTGTCCGCCCAAATCCTCATGCAGTCATGGGGCGGGCCTCTAGAGTTTCGATTGACCCATAGGCCACTGCTGGGATTATGGATGTGAGCGCTACACCTGCCCCTAGGGCGGGTAGTTTGCATACGATGTAAGGGAGGGAAAAGGGGTGCTTGCCACTGCTCCCCTCTTTTGCTTTTGTCGCTTTGCTATCTTCCGCCACCATGAAGGTTGCCCTCTGCCATGTGCCCCTCTGCCTTGGAGCCAGCCACGTATGGACTGAAACCTCCGCAAACTGTAAGCTAAATCAGTTTTTCCTTCATTAATTCTGGGCATCGAGCATATTGCCTCAGCAATGAAAGAAAAGTAACCAAGACAATGTCAAAGGGATGCAATCAGTGCCTGTGACAGCAGTTTGGGGTTTTGCAAGGAGAACAATACAACACAGGACACACATTTTATAAGATCATTTATAATAGTCACCCAAAGAATCATATATAAAAAGAGAATGCAGGCAATCTGTCCACACACTAAAGACCAAAGAATCCAGCTAAGGGCCTAGATCCCACAGTAATGTCCTGCGTGGGTCCAGCTGAAGACATAGAGCCTATAACAATGTCTCCCATGAGTCCACCTGGAGGCCTAGAGCCCCCGACAATATCTCATGCAGGTCTGTTTCATGGATCTGCTCTGAGAAGGCCCAAAGATCAGTGGTGGAAGCTAGAAAGTCTGTGCCAGCAGGATGAAGGATCTGTGCTAACAGGCTGAGGGATCTGACCTGGAGCCAGGAAGTGATGCTCAGAGTAAGAATGAGAGCTCCCCCAAAGTGAACCGTAGCCATTCTCAGTGACTACAAGGTCCCGAGCTCCTCCTCCAATGAGAACAGCCAAGTTCATCAAGAAAGCCAGCATGACAAGATCCTCCAGCAGAATAGCACAAGAAAACCAACAGCTCCTTAACAGCTTCCCAACAGCTTCTACCAGCTCCCAACAGCCTCTCTTCTCCAGTTCTGCATCTTATGCTGCTGGCAACAATCCTCAAGTGGGCCTCCCACACCCAGCACCACGCTGGTTCAGTTCAAGTGGGTGTTACAAGTTGACCACTGGTTGTCCACCCACCACAGAGACCCAGAAAAAACATCCAAGAAAGAGGAGGAAGTCAGTGTAACACAGGGTGGGAAACCGAGGGAGTCAGAGAGAGAATGAAAATGTCCAACACACGAGACAGGGACAGGACTGAAACATGAGCATGGGGCGTGGGAACTTCAAAGCCATTACCAATCTAAAACAAGTGGTTACACAGTGCTTGGATCCAAAGCCAAGGTGCAAACAGCGGAGAAGTGGAGGGGAGACCGGTAGGTGAAGACAGCAGGCAACCTTTTTTAAGAACTTGTGAAGAAAGGACAGCCAGAGCAGTAGGTGGAGCAAACAGCGCAGTGAAATATGTGGACCCTTCTTTTTATTGACTTTTCAGTTTACTAAATGGCACACCCAAACATGAGTCATTGGATACAATTAATATTTTCTACATCCTATACATCGCAAATTATTAGAGATATTTCCTGCCCCAGAAATTCCTAACAATGTATTTGCAGAGGGCCTAATCTTAGCAAGTTAGGGTGATCTTTTTAACTTGGATACTTGAGAGCAGCTGTGTATTTGTATCATCTTATATTGTTGCAGTGAAAAAATTAATATTAGGGCGACAAGGATGCTTACATGGTGTTTATAAGAAAGAATGTATTGTTTAGAGAATAGTGATAAAAGTGTCTTTACATGTTCAGTATAGATGCAAAAAGAATTTTTTTTTTGGTACCGGGAATCAAACTCATGATCTCACACTTGCCAGGGAGGTGCTGTGCCACTGAGCTAAATCCCTGGCCACTAGATACAGATCTTTTTCCAAACACGTTGCTCCGCATTTGGTTAAATGTGCGGACATGTAACTCACGAATAAATGTGAGCTATGGAGAGCTGACTGCATTCCCTTCACTTCATTAGAGTAAGCGGACTGGAGCAGTGTTGGATCCTCCTCAGATGTGTGGCCCTGCCTCACCCCACCGCTGACTTCTGTACTGCTACTGAGAGCGCCTCACCTTGCTTACTCAAAGCAGATGAATGACTTCCAGTTGTTTTCCCGTTTAATAAACATCCATTAATCACCAACCATTTGCCACATGCTGAAAAGTGCTGAAAATCCAGAAAGAAAAAGCTACCATCCCTATTCTCAGCAAACTCAAGGTTAGTGAGGGGAGATCCGTGAGAACAGGTGGGTATTCGTATTAATTAGCTTCATGTCATTATAATGAAATAGTGACGAGAGGCTGCTGATGAAGAAATGATTTACTGAGCTCACAGTCATAGAGGTTTGCAGTTCAAGGCCAAGATCAGCCCTGTTACCTTGGGATTTCAGTGAGGATGGCACAGCATAGGAGGAGTGCAAAATAGGGCAAATATGAGGACATCTCCAATGACCTAAGGACCTCCCACTAGGCCCCTCCCCTTAAAGGTAGAGAGCATTTCCCATTCTGCCATCCGGCAGATCCACCCTTTACATATGGACCTTTAGAGGCCTCTCATCCCAACCACAGCAAGAGGTAAAGCTTCACAGAGCAGTTTAAATTTCCAAGTTGAGCTTCAAGCAAGTCATATGCAGTGGTAAGAAACTGGTCTCCTGCCAGGAATAGTGGCACCCTCCTGTAATCCCAGTTCTCTGGGAGGCTGAAGCAGGAGGATCAAAGTTTGAGCCTAGCCTAGGCAACCTAGTGACATAGACCCTGGCTCAAAATAAATTTTAAAAAATGTAAAGGGTTGGGCTATATAGCTCAGGGCAAAGGCCCTGGGTTCAATTCCCAGTACTACAAAAAGAAAGAAAAGGAACTAGCCTCTCTAACTTTTGTCCAAGATGGATAAATATGGCTTCCTTTAGCTAATTATACCAGCCAAATGAGCCCATAATATTAGCCAATGCCAAAAGTATCCACGGAGATCGCTTTCTCTACATTCCTGGAAATGAACACTATGAAAACTCAATGTGCGCTTGTCCACAACAGAATTGGAAACATCAAATGGAAATGTGATATTTCAAAGTACATTTTAACTAACACAGTGGTCCTGAAGCAGACCCCTAAGCCTGTTCCATGGGCAGAAGTCATGAGCATCTGTTGCAGTCAGGGTTTGCAAGGGAATACATTTAATATAGGATGCATACTTTATAGTATTATTTTAAAATATTCACCAAATAAAATATTCACCAAAATAATCAAACAGAGAGAAGTGCAAGAGATCTGTCCACACACCAGAAACCCAAAGAATCTAGCTAAGGGTCTGGATCCATGGCAATGTTCTACATGAGTCCAGCTAGAGGCCAAGAGCCCACTTCAATGTCTCATGCAAGTCTGCATGAAGGATCTGGACTGGGAAGACCCAAAGGTCATAACAGAAGCTAGAAAGTCTGCACCAGTGGGATGAGGGATCTGCGCTGGAAACAAAAAGCAACATTCAAGGTAAGGACCAGAGCTCCCCCTAAAAGAACCACAGGCATCCTCAGCAACAGCAAGGATCTGAGCTCCTCCAATGAATAGAGCAGCTCAGTTTGTATCAGGAACACTTGCATGACAAGCTTCTCCAGGAGGATCAACAAAGCAACATCTTCCCCTGCAGTTCTTCTTTTATGCTGTTGACAACAATCCTCAGGTGGGCCTTCCACACCCAGGACCACACTGATTCAATTCAGCTGGGTGTTACAAGTCGCCCACTGGTTAATCCACCACAGCACCCAATTGCTGGCTTTGTCAACCAGCGTCTTCTGAAACCAAGGAACACACACACCTCTAACATGCCGCACACAGCTCTGCCGGTGATGGATAGCAAAGCAAGGGCCGCACTAATGAAAAATTAATGAAATGGTTGCTTCCATAAGAAAAATGATGCGCTTCCTCCCACCTTTGTACTGATTTTTAACCAGCCTTGTAATTAGAAATGTATAATTTCACCCTAAGGTAGGGCAGGCAGAGGGGAGCCGTGTGTGTAACCCAGCCTGACGCGGGCAGACCACAGCCTGCGGAAAAGCCTCCCTCACCTCGAACCCTCTCCTCCAGGCCTGAATCTGATCCTCCCAGGCCCCGAGTCCTGAGTCACTTGAGGGTTATGGAGGATAGTGACACTCCAGCGTTCCCATAGCCGCCAGCCTTGTGGGGTCACCTCTTCTGATAACATTCAAATGAAATAAATAGTGCCCCAATCTACACAGTGCAAGAAGTGTCCCCATGTTATGGTTTAGATAATGAATGTCCCCCAAGAGCCTCCGGTGCTCAGAGGTGGGGCAACTGGATTAAGGGGCACTGTGGCTGACTTGCTGCTCGCAGATGGGGCCTGACTGGAGACAGGTTGCTGGGGCGTGATCTGTCCGGGATGAGCCCTCACCCTGCCTCCTCCCTCCTTGCTCTGCTTCCTGGGCCCCGTGACCCGAGCAGTTTTTGCCCAGACCCTTCCACCACGATGTTCCTGTACTTACGCCTGGCAAACATGGATTGAATCTTCTGAACTGAGAGAGGCAAAAAACCTCTCCTTCAAGTTGCCAGCGTTGGATATTTTGTCTGAGCAAGGAGGAAAAGGACTGAGGCACTCAGTCTCCGAGGACTTAGGAATTTGAGGGGAAGGTGTTTGCCTGCCTCCAAGTCATATCTTAATCCAGCCCGCACTCCCCCAATCCCTGCGATCTCACCTGCTGGGGCTGCCCCCAAACTCGGATTGGCTCTCCCTGGCTCTGCAAGAACACCGGCCTAACTGGGAGCTAGGTGAAGCTGGTAACAGCAGACTAAGGCCAGGTGGAGGGCTGCAGCTCCACCTGCCCTGGCCTGACTGAATCCCAAGGGCCCAACTCCCACCGGGATCCTCATAGGAGCTTAAAAACAATAATAATAGACCCCAGAGTGGTCCTGAGATGAGGAGTAGGAGGCTGATTACCACGGAGAAAAGGGAATGGGGAGTCGGCGCTTAATGAGGTTCTGTTCAGCAAGACAGAAGTGATCTGGAGCGGGGTGATCACGGTTACATGGCACCGTGAAGGTACTGGATGCTGCGAACTGTCCACTTAAAACGGTTAAAACAGCAAATTCTATGTTATGTGCATTTTACCACAGTATACGGATGAATGAAGCAATAGTAGAAGAAAAGCGGACTGAGCTTCAAATTAAAAGCGGCCAAACACGAGACATCTGTCCTTCGGGTTCCTTGATTTTCTGACTTCTAAACCTATTCATGACACAGTCCAGTTGGACAGGGGAGAAAAATCAGAGCTCCTATTTATATTTTTTAGTATTTTCTATTTTGAAGGATCGACTTAAATATACACACTCACACATAAATATACCTATGATGATTTAAATACACATCAACATATAGATAGTAAAGAAGCACTCCGATAGAATTTAGTGATGAATAGACTGGCACTGGAGGATCACTACCAAAAACATCACCCTGTGGCTTTGTATCACCAACAAATTTTCAAGACCATAGTTGGGATTATTTCTTGTCTGACTCCTTCCCCTGGGCTGTGACCTCCAGAGGGCAGAGGTCTGTATCTGTGAGGCTGGGAACAGTGTCTGGCGTACCCGTTAGTTGTTAGGTAGCGCTGGGGATGGAGCACAGTGGGAGGGTCTGCCTAGCATGTGCGAGACCCTAGATTTGAGCCCCAGCCCCATGAAACAAACAAATAAAATGCTCATCACTACTGAGAATCAGCAGTGGCCGCTGTGGCTGGCCCTTCCCTGGAGGCAGGTGCTCTTATCTCGTGACCAGTGCTATGCTGCTGGGGGCTTCTCCAGGACTGGGGCAGCTTCTCCTTCCACTTCCGCTCTTCTCCCGTCCTTCTTTCTGCTAGGCTGCCCTACAGTTTTTTAATCTGTAAAATGAGGACACTGAACAGGCTGCTTCCAATGTTCCTAACTTTCTGTGAAGCCGGGTTTCCTGCCCCACTGCCGAATGCAGGCAGAAGTCATTGTAAGTGACACCGCAGTTTTGTGTCAGAGGTGGGGAAGTCCCTCAGCCCTTGCTCCGCAACTGCACAGTAACTGGGGACTTGGCCCAGCTTTCTTCTCACTCGTGGGCCAACTGTCAACATCTTTTCCGGGACACCAGAGCCCGCACAGCCCATCTGATTTCACTAACCAAAGCCCTTCTGCTCTTCCAAGTAGGCACCATTGAAAGGTGGCCCTTCCACAGGTAGAAAATCAAATCTACACAGAGTTTCCACTAAGGTTCATTTCTACGGAGTCCAGGCCTCATAGGAAATCTGTTTGCAAACACAAGGCTCAGTGCTGGCGCTGCAGCCGGACAATCCCAGGTGTGAGTCCCGTGTCCCTCCGTGTGGTCCTGGGTTGACCCGGAGAAGGTGATGAGCCTGCTGAGTCCCGCGCTCCTGTTCTGATTACCCAAGCAAACCCTTTGAGGCTGTCGTTAGACTGAAAAGATGAGTGTGTAATGAGACCTCAGTAAAGTATAGACCTAATTGATCAGTATCATTACATTCACTTCCTCATATGGGCAATGAGAGACCAAATCAGTAGTATGCAGAGGATTCTAGAGTTTTCCAGAGTTGCCAGATGACTGGGGCAAGGGCCTCTGAATGGTTCTTCCTCCCAGATGCCCCTTTTCTATCCAGCCCTACTTATTCCAGACTTAGGGGTTCTTAATTTTTTTTTTAACAATAAAAGGTGGAGGGATTTTGAAGACTTTGAAAAGTACATTAAAATACTAGAGTGATTTTGTTTGGTTAGGTGTTATTTTATTTTGTTTTGTGATACTCGGAACTGAATGCAGGGGTTTTGCAATGTGCTATATCCCCAGATCTATATCATCTATCTATATTTTTTAAAATTTTGAGACAAGGTCTTCCTAGGTCACTCAGTCACCCAGGTTGAGCTTGAAATTATAATACTCCTGCCTCAGCCTCCCACAGTGCTGAGATTACATGTGTACCAGCATGCCCAGCTGTCATATATGATTTTTAATCATATCTAATTAAAAGATAGTAAGATATCTGAACTCCAGTCAGTGGGGCACTCGATCTCATGGGAGAGGGAAATTGTGATACTTGCCCGGAATTCCAGACTTCACACTGCCTGGGTTTCCTGCCTTGTTCCAGTCATTTCTGGGACCAGCTGCCCATCTACGGGCTGGTGATGGTTAAACGCTTACCTCTCAATGGTGGTTCATGCTGCCAACTCTGCCCACAACACACCCTACTGCTCAGCACTGGCCTCTTGTTTTCAAGAAAGGCGGGAGACTTTCCTGGCTAGGAAACCCTCCTGACCACACTTGGGACTGCTGGCTCACATCTCTCCATCCAAGCTCAGCCCTGGGCATGGACTTAAAACAGCATTAGCCCAGAGGTGGTCACCAAATGCAGCAGGTGGCAAATACACTCAGTGTCCATTGGGCCCACATGCAGCCTTCCTCCCCACACTCCCCATGGGCTGCAGACCTCAAGGCAGGGTAGAAATAGCCTGCGCCAAGGTGCGGTAAAATTCCCTGGGCTGAGCTCTTGCATACGTGAAGCCTGGGCTTTCAGCTTGGGAAATGATTTCCACCCTGCCCAGCACACAGGTCCTTCGTGAAGCTCTCACATGAGACTGGATGCGGAACCACCCAGAGCCCCACAGAGGCTTGTCCCGGGCTGGAAGAGATCAGCTGAGCATGCCTGGCATGGAGAAGCGGCCTGGCAGGGAGCAGCCACTCTCCGGACACACCCTGGATTCCCAGCATGAGGTCACCTGGAGAAGGTGTGGCTGCCAGGCTGCAGTTACTGCAGATCCAGCCTGCGTCTGATCCCTACCACTCACCGTTACAGCCCGCCCAAGCCAGGCAGTTTACGAAGGAAGGGTCTGGGCTGTGATTTCATCCAGATGCCACCAGCTCTTCTGCAATTAAACAGAGAGTGGCTGTCACTCCCACGGCTGTCCAGCAGAGCTGGCTCTTGGCTTGGTGGAACCTTCACCTCCTGCCCCTCACAGGAGGTGTGGGAGGCACCTGCCGGCAGGGCTGCATGGGACCTCTGAGGTGCGGGTGGCGGGAGAGAGACCGCAGAAGCGGGCTAACGTCACAGACTGGGAAAGGTGCGGCTGGCCTGACCTGGTAAGCCAATGCTTCAGGAAGGCGCAAAATGAATCCAAGTCCAATACCAACTGCTGCTCGGAGCCTCCCATTGTCTCGGATTGCGAGTTAGGAAGGCTGGCTGTCCTCTTTCATCTGGGTGGCTTGGGCCAAGTCATGTCACCTCCTTAGATTTCCATAAATGTGTAAATTGTGAGCCTGGGCCAGAATCTTGCTTCTCTAATGGGTGCGTTGAACCCCAGCTTACTCTGCGGTGAAAAGAGGCATGTTAGTCATCTCCCCGGAATGCTAATCATACACGGAGGGGGAGAGGAATCATCTTTCATTTTTCAAACAGCTTTACGGGGTATAATTCACATCCAGCACAATCCAGCCATGCGAAGGTTACTGTTACATGTGTGCAGTATGTTTTCAGAGTTGTGCAACCATCACCGCAGTTGATTTTAGGTCATTTCCATCACCCCCAAAAGGAAGAAGCCCTGTACCCCTCAACCACCACCCCAACTTCCCGAGCAGCCTTCGTGGCCCCAGGCAGCCACTAATCCACTTTCTGTCTCTACAGATTTGCCTATTCTGGGCATTTCATACAAATTGAATCATACATATGTGGTCTTGGGGGGATAATTTTTATATTAAAACAAACAGCTATGTTATGAAAAGCATGCAGAAAATTACATCCATTTTTAAATCACAAAAGATTTATTTCAAAGACATTTTCCCTGCATCTGGCTGCTTCATACTAAGTCTAAATCTTCTCCTAGCACAGTAATTCAGTCTTCTTCAGCCCAAGGGCCACTTTGTAGGAGTTCTTGGAAGCACTGGGCTTAATGATCTTTAATCACCATTCCAGCTCTTTTTCCTGCAGTACTAGGGATTGGACCCAGATGCTTTCCACTGAGCTACATCCCCAGATCTTTTAATTTTCTTATTCTGAGATAAGTCTCACTGAGTCACTAAATTTCCCAGGCTGCGCCCCAACTTGGGATACTCCTGCTTCAGCCTCCCGAAGTGCTGGAATTACAGTGCTGTGATTACAGTGCTGCACCACCATACTCAGCTTAGTTCCAACATTTAGAAGGCCCCAAAGCCCAACTTTATAAACCCAGAGAGTGGTTTTCTGGGAGAATCTGTTAGTGACCTTCTCTTGCTGTGGTCTTTCTCCATTTCCCTATCTTTCTGTCTTATCTCATCTCTGCACAGACCTCTCTATAGTATTTAATATAGCTGAAAAATACCAAGGTCACACCAATATTTCTCATTTCTATATAAAAGGAAATAGGGTGGCTGTGTTCTCTACCCACTCATTTCATACCACCCTTTCAGCCTTGCTGGGGAAGACTTTCTAGTTAGCAGTTTTGTTGAGATACAGCACTTGGACATCTATATGGGGTACACTGTGATCACTTGATACCCGCTGCCACGCACGATGATCCAGCCTGGGGAATAAGCACTTCCACTTCCTCAGATGTCACTCACTGTCAGGGCCTTTCCTGTTCGGGCGGGGCTACTTGATCTAGTTTCTTGCTGCAGGGTCTTCAGTGCCTGGAAACGCACCCTGCAAAGGGATAGCATAGCACAGCGCCAGCTCAGTGCTGGGAGAAAGAAACGAAGGGTGAAAGCAGAAAAGGAGAGGAGGGAAGAGAAAGAGGGGAGTGAAGGAGAGACGGGGGAGGAGGGGCGGAGAGAAGCTGGCAATTGCACACTTTGTCAGCTTGCTTTCCCTGTCTTCACACCATGCTGAAATGTAAGCATGGTGAACGGTGTTGAGCGTGCACGCTCAAAACCTCTGCCCTCTCAGAAATTATTACCACCCCAAATCAGGCAACAAAGCCAAGCATTCACCAAGGACGCTGAGGAAGAAAAGGGAAGCAAGCTAGGCACGGTGGTGAGCGACTCTAATCCCAGCATTCCGGAAAGCTGAAATGGGAGGACTGCACAAATTCAAGCCCAGCCTGGGCAATTTAGGGACTTAGTAAGACGCTATCTCAAAATGAAAAACTAAAAAAGGCTACATCTGTGGCTCAATGTGAGGACACTATTCAGTTCCCAGGACCACCAAAAATGAATTAATAAATAAATATATAAATAAAAATAAAGCAAGAAGCACAGCGCTTTAAGCTCTGCCTCTACTCTCTCATGGCTTCTCCCAGAAGCTTAGTGAGAAGGATTGCATAGGCTGCTTCCAAAGAGGAACGATGCTTGGGGGTTAGACACACACCAGGTCTAAAATCACACAGCCTGGTTTAAGGCTCGGCTCTGACCCTTGCTAACTATGTGGCTTTGGCACATTGCTTGGCCTTGGTTATGCTCAAGGGTGCAGGCAACCTCTGGATGTCACAGGGAGAAGGCCAGCAGGTGCCCGGACCTACCCTGCCTCGTCCCTCACATCCTGCTTAAACTACTGCCAGGCAAAATGAACAAGGGGTCCTGCCTCCTGTCACGCTCCCTTTTCATTGGGCACAAAAGGAGACAAATTGAAGGACACATCATGCAGGGTGCCAGGAAGACTGGGCGAAGGTGTTGCTGTCTTCCCAGGGGAGGCGGCACCCTGCCTCAGGGACCCTGTGGCTAGGAGTACTGACCCTGGGACTGAAGCCACCACACAGGTGTTCAGTGAGGCCCCACAGGGACCCAGGGCTGGCTCGCTCTGCCCACTGTGCTGCTGGCACCATGCACCTGGTCAAAGGACTTTCCTGACTTACCCCAGAGACCTGTATGCTGTGGCACTGGCTGTGCCCGGACACAGCCGAGCTAAGGGATCTCCCCATTATCCCTGTGAAGCATGGAGAAGCCTTCCTGTTCCACACATACCTTTCAGCACTTCACAAGTCCAGCAGAAGTTTCCTGAAAGTCTATGCACGAATTAAGCTTGCTTCATGCTCCAGCAGACCCCACAGAGCCACCTGGGTCCCTGGGGTGTGAGAGGTGTTCATCCCTTGAGACGGGAGCACCTTATTCTGTGCCTCATCCACAGGGCTGGGGAGGGTCAGGGCAATGGCTGGGCCAGATGGGTGCCGAACCCCTCGTGGCCCTGCAGTGCGGACAGGCTCCTTGATGAAGCTATGTGCATCCCTAAAGCCATCAGCATCCCGCAGAGTTACTTCCCACCCACTTCTACCAAACCTTCAACTCTGCAGGGGCTCAGTCCTTTTGCTGCTGGTAAAACTGAGGCTGTGAGTGTGAACGTGCGTGGCTGCGTCGGAACCTCTTGCACTGTGACACGTTACCCTTGCTTTTCCAGGTCCCTTCCTCCATAAACATATTCACTGCACACTTTGTGCTTACACTGGTATGAAGACAGATATAATCCAGGCTGGGTTTACCGATTACATATGATATACATACATGTCCACATATATACATGACTTAATCAATATTTTCTGATTTTAAAGAAATGTAAAATATTTCATGGGCCTCACGTGCTGTGCTTGTTGATGCTGGGGAAATCCCCTCAGGGACTCGGAGAGGGAGAGAGAGCACCTGGGTGCTTGTGGCCCACAGCACATCCTACTCACCCTTGCCCATCACATGCCTTGGGTATCCAGGTACTGGATTAAAAGTAACTCTCCATGCAGAGGTCCACAAACGCTGAAACAATTCACTGAAGATGAGCTTCTTTCAACAAAAACAGAAGCTCCACTATTAAAAAGACACAGTGCCAAGAAGCCAGGCATGGGCATACAGACTTGTCTCAGCTCTCTGGGAAGCAGGAGGATTACCAATTTGAGCCCACCTGGGCAACTCAGCAAGACTCTGGCTCGAAAAGTTAAGTAAGTAAGTAAGTAAGTACGTAGTAACTTACCGGCTGGATCTCCATGCAAAGGCCTTGAGTTCAGTTCCCTACGCGGAAAACAAGAACAACACCAAGAGTAAAGCCGGAAGACAGGTGCGGAACCCAGCGTCCTCCGTCTCTCTGCAGCCTCAGGAAACACACAGCCTGAGACCAGGAGTGACAGTCTGCGTTGGATGGCGGCTCCTGGCTGGGAGATGTGTGCTTTGAAAGGGGGATATTCTGGGAGGGAACAAAGAGCTTCTGTCTTGGCGGGATTGGGAAGCAGCCTCTCCGTGGATTGCGGCAGCCAAGAGGAGGCCGACACGGCTGTGTGCAGCACTGGGTGGAGACGGTAGGCTGTGTGGCCCGGCGGAAGGGGCTGCTGGGCAGCGGGCACAGATGTGAAGAGCATGTGGATTTCCATCTACAGGGAACAGGCTGGCAGCAGGGAAGGGAAGCTACATAGCACCCAGCACAAAATGAAAGCACAGGGCTGCTTATTCCAGAAGACAGTAAGAAAAGGGCATCGCATCTGTGTGCCTGTCTAGGGGCCCTGTCACAGCCCAGGCCACCTGCCCGAGGTCACCCTTGGTGCAGATTCAGGACCGGTCAGCCCCAGTTGACTGCACTTCTGGTCCAGGGCAGTGTAGACCTTGAACTTGCATCGTCTCGCTGTTACTGCTGTTTACTTTTTCTCCCAGTAAACATAAATGTTTGAACCTTTTAGGGACATTGACAAAGGGTTTTTTTTTTTAAATTAATGTTATATACTATTAAATACATGATAAACCAACTAACAGAAACCCAAATTGCAGACAGGCTCTCAGAATCTCTGCTCCAGACAGAGAAGTTCAAGCCACAACCCAGACCCTCACCGCAGCGGGCCAAAGAAAACAGGAAACTCAGCGCCACTGAGGCAGGAATCCGTGCTGCTTTAGAGTCAGTGCAGCAGTACATGAGGTTCACACCCCTTTCTGTGTGCTTTACAGCAAAGTCAGCCAAAAGGTCAGCCAAATTCACGAAGAAGTCCCCTAAGAAATTCTCCTGCTAAAACTTCTAGGAGAAAAGGAAGTTTGGAAGAAGAGGAATTTCTCTTAAAAGTGGGGACGATGAGCCTCTTGGGACCCATTCAGATCTCCCCTTTGCCTGGAGCCCTAGGCTCTTCCAGTTGGGGGAGGTCCCCAGAATCTGCAGAATCCTGTTCCTCAGACAACTCACAGGAGGACCAGCACCCTGACCAAGACTTGCCTGTCCCTGGCAGCCTTTTGAAGAGAAGTTCTCTCAACCCATGGAGAAGTGGAGAAGTGGGCCAGGCCTGCCATGATAGGTGTTTTGTTATGAGACAAGGTCTTGTTATGTAGTCCAGGCTGGCCTCGAACTTGTAGAGATCCTCCTGCCTCAGTGTCCAGGTGCTGGGATTACAGATGTGTGCCACCATGCTTGGCAGGTGTGGCTTTTTAAAGGTAGGTGTTATCTCTTTGGGTCTTATTTCTCCGGCACTTAGATGTCGGCCTGGAGCATGAGGAAGGCTCTACAGAATACGTAAAATCACACCTGAAACTGAGTATGCTCAGAGTGGGTACCAGGCCTTTAAGGCATGCAGGCCTGGGATCCATGCAGCTTCACAGAGGCTGTGACTCAGCCTCACTGATGCCTTCTGTCCATCTGTGAAATGGGGACAATATCCCCCTGCCACAAGCCACTGCAGAGCCATGAGTGGGAAGTAGAAAAATAAATACAGTGCACTTTTCCAAACTTACGTTCTGAATACAGAAAGAGGCTAATGAATGCTGGCTAACTCCTGTGATTTCTGCCCATTTCCTAACACAAATATTCCCTACATAGATTTGAAGAAGGCAAGGAGTTAGCGACAGTCTATGAGGAATGCCAGTTGTTTACAGTGTTACTCTCCTATTCCGTACAAGATCCCAGGGAGATGCCTGTCCAGTGGTCCCAGGTCCCTTGGTGAACCCAAAGCCATGGGTTTTATCTGAGTCCTGGGCCCTGGGTGGGACTTTCTATGATTCTCCCGAATGTGCTCACCCCTGCTCACTGCTCCAGCGACCTCTGGGGATGGAAGCTGATCCCAAGACTCTGCTCAATCTAATGTCCCCAAGGTGTCCTTCACACCATTAAAGTAGCAACAGTTACGTGATCTGTCTACACATAACAGTGCAGTTCCCTTGTCATCATAGAAAGGAATAAATGGGGAAGAAAATTATGTAACAGGTCTTTAGCAGTAAATGTCTCGGGCCTCTCGGGTCCCAAGCAGGCTGGAAGGCGAGATTGCCCTTCCCATAGTTTGTCCCCACCGGCCTGCTAGGGAGCTGCTGCCACACAGAAAGGCCGAGAGCAGGCTCGGCGAGCGTGTCACTCCTTAGCCCCACTCGTAGAATGGTGCTTTGGGCCCTGGAGACAATCCAAGAACTACCACTCTGGGTCCAAGCAGCTATCTCTCATGGCCATTAGCTAAAACAGGCTCGATTATAATAGTTGATGTTCACCAGGAACCTCCAGAAAGGGAAAGAATTGTGTTCTTCCCAAATGAAACACTTTTATTTGGGGGTTTCTGAAAAGGTGGCTACCTTGAGCTATTGACCTGGCAACCTAGCAACAAGGGAGAGGCCACAGCTCCCAGCCCCAAGGGCCACACGGGTGACTGGGTTGGGTCACACTGTCACAGTGACTGGGTCGGGTAAAACAGTTCGACGCATGACTCCAATAGCAAAGCAAAGGGCTTCTGTCAGGGGTCAAGGGTGTCCCTTTACCTCTCCCTCCCTTCCAGAAGCAGAGGCTCCTGAGTGTTCTCATTACGCAATCCTATTGTCAGGCCAAGAGCGTCTGCGTGATAGTCCCTTGTAAGTCACCGGGCGCGTGTCCCAACTGCTCCCGTCCAGGACTGAGACAAAAGTAGGGGTCCCAGTTTTATTTTGGTGCTTTCTGTCCTTGGATAGGATTTTTCAAAGAATTTCTTCTCATTTGCTCTAAGGATGAGATTTATGGCTTGGAAGTAATGGGTTCCAACCTCATAAAACATGCTCCAACATCACCAGGGAAAATCCCACCATGGCCTAAATTCCTGACAGCCTGTGAAGACTGAATGTCCCTGGACAGAGAAAGAATCCTATCCACCAAGAACCATACGAACATATTCTGAGCTCTGGTCCTTCCTCCTCTTCCAGCAGGGTCGTGTGGGGCAGAGACGCTTTGGCTACCATCATCTCTCCCTCCCATGTCCTCTGCCAGCCTCCTGTGTGCCTGCTGCCACCCTACCCCACACTGCCTCAGCTTCCAAGGCTCAGCTCCTGACAGTGACCTGGATCTGTCCCACCCCATCTTAGCATCTTCTCTCGGCTCCTGAAGAACCAGGTGACTGGCGACTTATTTCTGGACATTAAGAACATGGACTTATTAATTAATGTGAACTAATTAAAAGCTTATACTGTACTCATTTTGCCCTGTGAGATGTGTGAAAAATCTTGCTGTTTCATCCTCTGAGGATGTGAGAAAATCACTTAATTGCTCTGGAAGTGCTTACTCACTTGTAAAAGTCACGCTTGTGCCTATAAAGGTAAATTCATCTGTCATCTCACTTAATATGAAAACCCTGTGAGATGGGTAACATTGCTCTCACAAACACCGAGGAAACAGACACCACCCAGCCAACAGGTAGAGGGTCTGGGATCCAAAACCTGGTTTATCCAGTTCCAAAATCCCCACTCTTTTTTTCATCGGCCTCTGTCCCCCTCTGGGGACAATGTGGGGACTACTGGGCAGTGATGCACAAGGTGACCAGGAAAGGAGCCCAGGGACAGCAGCAGGGCAGAGGGCCGGACTGTTCCGGGGGATGGAAAGAGACATCCTGGGGCCTGAACCCCTGGCAGCACGTGCAGGAGATGGGAGTGAGAGAATGGCAGAGATCAAAGAGAACAGATTTTTGAGCCAAGATTACCTAGTGGGTGATGGAAGAGACAGATGGAAAAAAATAAGGAATCACCTTGAGCATAGGGAGACCAAATGAAATGATGAGAAAAGGAGTTAGGGTCATGCGATTTTTCACTTCAGAAGAGACTAGGGGTGAACTGGAGAATCAAGATGTGAAAAACAGCCCATTCCGTCTATCATTGCAAAGGTGGGGGAGCCTTCGGTACAGAGAGGAACCTGTGTGCGGGGAAGGGGCTTGCGGGGTCGTACAGCACGAAGGGGCAGCCAGTGAAGGTCAGGAGGACAGCCGGGTACTGCAGGGTTGCCAGGCAGACGGGGCTTCCCAGCAGGGGCACTCAGCCATCTTGTGGGCTGACGCTGAGGAGAAGTTGTCATGGACATGGGAAAAAGGTCTTTCATTTCCGAGAAGGGAGTCTCCATGGTGAAGTGAGCATAGAGGTCGGATTGTAGAGGGTTAAAGAAAGACTCTGGGTAAAGAACTAAGACAGACGTCATAGACCGTATGATTAAGGTGCTTAGAAGGGAAAAGATACAAAAGGAAATAGCGGGGTCAAGCAAAAAGACTTTTCTTTCTCAAGGTCTAAAGTACTTGAATGTGTCTGACTGTGGAAGGGAAGGATCTGGTAAAGATGAAGACTGAGTAGGAAAAGGGGTCATGGAAAAGAGATTGACTTCTGAAGAAGATAAGGGATTTGTTCACTAATTCAATAACATTTACAACGTGCCGTTGGGTGCAAAGTGTTGTGATCGGCACAGAAAGGAACAGTAAGGATGAAGCAAATGAGCACTTTCTATACAGAGCTCACAACCCACTAGGAGAGACGCAGCCCTGCAGAGAGGTGCCCCATGTGAATGTTCCTGTTAGCAGGACAGTGGTAGTGGGATTCAGAGAGGAAATGTGGCTGAAGGGGCAGGGATATCTCAAAGGCATTGTGCTGATCTTGAAAGACGAGCAAAGATGTGGTTGGCAAAAGACGTGAAGAGTGCGGGAAGGAGGGGTCAGCTGCAAGGATGGCGCTCGTAGCAAGGATAGGGAAGTTGGCTTTGGGAAAGAAGGACAATTCTCCAAGTGCATCCTAATGAAAAGGGACGCGAGAAGGATAAATAGGCCAAAGAGGTACAGTAAGGAAGAGCGGGGGGGGGGGGGGTGTCTGAGGGACTCATACCTGACAGTCTCACTGTGCTTTCAAGTGGAGGAAAGGAGACTCTCCAAGCAGCTCAGAGGTCAAGGCCACAGGGGACGGTATGAAATAGTAGCAAACATCCGGGTGTCTCTAAAAGAAATGGATGGGACTGTAATGCAGCCAGGCATCCTTACCTGAAGTTAGAAACTCTTAAGAATTTGCCCAGCATAAATTGCACACCCTAGGAATAGGTTAGTGTAATAACTGTTGGAAGGGTTTTTTATTTTTATGTTTCACTTCTGGAAGTAGGATGGAAAAGACCCCTGGCCTCTTCTTCTATAGAGAACAATCAACAACACTGGCCTAAAAAAAGGCATTGATGAGTTTGTTGAGAAAAGTGACAAGTGACTGAAAACTAAGTGAACATTAAAGTGAAAACCCAAAGAGATGTGTAGAATTCTAATGCTGATTTACAGCTTAAAAGATTTGCTTGAGAACTGTTATGGCCTATCTCTAGATGCCCTCCTAAAACCTCATGCACCCATAGGTGGGGCCTTTTGGAGCTGGCTGGATCTAGGGTGTGTGATACTAAGATTAAGGGTGTGTGGTACTAAAGTAGTTCACTGATTGGAATTAGCATAGCACAGGGTGTGGATGATGGACCGGCTGTGGGTGGCACACATCAATAGGCTTATAGCCTGGATGGAATACCAAAGGACAGAAGTAAAGGCAGGCTTGCTACTATTGCTTACTGCTTGGCTGTCTCCTGCCTGACTGCCATGGATTGTTTCTCCTCTGTGACGTCCTCTGCCATGCCACACTTCCTTGGAGCCAGCAAATCACAGATTGAAACCTCTTCAAACTGTGAGCTGAAATAAACCACCCCTCTTTTAACTTTGGGTGTCTGGTATTTTGTCTCAGCACAGAGAAGAGTAACTAAGATAAAAATGAACCTGAATTTTGATTTTTCATTGTCTTGTGGAGCAAAGGAAGTAGCGTGCAATCCAGATAGGATGTCTAACAGAAGCTTGGGATGCGTGGGTTATATCTTTCATGTACCAATGCCCACCACAAGTGGAACTTGCCCACTTCAATTCTGAGCTGAGGAGGGAGGAGAAATATCAAGTTGAATACTCAGTGTAAAGATGTTGATGAGCATTCTCTGAGCATGTATGAGGCCTGGGTTCAATCCCCAGCACTGGAAAAAAAAAAGAAAACAACATAAAACAAAGAAAACCCAGTGGTTGATGACCAGTGATACTTCCAAATGTGTGGGAAAGACAAATAAAATTTCTTCAGGAGGAATTCATTCGATATAGCTTCAAAGAATTCCTGTAGATACGAGCTCACAGTCAAGAATCACAAAAGACTCTAGGAAACGAGTATGGGTACATACAAGCAAGAGAGAAAACCCTCCCAAAAATCTGATCCACAGAGACTTCAGCTATTGCACCTGTTAGAAACAAAATACAAAATAAAATTTTTCAAAAGATAAAACAAGGATTTTAAAATATCAGCAAAAAGAGACCACATGACTATATTTGAAAAAGGACCAAAGAATCTTGAAGAAATGAAAATAATAATTGTGACCATTAATTGTAATGTCAACTTGATTGGATTAGTCTATAATCCCAGTACTCTGGGAAGCTGAGGTAGGAGGGTGGTAAGTTACAGACTAGTTTGGACAATTTAGCAATCTAACTAGACCTTGTCTCAAAATAAACAGTCTCAGTGCTAAGACCTTAGGTTCAATCTCTAGTACTGACCCCCCAAAACAAAAACCAAACGAAAGAAAACACATCGTAGCTTAGTAAAGCACACTTTTTGGTGCATTGAGGTGGGCCATAGAGAGGTCACCATGGGTATCATATATGCTCCCTGGTTCCTTTCCTCTCTGCCACTATTCCCTTTCTCTGCCTCCTGACCGCCACAAACTAAGCGTCTTTTTCTGCCACACCCTTCTGCCATGATGTTTGTACATTGAAGCCACCCAACCATGGACTTAATCCCCCAAAGCCAGGAGCTAAATTCAACCTCTCCTTTAAATGGGCACAACTTCATATGGAAGAGCTGATATGCCAGAAGGCATGATGAGCAAAATAAGTGCTAAACAAGTGGGTCATCTAGTGATACAAGGTAATAATGTAACTGGTTATAAAGTGGCTTCCTGTTCTACAGTCTATATGGCGGAGTCTGTCATAATATTGCATGAAAAAGAAGACCTAAATGTCCACCAGAATCAAGCTTTCTGTTCACTGGGACTCGAGCACATACTGAAACAGATGACTTGCAGTTGCAGCCAAAGTGATTTCTTAGGAGCCTGATGATGGCAGAAAGAAGCAAATGGCATAAGATTATGTACCGGATTCTTCTGTCAGTGCCCAAACATGCACACTGCATCTTCTAATTAGAGAAACCCTATGCATGATAACGTATAGAAGAACACAAAGCTCAGGATGGTTATTTTTAATGGTGAAAGGGCACAGGAACAAGGCAGGCCACGAGGAGATGCCAAAGGTAAGTAAGGGCAGTTAGGTGTGGGGTACAGTCATGATTCTTTCACTCCATTTGCTATCATTATAATCTGGATCTAAAATATCCTCCCAAAGCCTGCAGTGTTAAAGGCTAGTCCCCAGTGCAGCAAGTTTGGAGCTGGTTGGGTCCTGAGAGCTCTGGCCTCACCAGTGGATTAAGCCATCAATGGGTCCGTAATTGAATGGACTAATGTAGGTGCTGGTAGCTATAGAAGGCAGAGCCTAGTTAAAAAGTCACTGACGACATCTTCTGGAAGAGTGTCTCATTCTCCAGCCCTCACCTCTCTCTCTATCTGCTTCCTGTTCACCATGAGGTGAGCAGCTGTCCTCAGTCACACCCTTCTGCCAGGTTTCAGCCTCACCATGAGCCTAAAGCCATGGAACCAGCCAACTCTGGACTGGAACTGTGAGTCAAAGAAAACCTTTCCTCCTGTAAGTTGCTTATGTCAAGCATTTTGTCGTAGTGACAGAAAGCTGACTGCTACAACTTTCAATACACACAGCTGGTGAGCATCACCCAGGACTGGTGACTGGCCTGGGTATCGAGTCAGACAGGTCTTAGAAGCACATGTTGCAATATTCTTCTGGAACCTCTCAGGAATAAGGAACTCTCTGTCCCCACACAGATTTTCCACCTGGGGGAAATTTCTAGCTCTTGTATGAGCGAACATGTCTGTGGCCAAGAAAGGATGAAAGAAGGGTGAGCAGTGAGAGAGGAGGATGGTCAGGGGCTGATGAGGGCCCCAAAGGCCAGGATCAAGATAGGAGGGGTTGTGGGAAAGCTGTACCCAAAGAAAATGAGAATTAATGCTCAATGCAGCTACTAGGACATCATGTCTACACCCAGGGGCTGATGGAACCAGTTTGGTTCTGGCCAAAAGCCAGGAGAAGAAAGTCCACTGGGCCCAATCTTACGGTGCCCTAGAGGCTGTGCCTGGTAAAAAGGCACATGGGCAGGAGGAGGAAAGGGTTGCGCCGATCACTGTAGGCCTCTCCTCCCAAGGTCCCAGCATCAATTAAAAATGTCTCCATCCTGTTTGACCTGTTTGCCAGGGTGGAAGATGTCTGCTTGGCCTGTCTGTCTATTTGGCCTTTCTGCCAGTGTGGAAGATGTATGTTTGCCTCACCTAATACCAGGAATTTCTCTGCCTCCACTTTTCCTAAAGTAAAAGTTGGCACTGGCCTCCAGCATGGCAGAAGAAAATCCTGTCCCTCCTAGGCCATTCACTCCGAGCCGGCTTGAGGCAAGCAGGGAGGGGAGGCATGAAGCACCCCAGGGTAGGGGCCACCAAGCCTGTGGCTTCCCCGGCTCAGTTTGTACCAAAGGGCTGGGGTGCGGCACTGGCTCCAGCTCAGCTGTTTCAGAGCTCCAGCTGTTGGGTCTTTTTGTTTTTATATTACATTAGTCTTTTACTTTAAAAAAAAAAAAGTTTTTAATCAGTAAGAATCAGTGAAGCAGGCTTTATGGTGCAATAATTTTGCATGTTTTTGTTATAAATATCCCCAGGCAAAGTTAAGGTTTCTTCATATGACTATCAAAGTAACATGCCCGCTTTGGGTGCAACGAGGAATCTGTGAGGACTAGCAAGCAGGAAGCTCACACCTGGGCTTTACCAGGCCTTTGTTTTAACACAATGGACACATATTCACCTATAAAACATAGGGACCAGCTGGGCAAATCCAGAGGCCTTGAGCAGTAACTATATGGAAGGAAGCCGTATTATTTCAGAATTAAAAAGAAAAAAAAATCCCCCAGCCAGCTACTTCTACTTTTGGCGATACTGATGTTTACAATAAATTCTCAGAGCTCAGCGGCTCCAAGCCCAGGACCAGAGGTCTTGGCTCTAAGGAAGATGCCAAGGCCTGGTTTTCTTATTAAATTAAGACCCTGCCCTCTTTCCCTGAGAAAACATCACATGAAAGCTTGAAGTTGTTAAATCCAGGGTGAAAGAGCTACACCCAAGATTCTGTTTCATATACTGGATTCAGTCTCATTTATTTAGACCCTGAAGAGGGTTAGGAGGGGACACAAGTGGACTCACAGGGTACAACACAGAGACAACTAACCCTGCTTTCTGTTTTTTCCTGTGCAGACGTGCTGCTGGCCCCTTCCCTAGCTTCCTAAACTGCAAACATTCTGATGAGGATGGCACGGTTGTTTTCCATCAGACCTCCTCAGTGCTGTAATTCCTCAAGTGAAGGGCATGCTGGGTAAGGAGGAAACACAGGAAGTGTTGGATTTGGGAAGAAGGCTGTTTAGTTGACTGAGCCCATCAGCTGCCCAACCTCTGCCCAGGGCATCCCAATGCACCTCAAGAGCCACTTGCCCTTCCTAGGTCCACCCACAGAGGCCGGACAGCAGGTACCAAAGGCACAGGCACTCAGTCACGCAGAGGTTTGGGGGTCGCCTGCCTTTGGTCTTTCCCACCAGGATGCCTGCTCCCCTCCCTCCCATGCATGGAGGTGCAACATGAGAAAGGCGGGCACTCGGGACTGTGCCATGGCTGCGCCTGGAGATAGGCAAGGAGCCTGTGCTCTCAAAGCACAGATACGGTATATGGAGGTGTACCAGGCATGGAAATTTTCAGGGGAAAGTGGGGACAATGACCTCAGGCCCACAGTGACCTCTCTCTTCTCTTCAAGATGCCAGGGAGGGCTTCACAGGGCAGCTGCTACTCTTGCCCCACACTGCGGTACAGAATAGATGCATTCACCCTTCTGAACTCTAGATCCCCATGGCTCAGCCAGGAGACAGGGCAACACAGGGCCTGAGCCAGGAGAGGAGCAAGAACCCTCCAGGAGAGGACCAGCCGGGCAGCCACTCCTTCTCCACACCTGGTCTTTGCCCTGCACGGTGACCACACACCCGCTGGGGCTATGTGGGTCTGGAGAGAGACATCTGTCTCCTGTACACTGATAAGTGCACACCTGGCTAGTGCACAACCTGCAGGAGCCCAGCCGGGGCCTGCAGCAACACACGCAAAGGATTCCTCCTCTGAAGTACTTCTGCAGTGCGCAGACCAGGCAACCAGACTGCAAGTGATTTCCTCCCAGCAAACAGGTGGGAGCCTGCTATTATTGTCAAAGGCCCAAGGTGGTGCTGCAGTATCCCAGCTGAAGCTCCAGTCAGAGGCGGAAGGGTTTGGAGGTAAAACAAGTTTGTTCACCTTGATAGTAGAGCTGGAGGCTACAGCACCCCCACAGACACCAGCACAACACAGCGCAGGAGCGGCAGTGCCAGCCTCCTCCTGTGAGGCGAACCTGGAGTGAGTGGCTCAGACGCCACGCTGCCATCCCCGGCAGACAAGGCTAGGGCAGGGTGGGACAGAGCTGCTCTCTGCTCAGGGCTGCTCAGCAGTGAGAACGGCTTGGCAGAGAACTCTGGCGGGACTGGAAATTCGGGAGCCTGTTCAGTACAGAGCATATCCGGAAAAGCTTAAATGACACAGGTCAATCTGTTGACTGTGGTGTCACTGAGGCAAGTCAGAGGGTTCTGTCTGCGAATCTCCAAGGGAACATGCCTTGGACTCAAAACGTGGCCTGTGCTGCCACCATCAGTCAGAGGACAGGCGCCAGGCCCTCCCTGGCTGGTTTGGCTCCTGATCACTCCCAGGATTTCCATTCCAAAAGAGCTTAGATACATAAATGTGATGTAAGCCAAGGATGGCTTCTGTAGACACTTCCTCCCTCAGCCCCAAGCTGCCTGGCAGGGAGCTAAGAGGCTGCCCAGGGTCCAGCGTCCCCAAAGAGGCACTGCCAACACTCACAGTTCCTGTCTTCACATGTCTGACTGGATGTGGGGTTTCCTCCCTTGAGGTGGCAGGAAAGGGGCCCCTCTTGTGTGACCCATATCATGAGCTAGCTGGATCTCAGCGCACACACAAGACCGCATCCCTCCCACCAGTCCCACCTAGGAGAAGGAGAAGGGTGGTGGCGGGGTGGAAGACCCCAGAAGGGTCCCACAAGGTCAGGGGCTCCCCTCAAATATTCAGGAGGAGCCAAAATCTGAAGGGCACTGCCGGGTAGACAAAGAACAGGTGATTCAAAGAAGCAAAAATTTTTGAGCAAAGGAACAACATGAATTTATTATTACTTAGATGATTAGTTTTATTTTTTATTTTTCTGGTACTGGTTTCTGCACTAAGCTATCTCCTCGGCTCTTTTTCTTTCTTATTTCTTATTTTGAGACAAGGTTTTACTAGGTTGCTAAGTTGCCCAGGAAGGCCATGACCTTGCAGTCCTGCTTCCTAAGCCAAGTAGAAGATTCTTTATAGTATGTGAAAGTACTGACTTGCAGGAGCCAGTAAGAACAGCCTGCAGAAGAAGGGCCTGGGTATAGAGATCTTCAAGGATGACCCAGAAAGCTAACACTGCTTTAGAAATAATACTTCAAAAAAAAAAAAAAAGATTTATGACCTTAACAGGCATTACCAAAAATTCCATAAAGTAAAAGCAGCTATCTTGTTTGATATTTCTTTCGAAATTGTAATAAAGCTTTATCGCGGCTTTGAAGATAACCAGTCTAAATTTCAGTCAAGGGCTTGCCTTTCCTTCTTTTCTCCTAAGCCCATTAAATGCACAGATACATTTGATAAAAGAAAAAGAAAATAGTGACTCAGGTAGCAGGACGGTGGCCCACTCACAGGCTGTCTGCTGTGGTGCTGCCCGGCTGGCAGGCAGGACCACCGCAAGATGCCCCACCATCGGGCCTGCAACCTCTGAGGGACCAAATCCAGGAGATGAAGGTGAGCGAGGGAGGACTGGAGGCTTCCGAAAAGCTGGGGCCACCCATATTTAGAGAGATACTACCTCTCACATGCTCCCGTGTGTGTGCCATTAACGTGTTATAATTTAAATTTCTTTAGAGTCAAGAGAACTGGGGTCACATGTTCTAGACAAGACCACCATGAGAAATCCCACAAAGCTATCTAGTTATGCCTTACACTCAGCATGGCCTATAAAAATGCTTAGTAAGCTAACACTTCCCCAAATATGACATGTCATGGAGCCTTTGTCCTCTGCTGGAAGCCTCTTCCTCAGCTGAGGTAACACCTACGCATTCTTCAGCTATCAGTGTAACTGGTCCCGTCATTTCCTGAGTGAGTCTGTCTTAGTTACTTTCTTGTTGCTCAGACAAAATACCCAAAACCCACAAGATGAAGGAGGAAAGATTTATCTTAGCTCACACTTTGTAAAGGTTTCAGTCCATAGTCGGTTGGCTTGAAGGCAGAGTGCCGTAGCAGAGGGGCATAGCAGAGGAGAAACAGCCCGTGGCAGAGCAGGCAGAAAGCAGCAAGCAGGCCTTCTATCTCTTCCTTTATATTCCATCAAGGCTACAAACTTACTGGTTGGTGCCACATACGCCCAGGGTGGGCCCCACTGCCCACACCCAGAACCCTGCTAAACCAATCAGTGCACCAATTTAATTATCATATGCCCTAGATCCAGCCACCTCTGAAAAGCCCTGCCTATGAGCACATGAGGATTTGGGGGGACACCTAGATACCAGCCATAGCCCCCCCACAGCCTAGCATATCCTGTCCCAGCCCCTAGCACACCCCATGCAGCTATTTTGTACAGGTGTATCTCATCTTGGTTCATCTCTAAGTACTCATGGCAGTGCTTGAGGTACAATGGATACAGGATACAATAACACTTTAAAAAGGTACTATCGGCCTTAAGCTATCTAACCATCATTTCCAAGAAGATAAAGAAACTGAAAGAAAGGAAAGTAAAAGAAATAGAAGTTGAAGAAGATAACACATCTCCCTTGGCACTTGGTCCATGTTTCAGCCTTAGCACGTTGTGTTTTAGTCATCTGCTTCCCACGGTCCCACATACCACACGGGGAGCTCTCAGCAGCTTCTAGAGTCCATCTTCTTCATCTCAGAATTCACCGTATGAGATTTAACATGTGGTACACAGCAATCTACACCCATTACCCACACCCAGAACTCTGATAAACCAATCAGTAGACTCATATCTATGTCTACTTTTCACATGGCAAAACCAGTGAACAAAAGAAACCCATTGAGCAAGAGCAGCAGTATTACACAGCGAGGGGAAACGGCATCAGGCACCGACCTGTGTCCAACTTGGGGAGGTCTCGGACCTGCTGTTCCCCTCCATTCCAAGTTCTCCCTTGCCACTGACTATGCGGTGCCGTGGTTTGGGTGAGTGTCCTCCAAAGGCCTGGATATTGAAGGCTCAGGCTACAGCCCTATGGGAGGCAGTGAAAGCTTTAAGAGGCAGGGTCCACTGGGCAGCTCTGGGGATGTGCTCTTTCCCATTTCCTTCTTTGCTTCCGGCTACAAGATGAGCAGCTTTTCCTGCCATTTGCTCCCAATGTGATGTCTTCCTTGGCATAGGTCCAAAAGCAGTGTGTCAACCAACCATGGACTGAAACTTGCAAAACTGAATCCAAATAAACTTCTCTTTTTCAATTGACTGTCTCAGGTGTTTGATTACAATAATAGATAGAAAACTGATTAAGACGTGGACATCATTTTCCTCCCCCATAAAATGAGCTGCCTGTAACCAGAATTTCTAATATTCCTTTAAGTATTCATGTGTATAATTCTACCACCTCAAAGGCCCTGTGAAATGGATTTTCTGTGGCTGAATACTAAATGAACAAGGACTATTAAAAAGCATTAAAAATGTTTTTAAAAGACCAACTTATGAAGCAAATGAAACATTCAGCAAACTCTCACAAATTGAACAGCACAATCTTTCAGAATCATGATATCAAGCTAACAAATTCCCAAAAAGCTTGCTCATACAGAGAAACTAAAATGCTTTAGGCTACTTTTATCACTACCGATAATACTACTACAATTACTTTTATTACAATTACTTTTATTATCATGGTGTTTGATTTAAATGAAAAACTTGTGTGGACCAAAGACAATCCGATGTGGATCAAAATGGAAATTCAAAATACAAAAGACATGTGAGAAACTGCACAGGAATGGAGCAGACTTTAATAATCTTCTTTGTGAGAGCAAGACTGCTAGGGTGCTCTGCCAAATGCCAAGCACACTAACAGGAAGTGTGGTGATGTCTCTCCGGCAGACGATCCTAACTTCAGCCAAGCCCTCACTGCCACAAACCCCTATAGGTGCCATTAATGTTTGTGGTCAGCTAATTCATCCATTGTTTTAAGGTTAGAACCAGAGCTTACATTCGTCTGGCTTAGAAACTGACTTGCCTTGCCAGGTTGCAAATAAAAATTTTTTTTATATTACTGGCATTCCTAGCAATTGTACACAAATCAAAATGTATTCTGGTGCTGTGTCCTCAGGCAAACGACCTGATCTCTCTGGGCTTCAACTTCTCATTCTGAAATCTGACGATGGCTAAGATTCAATTCTGCTTTAAAATTCCTAAGCCTGAATTGGATCTGACCCACAGCGGTATGCAGCTGCAAGCAAACTTAATGTACAGAGAAGGTAAAACTCAGTGAGAGGGTAGGATGGTGCTTCTCAAATTCACAGTGCACATGCTAATCACTTGAGGTCTTTCTAAAATGCAGGCTCTGACTTAGCAGTTCTGTGGTTCTGCTCCCACCTGACCATCAAGCTGCTGGTCCACAGATGAGACCCTGAGAACATGCCTCCATTGAGAAAATGCCACAAGGGAGGTTGTGATTTGCCTTGTCTCATACCTGTGGCGTTGCCACCCTGGCCGGGTTATCTGCACCAGGGACCAGCACCTGACTCCAAAGCAGCTAACTGCAGCTGGCCAGGTGCCTAAAAGACACTTTAGTACAAAACACTACACAAAGCTATCAGCATCCTAAAGACCCACCCAAGTCTTGGCTCTTAGGACAGTTGAAGGTGGCGCAGAGGATCATGCCCAGGAGAAGAGACGCCTAACAGGAAGACACTAAATAGAAAACACAGGCAGTGGCCAAGGAGGTGACTAAGGCACCAGATTGGAGAGAAAAGTATGCCACCATCAGGGGACAAGATGCCAGGCAGCCGGAGCTTGTGTTTTGTGGAGGACTTTTTCATTCTCTCAGAAGCCTGGTTCATGGGTATGGAAATAATTTTGTTGTATTCTGATTATGTTCTAGAATCTTCTACCAAAGCCTGTGGATGTGGACACCTTGCACACCCCTCTGCTGACCCCACTGAAGGGCTTCTTTCCAGTGAGGCAATTCTGGGTAAAGACAGGGATCTTACTGTAGAAACACAGTGAAAACCCGAAAGGCTTTGCGGGTACAGATGCACTTACTTTCTCCCACAGACAATTAAGCACCAGCTCAAGGTCATCCCGTCACAGCAAGGAGACAAATTCTACCAAAAAGCACTCATGGAAGAGCAGAGGCGTGGGATATTTGTCTGCTATGGTTGCCATAAATTACCACAGACAGGTGGCTTAAGTAGAAACTCATTTCTCACAGCTCTAGGGGCCAGAAATCCAAGACCAAAGTGGCAGCGGGGTTGGGTCTCTTCTGCAGCCTCTCTCCTAGGCTTGCAGATGGCTATCTTCACATGGTCTTTCCTCTGTGTGTCTGTGTCTGGTCAGAATGGATTAGTGCCCACCATGAGGACCTCACTTTAACTTCTCCTCTTCAAACATCCTACACATTCTGAGGGGAAGTGGGATTAGGACCTCAACACACGCATGGCATGGGGGTTCACAGTTCAGTCCCTAACAGAAGGGGACCTTCCAAATTGCCCTCAGGCCCTTCCTTGAAATGCCTGTCAAGCTGCTAGATGGTGCATTATAACTGAGCAATTTGTTCTTCAAAGTTGCTCATAAAAACTTAGTGAACTCTGCAGTAGTACAGTCAATTGCATATAGTCACAGTTGGTCATGAAGCGGTATGAGTGCTAATTAATAGATTAATATTGGAGCATAATGACATGCCTCACAGTTTTATAGCTGGCTCTGTCTTGTTCAACACATCTGTGGACAAGCTGAATGAGCACAGAAAGCATGCCTCTGAAATCAGTGGAAGACAGGTTCAGAGGAATAATAACTCACATAGTTGGTTTAGTAGCTTGAACTCAAATATTCTCGTAAGTGACAGAAACAAAATTTAAATCACTGGCCAGCTGGAATAGCAGGCCATCACCAACACAATGAGGTATAACAGGACAGACGTCAACTCTCTTTTAGGGTGAGCAGTTAGAGAAGTGCTTTTCAAACCTGTGGGCACACTGGGCACCTCGCTAAAGTGCAGAGCCTGATTCTGTGCATGGGGCTTGTGATCACATATTTCTAATGGGTTTCCAGGTGGATCCACAGCCACACTCTGAAGGCAACTGAAAAGCCTGGCATGATCAGTTTGTCACTCTGCATATCACCAGAGGGATGTGTCACGTTTCTGCCTGACTCAGTACCTCTGTCTCATGCTCAGGCAGCTCCCTGCATTTTTCCAAAAAGTGGAGGGAAGACTTAGACTTGCACCCACCCTGAGATAGTTGAAGACACTGTAAAATGAAAACAAGTGTCAGAATTGGGAAAGGATTGTCCTATGTTCACATTTAAGGCAGAGCCTGTTTTCTGGCCTTTATAGACTGTATTAGACTTTTCTGCAGGATTCTGATGTATGCCCTTTTCTCCAAACCCCAGTCAACTGCTTTGACCAAATTCAATAAATCCACAAACAGTAGCTGGAAGAGAGTTTTAAAGCTATGGTATGCAGAATATACAATCTTTAAGAAGTTAGTTAGGATTTTAAAATATTCTAGTCACAAAAGAAATCTAACAAAAACCTGAACTGCATACACTGATCCTAGGTTTATAACTTGGTACCAACTCCCTGTCCCAGAGGCTAAGGCCCAACAGTGCATCAGTTGAGCAAATAAAGCTCGTCTTGATGTCTGCCAGTGTCCAGATCTCCAAGGAGGTACATCTCTCCCCAGTAAATCTGGGCTGCCTTCTTTCCCTAACACAGAGTCCCACCTCAGAAGCAAGCCTGCCAGTGTCAAATCAGTTATTTTGATTGGCTTAATGGGACAGGTGTTCCTATGGTACCTTGGAAGCAGACATGAACAGTTACTGCCATTTCCCACATCCTGGCTCATTCTTGTTTTAGGAGGACTAGAGTCTCCTGAGGGTTTTGGAGAGAGGATCTGAGTTCATTTTTATAAAAAAATGTTCTAATCCTTGATATCTACTAAGGATCAGCACCTTAAGACCAGTCATCTTGTAAATAGCATTCAAACTTCAAACAGCTTCTGATGTTACTTGAATATACAACTGAAAACCCCAGGACAGCATGGATTAGTCACAGCAAAGACATTTCTCAGGGCATAGCCTCCCACTAGAAATTTCTGGGACTTGCCTGAAATAGAAGAGAAGGGAAGCAAAGATAAGACCCAGCATCCTGACAGATCTCACTATTCTAAATTTCCACTCTAAGGAGACAAATCAACCCTTTTGTATCTTCACAACCATAAGATTTTAACTGTGACAAATCAGAGAGAAGACGCACCATCAGAAATACAAAGTTGTATACAGGACCTTCCTCTGATGGGGCTGAATAGTATTCTCCCCAAGTCCATGTCCACCTGGAACCCTACAAAGTAACCATTTGGAAGTAGGTTCTTTGCAGGTATAATTAGCTAAGAGTCCATACGAGACCATACTGGATTAGGAAGATCCCTAAATCCAAAGACTGCTGTCCTTCTAGGAAGAAGAAACAGACTAAGAGAAGCCTGTGTGAAGTGAGAGGCAAAGGTCTGCTGCTACAAGCCAGGTGCCACCAGAAGCCGCAAGTTAAGGAAGGGTTGTCTTCCAGAGCCTTCCAAGGGCGCCTTCCAAGGTGCAGACACCTTGGTTTTGGATTTCTGGTTTCCATATTTCTGAGATGTTTCTGTTGCTACCCAGTTTGTGGTAACTTGCTATGGCAGCCATAGACGACTCACACAGCTCAGTACAGATCAATACTGAGCCAATGTCTGGCCTAGCACCACACACAGCCTACAACTAAATCCCACATGGAAAAAAATGTGTGTTGTTTTCCCGAGGATTACAGTAAGTTTCTACCAGCATTCCTGGGCTGGAAAACAGTATAAACTGAATGAAGAATGGGACTGTGCAAGTAGCACAAGATAAAACAGTACACTGTCACATGCAGATAAGGGGGCAAGTAATAGTAATTATATATACATAATCTGGAGTGATATATATGAAACAAGGAAAAATGGATGAATCTGGGAGGGAAGCAGGGGACCTGAAGGGGTTCTACGAGTAAGAGAATTATCTTGGCATGCCCTTTTCTAGTGTTTGAAAAGTACCTATGTTTTCAATTAAAAGTAGGGAAGCAA
The DNA here is from genome assembly GCA_004027595.1 of Dinomys branickii. NCBI lineage: Eukaryota > Metazoa > Chordata > Mammalia > Rodentia > Dinomyidae > Dinomys > Dinomys branickii. The sequence goes on along the minus strand of PVLD010001072.1, from coordinate 2,559 downwards.
CGAAAAAGTTACCGCTTCCAACTCTACAGGAGGCAAAGTTATGGACGTAAGAACTGTTCAGGGGGTGTCAGGGATGGAGCACATGCTTAGCATGCAAACGGCCCTGATTTCAATCCTGTGAACAACGAAGTCATTCTGTGAAATGGTTCCTCTGTATTATTCATATATTTCTGCTTTTAGCCTTCTGCCCCCCCAATCTCCAATGCCATACGTAAGATTGTATATAATCTTATACTTACACTAAGATCCACACATTCAGCCAGTGACTTTCACCAGCATAATATAGTACTGTAGGTACACAGGAGATACGTCACTTAAAATCTACCAATCATAGCAAGCGTTATCACCATACAATGTTTACTACATATGACACACACAGGACCATTCATTTAATTCTCAGAATCATCTTACAGCCAAGATACCACTTATAGATGAAGAAAGGGACAAAGAATTTGCTGAAGGTCGCGCCCTGCTGAGCAGCAGGACAGAGGTGGGTGATCACGGTGTCGTCTTAGTACAGCCAGCGCAGAACTGCCCGCGTGCCACCTGCAGTGGTATAACTTAGACGCTAACTTGGCATTATTATCTAAGAGTTGCCATTAATGTTGCTCTCATCATGCTGCAGCCACAAAACTGAGTCTTAAAATGAGTTTCTTGAGGGTATTTTACTTTCCCTGAACGTCCAATGTAGTAAAATCTACATAAATTCTGATACTACTACGGCTTTACTGTTATCTCATCTGCCCCATCAGGGTTCGGGCGCGTGAACATCTTAGGACTCCACTTGCATAGCAGAGTTTCTCAATGTTTTCCCAAAGAAAAATATTCTGAGAACCAACTTCTAAGTGGCGAAATTAACATGTTCAGTAAAAAAGTAGCCAGGTGTGGTAGTATAAGCCTGCAGTCCCAGCAGAGGCAGGAGGACTGAGGCTTGATGCCGGCTGGGGCAACTTAGCAACGTAGTAAGACCCAGTCTCCAAATAAAAAAAAAGGCTGGTGACACAGCACATTCCAAGTGCAATGGCCCTGGGTTCAATTTTCGGTTCCGGGATGGGGCCGGGTGGGGTAGAAGCTAAAGCACCTACAACTGAAATGCGTATGCAAAAACTAACGTGTTTAAAGTCAGAGGAAAAGATATCAAGGGTACATAATACCCGTAAGTAAAAGAAAAACGTGTGTCATTGTAGCAAAGCACATGAAAGTGCTTGAAAAGATAGGAATGTTAAAAATAAAACCTGGCCACTAGGTCATGTACAAACATGTTACACAGTAGACTTCTGTCTCGTACTGTCACTAGGTCATGTTCAGAACGAGGTTTTATACACATTTAGTTGGTTCACTGTACAACTAAGCAAACAGATAAAGCCCAATCTAATCAGCCTGAGACTGGTTCCTAAACACTATGCCTTACCACTTGGTTCTGTGCTACAACCATGATATATCAATAAAAGGCCTTAACAAGACTTACCTCAAATGCAAGGCTTAAGAGATACAGACTTTAAAAAAATGTTAAACATTGCTTGCTTTTAGAGGACCTCTCATAGGTGTTCCAGAGACCATATAAAAGGGCAGTTACAAGTAAACGGATGAAGTAGGTGGTTTTTTACATAAAATGCCCCTCATCGAGTTGCATTAAAAAGTGGAGAATTTCTGATACTTTCCCTTTTCACTCTTCATCCCCTATGATAAATATTGAGGGCAGGGGCCTACAAATTCCAGTGCTTAAAGCATCGAAGAAGGGTGCCAGCACCTGCCTCCCACCTAAGGAGGGCACTACGGGCTTGCTCCTGTCAGCTGCCACAGACAAGGGTGCACCAAGCAATTTGAGGTCTTCTGACTTTTCAAAAGAAATAGAAATACAAATTTTGTGAATTAAAACTGTACGCCAAAGAAAGTACATCTGTAGATCAAATCTACCCCACAGCCACGTTTTTGCAAACTGAGTGGAAGGTGACTTTGGATACACTTAGTGTTCTCTGTGGGTAAGATACATTTCACAACATGAAGTTTAAAAATGTACACTAAAAATACATTTTGAAAACAAGAATCTTAGTAAAGGAAATCTTGATGGGCCAAGAAAACCTTTTGTAAAGAATGTACTTTAGCTTTGTTTCTGAGTCAAAAAGCATGCAGAAATTTAGAACTATTTTGAAATTTAGAACTATTTCAAAGAAAGTGATACCGCAACTTGGATCTGAAGGTCTGGAACCCAAATGCCGATGCTCCAAAATAAATCCCAGCCAGGGCCAAGGAAGATGCACTGCCCAGCAGAGCCAAGTCCACCAGGGACTGGCTATTCCTGAGAACTAGCTTTCAAAGTCAATGACTGAGCAAGGTTGTTCTTATAATAAAATAATTACTTTAATGAAGTATTTGAAATAATTTTAAACATCTGATCAATAAGATTATACACAAATGTGGGAGTATGCTGCACTTTACAAAAAAATAAAGCTAAGCATTTAAATATACAAAACAACTTTGGGTATAGATCTCTTCTTAAAGTACTCTTTTAACATATACATAATTTATAGCATTTTATATAATAATTTGCTGAAACAA
>PVLD010001071.1:178946-223491 GCA_004027595.1 Dinomys branickii | reverse complement strand
ACTCCTTTTTTTTTTTTTTTCACACAAACTCCTAAGAGATAATTTGGCAGAAATTTATTCTGAAGCAGCAAATTTATCCTGAAACCACTAACCTGTTTAACACTTCTGAATCTGTGGAATGCTTTCTATATTTATAACCTTGGCAGTGTTTGCATAGGTGTTAAAATGCAAGAGTTCCCTCTAAACATTTACTTGTTCTTTGTTTCTTTTTTTTAAAATGTTTTGAGACAGGGTATTACTATGTAGTGCAGGGTGGCCTTCAGCTCACTGTGTAGCCCAGGCTGGCCTCAACCTGAGAGCTTCCTGCTTGGGATGACAAGTGTACACAGTTATTGATGTTGGCTTTTTAATATTTCATTGATTGTGAATCTATCAGACTCCGCTGTGGAGCCCTACATGTTTATATAAGGGCTCTCCTAGGCTGATAATGCTGAGGAGTTCTCTCACAGAGAAGAAAAACACAAAGCAGCGAGAACAAAGCAGGAACAGGTCAGGGGCTGCCTCAATAAACAGCTGTATAGTGCAGTCACAACCTCCTCTTGTTGCTAAGCAACAAGAAGGTGACCTCTTGAGGTTCTCTTTCCTCAGATGTGACCTCAACAAGAGGAAAATTCCCCTTTTCTGCTTCCTTCCTGGAAAGATGGAAAGTGCTTTAGTAGGCTCATGGGTAAGAGTGCACTTTATAGTTAACTCTGGCCCCTGGCCCTGGGGTTGTCTGTAAAATCTGAGTCTTCAGTGAAGTAAGGTTTCATCCAGCATCCAGGGTAGTGGAGAACACTGAGCTGGTCTCTTACCTGCTTCCATTCTGAGATCATCTGAAGCCTGCCTAGGCTTCCCAACACCATGACCCTTCCCATACATCCTCCTCTCCTCAATGCAAGGTTCCCAGCTGAACCTCCTAGTCCTCTCACCACCTCATTTATTCCCACTTCACTATTTGAACTCACCTCCCAAACGCCTGGAGTTTGGCTGCCTTTTAGTCTGGGACTATCTAGGGCCAGTAATTGTGAGTTTTGCCTTTTTTATCTCCTGAACCCAGCTGCTTGCCTGTAACCTGGTACATACTATTAAGCAAAACTAGAGAGCAAATGGTTCTTACTAGTGTGTGTGGGGGGGGTGGGCAGATAAGTAAGGTCACCTGCCTTTAACTGGGTGAAAAACACATAAGCCAGACTCAGGACAAGTTCCTCTGCAGAGGGTTGTGATTCTGTAGGAGCAGACACTCCTATCCTCAGGAGCACTCAGCACAGAAAGACTGGGCCATCCGAGTTCCCAGATTGTCCACAAGGTGTCCATCCAGTGACGTCAGCGCAGTTCGATCCTTTCTTGGACCCCTGATAGGTATTCATTTCTGTCTTCTGTCAGTTCCTCTCTTGTCTCTGTCTCTTTCTGTCTGTCTGTCTGTCTCTCTCTCTCTGGAATTCTCTGCAGAAGTTATTCTCTGTTGGTTAAATACTTCCCTTGGAAAGCCTCTCCCTTGCTTTAGTGCTCCGAGCTTGTAGCGTGCCCCTTTTGTCCCAGGATGGCGGAGTAGGGATAACGGGTGTCCACAACTTTGTAGATGCAGAAGGGTCTAATTGACCCTTGATTTTGGGGGACCCCCCCTTCCACTACTAACACTGTGGGGAGGAAAACAAAGGGGGCTTCCTTTCAGGCTCCTTATACAAGGACCACACCCCTGGACAGGGCTGTGCCCACAGAAGTCTGTACGAATAAAGGTGCCCCTGTCTCACCCAGCCCTCCCAGGTGGGCGAGCACAGCTGGGGCAAACTGCCCCAATAATGGCCGCTGGCAAGTTTTCTAGGGATGTCCCACCTCTTCAGATTATTTCTATTCCTTAAGAGGAATTTCTGACTTGGCCTCTCTGACACTCAGGCAGCACCCCGAGGATGGGCTTTATCCTAATGCTGCTTTGTTAGAGCACAGCAGTGGCTTCTATGGGCACTTCAGAGACCAAGTCAGAAGTGAAAGTGCTGGAGAGTATCGCCGTGCGGCCAAGCCTCAGCCCCCAGCAGCATTCCTGCAGCGATGCCAGGTACAAGGGACTCTTCTCAGTTCTCCCAGCCCCCAGAGCTTCATTCCAGCCCTTTCAGAACCAGCTGACAGCCAGCCTCGCCCTGGGACAGACAGACAGGAAGCTCGGTTCTTCTTCCCTGCAATGTCCCATATTTCCTCTAATGACAGGGTAGAGAAGAGCAGGACAGTCTCGTTCACTGCCCCTAGTAGACCAAAGGATCTGAGCCCAGAGGAGGGGCATAGAAGGAAAAGGGAAAGCCTTCATAAGCCAAGAAGCAAGCCCTGCGTTTGCCGAACTGCCCTCTAGCTCAGATTCCCTGATGCCAGAGAGCCCAGTGTCAGCCCATAGGCAGCCTTGCAGACCAGCGCCTTGGAATGAATAGCACCTCTGGCTGGGCAGGGAAGTAACACGGGAGGTGACTGGGAAGGTGCTCACACATCTAGCTGGGGAAGAATGGAGGGGGCTGATGGCAGGGTCATCCCAGAGTAGACAGAACAAGTTTCCAGGGCATAGAGGGATACTGGGCTCCGGGCACTTCACTCACAGCCCTGAAGACAAGGAGAGGGTACAGCGTGTCACCACCCAGGGTGCTAACAGTAAAAATCACATCCCAAATAGTGTCGGGAAGGTCTGTTTACAAAGAGCATCTGTGGAGGTCTCAGGAAAAGGTAGTATCACGGGTTAGTAACAACGAAGTGGTCAGTACTGCTGGGGCCAAAGTGACAAGAAGCGTAGCTCTTAGAGCTCAGGAGGAGAGGCATGGAGCAAACCACCCTGAGAGCAGCAGTGACCCCAGGCAGAGGGGCATATCCAGCTGCGAGCGGGCTTGTGGGGGGATGTAAAGAAATCTCTTTTCCTCCATCTTCTCTCAGAGCTCCCTGTGGCCAGAGCAAAAGCAACCTGGTGATGTGTGCTTCACATCCACCTCCTAAGCAAGAGCAGGGTGGAGGGACGCCCAAGGGGACCCAGAGCGTGCCTAAAACATGCTTCATTTCCAGCAATTTCTTGCCTCCTAGCTTCTTGTCAGGACCTACTGGATCTGCCAGCCAGATTCTTCAAGAATTACTTCTCTAGGCTGAGAGCAGAATCCTGGAGACTGCTATGTTGTATAACCTGAATGTCTTTGGTAATTTAGTATTTCCAGTTGGAAGGATGGCCTGGCACTGCGTCCCACGCCAGGCCCAAATGCAGCTCTGGACTGCCCGCTAGGAGCCACTGCTTTTTTGTTTGTATGTTTATTTTATACAGTGTCCCGTTATGTAGTCCAGACCAGGCTTGAACTCACTATGCAGCCCAGGAACTCACTATGTAGCACTACGTACTCAGTGGTCCTCCTGCCTCAGCCTCCCAAGTACTGAGATTACAGGAGTGTGCCACTGCCCTTTTGAGAGTAATAGATTTGGGGCAGTACAGGAACACAAGTAAACCCAAAGCCTTCCTGCTGGATGTTTGCTCTAGACCTTAGTGGCAGCCCATATCTCAGAAACTAGAATATCCTCTCAATCTGTTAAACCTCAGGAACAGACGTGTGTGGCGTGCGTGTTTTAGCTACTGATCAAACTGAAGACTTGCAGAATTAACTAGCATTATCAGTGGCTCTAAATAGCTGCGGTGTGTTTGGGGCTCAGGTTGTATAAATGTCAAGTCTCCGGGCTCTTTCTAGCTTTAGAGCTGTTTTCATACTGCTCAGGGCAGATACACATTTTACTTTCTCACTGGCTAGGAGGTACCAGGATTCAGCTGGCTGACTGCAGCTACTGTTGAAAGCCTAAGATGTGGCATCTATTTTCCTTTGGGGAGGTAAAGATTTTGTCTGTGACATTTAGATGCAAGAAAATCTTTTTCCATTTTCATTTTTCTTCTGAACTACATTGATCTGTTTATTCTAGCCTTCACTTGCCTGACTCTTGGGAAATGTAACCCTGTTTCTCTTTGTTCCTAAAGTCAAGCAGTGGTCCTGGGGACTTAGGAATGGGGACAGGTCCTTCCCTGTGGTGCCAAAATTGCTCTGCCCCTGTGTGCCCCACAGCTTGGTCTGATACAGAGGTTCCTCTCTCAGCACCCACTGACTGTGACTGCCCAGACTCCACAGGCCCTTGGCCACCCACATATAAATACTGCCTCCTCCCAGACCTCTGAAATAGAGAATCAGAGCTCTGGACCCAGCTGCTTAGAAACCATGGGTTTCATCACCTCCATCACCTCCTTTCCAGGGGCCCCTGAACATTTCAGAAACAAAAACTCAAGTGTTAATTCTCCTCAGCAGCACGAATAAGCAGAAGAGCTTAGGCTACAGAGGAAATAACTATTTTTCTTACCAGGCTCCCACAGTTTTGAGAGAGCAAATTTGAATCAGTGGGAGTCGACAGACTATTGTGCCACTGTAGGCATAATGAGAACCAGAGCTGCCCACGACAACAGAGGCATTCACTCTAGGGCTGTGTACAGTTCTGAGGGCCCTGAGTCAGGTGAGAATCTGAGAGCTCACCGGAACTTTTCCTAGGCTCCCAGGATTTTTAAAAATTAAAACTTTCCTTGAGATGATTCAAGATTCATGAGCAGTCATCAGGAATAATGAAGGAAAAATCTCTCCACTTCCCCTGAGGTTCCTTCAGTGGTAACATTTTTCTGAAGCTGTGGTATAATCTCAAAACCAGGACACTGGCCTTGATGCAGTCCACCAATCCTTTTCCAATTTCATCTGATTTGCACTTATTTGTAAGAGCTGTAAAGTTTTATGGTCTGTGTAGGTTCATCTACCTACCACCATAGTTTAGATTCTGAGCAAGGATCACTGGTGCTGTCCTTTCATTTCCACATCTGCCTTCCACTCCTTCACCGTTCTCTGTCCCTATAAACCTATTTCTAAAATTTTATCACTTAAAATGCTATATAAATGGAATGATATAGCATGAGACCTTTGGAAATGCTTTTTTCTTGCACAGTATAATTTCCTAGAAAGTCATTGAAGAATCAATAGTCCATTTTTCACTGCCAGGTAGTATTCCATTCCACATATGTACCAGTTTGTTTAACCATTCAATATTAGATATCTGAGGTGATTCCAATTTTTTGGCTTTTATAAATAAAGCTGCTATGAACATTTGGGCACAGATTTTTTTTTTTTGAGAACATGAGTTTTCATTTCTCTGGGATAAATGCCCAGAAGTACAATTGCTGGGTCATATGGTAGTTGCATGTTTAGTTTTTTAAATAAACTGTCAAGCTGTTTCCCAGAGTGGCTGTACCACTTTACATCCTCACCAGCAGTGCATGAATGATTTAGTTTCTCTGCTTTCTCACTAACATTTGGTGGTGTTTCTATTTTTAATTTTAGTCATTCTGATAGACAGTAGTGATATTTCATTGTGGTTTTGATTTGCATTCCCCTACTATTTAATGATGTTGAAGTTATTTGCCATCTGTCTGTCCTCTTTGGTGAAACAGCTTCATGTTGTTTGATCATTGTCTAATTAGATTATTTTATTGTTGAGCTGGTAGAATTCTTTATACTTTTTAGATACTAGTCCTTTGTTGCACATGGGTTTTGTAAATATTTTTTCTCCCAGTCTGTAGTTCTGTATGCTCTTCACACAGATTTTTTTTCACATAGATTTTCAAAGGGCAAAATTCTAAATTTTTTTGATGAGTCCAATTAATTTTTCTTTTTGGCTCTTTGTTTTTTTGGTTTCAAGTCTGAGAACTTTTTTACCTAGCTTCAGATTCTGAAGATTTTTCTTTTCCTGAGAGTCCTGGGATTGTTTTTTGTTGTTGTTGTAGTTTGTTTTTTGGTAGTGATTTTTGTTTCTTTGGCTTTGTTACTGAAGACTGAACCCAGGGCCTTACAAGTGCCAAGCCCATGCTCTACTGCTGAGCCCTGGGTTTCTAGTGTGTCACCTTGCTGCATGAGGAATGACAATTAAGGCTGGCTGGTTTCCCCTCTTCATAAAACTTACTGTTTAGAGACTACCACCGCAGTATGGCAGGGGGTCCCAAAAGGGGAGACTGTTAAAAACATACTATAGTGTTTACACTGACTGTAAACACTACAGGGAGTACAGGACGAGGCAGCCCTTGGTAAGTGTGCGCGTGTGTGCGTGTGCGCCTGCCTACGGCATAGCTTTGGGGACCAAACCTGGGAGCTTTCTTCTAAGCTACATCCCTGAACCCCAGTCCCTATATTTTATCTGGGACTCTATTGTCAGCCACTGTTCCTAACTCCAACCCAGCCAAGCCTGTTTTCACCAGATCAAGCCTCTTCAGCTCTGTAGCAGGAGAATCCAAGTGGCTGGGGAGGGGACGGCTCTAGGGGCAGACACCAGCCACAAAGACAAGGATTTGGACATGGGGAACATTCCTGCCAAAGTCTGGAAGCCTTGGTTCATGGTCCTTCTCTGCTTGGGAATAGGCTTTCTGGCCCCAACTAAGCCCAAGCAAATACTCTGGGACTGGGATCTTCTGTCCCTACTCATCGGTTTAATAGCAAGTGTTTATTTAGTACAATGTCAGGTATTTTTCTCAGTGCTGAAGTTAGAGATATAAGCACTATAGACAATAACTTTTGCCCACAAAGAGCTTATATTCTGGGGGGGAGGGTGTCAAATGATAGGAAATAATATATAACCACAGAGTGTTAGGAGGTGAAAAACAGAGAGCTGGGCACAGGGGATTACTCCATGGTGATCAAAGAAGGTTTTCCGGAGAGAAATGTCATGGCTAGCTGAGGGAACCAGTGGTACAAAATCCTGAGCAGCAAATCCCCAGCATGTTTAGGAGCAGGGAAGAGGCCCATGTGGCTGGAGGTAGGATCAACAGGGAAGAGTCAGTAGCTTGTAGGCCTTATGGACCACTATGACTCCTTTCTCTGGTACAAACATGAGGAGCTGTTGTAAATTTTTGGCAAAGATGCGACTGAATTCATGTGCTAAAAACTCTAGCTGATAAAAGGGTGACAGACTGGAGTGGTAAGCTTGAAAGGGACACTAGGCAGGAAGCTAGGCAACAAGGAAAGTGGTTTGTACCAGAGAAAGCCACTGTGATTCCTGGGTACACTTTGAAGGAATTATCAACAGGATTTCCTGCCACGCTAGATGTGGAATGTAAGAGAAAAGAACCAAGGGAACTCTAGGGTGTTTGGTAGGATCTAGCTGTTGTAACCTGAGCTGGGGGGAGCTGCAGAATGAGTTCGGGAATGATCTGAAGCTCAGTCATGTGTTTAGCGATTTCTGTCTGGCATTAAGACAGAGATGTAGAAAAGGCAGCTGGCTATTATGTCTGGAGTTCAGGAATCACCTTAAGCTAGAGGCAGAAATTTTAGTTTCCAGATGGCATTTAGGGCCCAGGATGTGGGTGTGCTGTCAAGGGAATGAGTGCAAGTGGAGGGAGAAGACTAAAATCCAGTCCCAGAAAATCCAGACAATGCATTCAGGGAAGGACACCTGACAGGTGCCCCAACCCAGCTTGAGAGGTTTTCACTTAGGACAAGTCCTAGGACAAGGCAGCCTTGCAGTGAGGTGCGCCTTTAGTTTGCCTCTGACCTTGCAGGGTGTTACTACTGTAGCAGTTGAGGGCTGGTCTCCTGCAGAGGCCGTATCTGTGGGAGTAAGTATCACCTCTCTTTTTCCCCCATTGTTTTCAAGGAGCCAGCTCAACAGCACTTCTTCTCCAAGCACGACAACCGCACTTCCTTTGACAAAGTGAGTGCGGGGGAGGAAGGAGGGGGACAGCCCTATAGTCAAGGTGGAAGGTGAGGGCAGAGCATGTGTTGGGGTGGCTGGGAAAAGACCACGAGGGGAGAGGATGCTTCATAAAAAGGCAGAGGAGTGCCCCTTTCCTCCACAACCTTTCCCCCCTGGGAAGCAGCGCAGCCCTCAGAGGCACCTCTGCACCAGGTTCCTCAGCCAGATTCCCTGTCAGTACTCACATGTCCTGGGGGGCACTGACATGGGCTTTGCACTGGGTAGACGGCATCACTGAGGAGGCAGACAGTAAAGCCAGGGTAGGGCCAAGGAGGTTCTACACAGGCCAAGCATCCCTGGTCTTGGATTTGGTGGGGCCCAAGGAGAAGCCTGGAGCTAGCACTGTGGGCTAAGGGGCTGTACCGCTGGGGAGCGGCCCTACTGTCTGCTGCAGGGAATTGGAAGACAGAAAGATCTGAAGCGCCTGTGGCAGCGGCACACCTTCCTGCGCTGGGCACCCTGTGAGCTAGAGATGAGCCAGCAGCGGCCCCTGAAATCTTCCTACCAGTCTGATTTCCATTCAGGCTCAAGACTTGACAGCCTCCCTCAGCGTCTTGTTCACTGTGCAAATCCAGCCTCCCTATGCCAGCACTACCTACCAGCAAAACTTCTGCCACCCATCCCTTGGTGGTCGCTGTGGCAGTGACAAGATAGGGCCCCAAGTGCCTGTCACTGAAACACTGCCTGACCTCCCAGGAATCCCCAGACGCAAGTTACTGCAGCACTACCTTCACCCTGGGGTGTGTGAATGCCTGCACTGGTTCTGAACATTAAATGAGGACAGCTGACACACAGCCCGCCCGTACTTGCGGCACATAGGCCTCAGGGGCCAGTGAGCAGTGGTGTGCGGCCCAGAGCTGATTCCCGGGGCCTCACGTCTACGGTGTCCATGAGCTGGGCTGGGGAGGCACTGCCACGGGAGCCTTGTCACAAGGTGAGAAAGGGTAAGGCCACAAGAGGCCCAGCATCCAGGAAGGCTGCCATGACCAACACACTGGGTAGGTCCAAACACTTCTCCAGCACTTGGGCAAACAGCTGGAAACCCTATACTCAGTGCAGCTGCAAGGAAAGCAGAGCCAGCAGTTGTACCAGCAGGAACCAAAGGCCGGGGCACATTTCCCTGTAATCCCAGCTACTTGCGAGGTCAAGAGGTCAAGGGAGAAGGACCACAAATTCTAGGCCAGAATGGGAGATTTAGAGGCCCCGACTCAAATAAAATAACCAAAACAAAGGTCTGGGGGTGTAGCTGTGACAGAGTGCTCGCCTAGCATGTCCACAGTACTGGGTTCAATCCCCAGCACAGAATTTAAAAAAAAAAATAAAAAAAGCTGGAGGAAAGGCTGGCAGCAGCTTCTAGGAGGCAGCCTGGGGTCTGGTGGGTAGGCACCCCGCCCTGCCCCAGAGATGGCTGCCTTGGCTATCACCTGCGCCAAACCACCCTCCTTCCAGGGGTGAGCAGAAGCCATGAGGCGACTGTAACAGCCAGGCGTGGTGGCGCATGCCTGTAATCCCAGCACTCGGGAGGCTGAGGCAGGAGGATTATTGCGAGTTCAAGACCAGCCTGGGCTACAAAGTGAGCTCAAGGCCGGGCTGACTGCACAGCCCGACCTTGTATCAAAAAGACCAAAAAAAAAAAAAAGACTTGTGTAACAGTGTATGATTTGGACCCAGTGGTTATTCCAACCCTGCAGTTTTACTGTTTCCTGAGCTCTTCTCTGGTCACCGTACTGGGGTCCAGTTCCTATGGCAGTAGGGCAGTGCTGTTATGCTGGGTCATCTAGGCAAAGCTGAGGCTTACATGTGCCTCAGATACCAGATCCCTCTAGGACAGAGGCCAGATATAAGGAGTTCCCTGGGGATCCCTATCCCTGGGAGAGCAAAGGTCCCTGAAGGGGGGCAGAGGCTGTGAGGACAGCATGGGAGTCCACAGCAGAAGCCCCACACCAGATTTTAACAGAACCTTTACTTCTACATTAAGCCTCCCTGGGTCCTCACAACAGCCCTGTGAGGTAGGTAGGGCAGGAAGGTTTCAGAGATCCCCCTTGACAGGTGAGGATGCTGAGGCACAGAGATAAAATGACTTGCCCAAGGTCATACAACAGCAGTGTAGAGGGCCCAAGGCTGGCATTCCTCTTGCCCCCTGGCAGTTCCCACACCCTTTACTCCATTCCTTCTGTGTCCCCAACCCTCTCTGAACACTTCTGGGACTACAGGGACCCTCAAGACAGACTGGCCTCTAAGATATTTCAGGAACAGCCATAGGGGTGGTCTGGTCAAGACTAAACAAGGACTGTCCTGCAGGGTGCAAGGGCAGGCCTTCCATCTCCACACTTCCCAGGTGGTCACAGGGCCTAGCAGGCTGCAGGGCAAGGGCAGAGATAGGTACGTTCCTAAGTGAATGGTGGTAAAGGTAGGTGTGAGCTTATGTGTGTCCTGTGCTAAAGACAAAAGCTCTTTCAACCAAGTGCCAAAGGCAGTAGTACTTCAAGGGAACACCTCTGTGCCTCCCTCATCCCGCAGAGCTAGAGAGCTCCCTCAGGAGCAAAAGGAGCCACAGGCACCCACTTCTGCATGGAGCTGCTCCAGCGACAAGTCCCACCAGGCCTTCAGACGCCATCACGCAGACACAGCGCCTCCACGGCTTGACTGGGGCCCTGGGCCACACCCCCAATAACAAATAGCCGGGGTCCAGCCTGTAGACTAGAGCAGGAGCAACGGGCCGTGGGCATGGCGGGCAGTGCCTCCCAGCGCCGCTGTGCAAGACTGAAGCTCTCCACAGAGCCCAGGGGGCATGGCTGGTTTCCTGCATGGGGAGACAGACGGTTGTACGTAAGGGGCTCCAACCTGAGTCCAGAGAAGAGCCCAGTAGGGGTCACCCCAGCGTGGGCTTTCAGGGCCTTGGTCATCATTGGAGTCATTTGTTCATTCATTCACTTATATTTGATTTGTCAACTGGCTGCGCATTCAGTCCTCCTCCTGTCTCCTAGACACCTGCGGATGCAGAGCCTCAGTTGGACACTGAGAGCTGGGCCGGGCAGACTACAACTTGCCTGATTTATGGGTAAAGAAATGGAACTCAACAAAGCTCTGACACCTCTGCAGTGGCTGCAGAATAAAGTTGCTAGGGGGCAACTCTTTCCTGTCTCGGGTTCCCTTCTCCAGGTTCCCACAGAAACTTACCAAGGCCCCCAATGGCCAGGATGTGGCCCCCAAGGGAGCCAACCACGAAGTCTGCCCTCTTATCCCTCATGCGTAGGCTGCGGGGTAGCTTGGTCCAGGACCCTGCAGGACGGGGGAGATCACAGCTAGCCACTCAGACACAACATGCCCCATCTAGCAGGGAGGAAGAGGACAGCCCAGGATGGCCAGTGCTCACCATGCTCCAGGTCAAACATCTCCACAGTGTTGACAAAGTGTGGGCGGGAGTAGAAATTGTGCGGCCCAGGTTGCTGCAGGCCTCCCAGGCTAAAGACACTGCCTTCGGCCATAGCACAGCCAGCAAAGGCCCGGCGGCTGGGCAGGCTTGGGTGCCGGGTCCAGGTACAGGCCTCCAGATCAAAAGCTTCAAAAGCAGTCACTGGGAGCTTGCCCTGGCGACCCCCTGTCAATGGAATTGGAGCTGGGAGTGAGTCCAAGGCACTTGCTGGGCTCCTCACTCTCCAGATCGCAGATCTGTCTGCCTCGGTCGCCTATGCCCACCTGTTTGCACATGTGCATGTAGACTATCCACCCTATAGACATTCAGGCACTGTGGTTGGTTTTCCAATCCCAGCAGGGCCACCAGAGATCAGCACCTCAGGGTTGGACTGGATCACCCAATAAAACTTTTTTGTTGTTATTTTTTGGTACCGGGAATTGAACTCAGGACCTTGCACTTGCCAGGCAGGTGTTTGCCAGGCAGGCACTGTGCCACTAAGTTATATCCCCCACCCAACAAAACTTTTTAAATCCTGCTGTCTCAGACTGTGCCTGATCCCTAACCCAGCCAACCTACGGGATGGGGACTTGTGAACCCTGAGCCCCTCTCCCCATGCTCCAGGCACTTACCCAGAATATAGATCTTATTCCCATGCAAGAACGTGGAGGCCCCGTAGCAGGGTGTGGGCATGGAGGGTAGTGAAAGCCAGCAATCCCGGCGAGGCTCATACACCCGCACCTGGGCCTGGGGTGCCGTGTCAGGGCCCATTCCCCCTAGAGCATACACCATACCATCTGCATAGGAGAGAGTAACTCAGGTTATACCTCAGCCTAGCTAAGGAAATCCACCCTGACAGCTTCCCTGGTTAGACAAGGTGTGGAGAGACATCTATGTCCTTGTCTGAGACCCTAAAACCTATCTGGAGTGGAAGGTGAGAGCGCTTCCTTCTCTGGTTGGGGCCCTTCCGCATGAAGAGCAGGAGGCAGCAGATCTAATTATAATCCAGCTTTGTCTCCCTAGAGACGCTATGGCAACCAAGTCTGGCTGGTTGGGACCAGTGGTCAGACCTGGAGGCCACAAGGTGGGGGGGGCTCCCCTGATGATGGGGATGGTTGACTTACATGAGTGTTGGAGCACATAAGGATTTGGTTAGTATGGAGCTTGGTCTGGGGAAGGGACTCAGGATAAATTGGAAGTGGGGGTGAGGCTACCGGGGCTTTGGACCCACAGGACAGAGGTGCCAGCCACAACTGTTCATCCCTAGTCACCCCGCCAGCAACTCCACACTACACGTTTTCACTGGAGTAGCTTCTTGCCTTCTGCTAGGCCCTCTAGGAGAGCTAGAGGCATGTCTGGGGGCCTTGGAGTAATATGCCTATGAACTAGGGGCTTCCATGGCAACCGTCTTCAGGTCAGCTTGGCTTCTGTCCACATCAGGATCCCTGGTGTGTGTTGGGGATGGGGGGAGTCGAAGCAGTTAAGCACTTACCGGGCTCTGAGCCAAGGCCCTGCTCCCCTCCCTCCACCTCAGACTATTTATAACCATGACAGTCATCAGGCCACTGTTCCCCCCACAGGCACACACACTGTCTCTTCAAGATGAAGAATGGGGCAGAGTGGTGGCTGGGGTCTCCTCTCACTCTGGGGGCCGCCTGGGCTTTGCCCCCAACTCCCAGCCAGAAAAATCAGCTAAAAGAAAGCCACTGCAAACCCAGGTCAGAGGAAGGTAGCAGAGGATACAAGAGGAAAGGCCGCATTCAAGGAAGCTCTTATGCGAGCTCAGTGGGTACTAGACCAAGTTGGAAGTGAGCCGAGGGCATGGGGGCACCTGGGGGAACTTCTCTGGGTAGCCACTCACCTCTCTCCACAGTTGCAACCCCCATGGCTGCTTGCGGGAGGGTAGCCCGGCGCTCCCAGCGGCCTTGGTCAGCCAGGAAGGCCTCCACAGCAGCTACTGGGCTCTGGGCCTCATCCACACCGCCCACCACTAGCACCTGCTTACCCAGGACCACAGCAGCTGCACCAGCCCGGGCAGTGGGCAGGGGTGCCAGTGCTAGCCATGTGTGCGAGGCCATATCTAGTGTCTCGGCGGTGTCCAAGGGCAGCCCAGCCCGGCCGCAGCCCCCCAACACCAGCAGGTGCCCATCCTGGTGTGCCACTGTGCCATACACCCGGCAAGTGGGCATAGGGGGGAAGACCTGCCAAGCAAAGGCTCGGCCACCTCCTGTAGCCATGGTGCTCACTGCCCGTGGCAGGCCATGCTGTCTGCTCAGGCTGCAGGCCTCACTGGGGAGACACGCTGGGACTCATCTTGATTCTGCCAGGCCTGCAGGGTAGTACTGACCAGTCCAGGAGTCTTGCTTCCACCTGGAGAGAGGAAAAACGAAGGGTCAGGGCTATGAACCGGCCCCTCAGGGAGCAGAGAAGCAGCTCTCTGCAAGGGCAAGGAGCCCAAACCACCCCCTCTGACCCACAACACGGTGGAGGATGTCGGAGTAGGGAGGAGGGCAGACCTGACACCCGGGTGGTCTGTCACCTCCTGTTCTAACAATTAGGAGCAGCTGGAGGTAAGGTGACAAGAACAGGACTCTCCACCCTGCACCCTTCCTGTCCCCTCTCCCAAGCCCGGATTTCATGAGACAGGTCCTGTTGAAGCCTCCCCACAGTTCCACTGGGCCCCGGGCGGCCCAGGATCCGCGCCAGGGACCCCCACCTGCTGTCAGGAACCAGATTCCAGGCACCCCTCACAACATCGTCCCGCAGAGTCCAATCATTCGCAATCGAACCTGGGACACAGGGGCCACATGCCCCTGGGTGTCCACCCTCAACCTCAAGGGTCTGCTCAAGCCTGCGGGCTCACTGGCGCCCAGGAGGGCGGCTGGTCTGGGGACTCCATGAGCCCAATACTCGAGGGTCCCGGGGTCCAGAGCCCTCCTGCAGAAATGGGCAGCTCACTCCGATCCCCTAGCAGCAGACACCTCAAGTTCTTCAGCCTCCCCTCTCTGCGAGGGCGCCACACCGAGACCCCGGGACCTGGCCGCAGGTCCCCCGGCCTGAACTTCAGCTGCAGAGGTGGGGCGCGCGCCGTCCCCGCGGGACTCACCGGCCTGGGCTGCGGGCCGCCGGGCCGCGGGGTCCGTCGCTGCCCGCGGCTGACGCGAGCCGGCTGGGCTGAAGACCGGCTGGGCGGGCGCGTCCACCGCGCGGGCGTGGGGCGGGGCTGGGCCGGGTCCGCCCCCGCCCCCGGCTCGGAGCCCTCCTCCAGCCGGGGCTCCGCGCGCCGCGCCCCGCGGCCTGGGCGCCGGCCCGGGCACGCGCCGGCCCGCGCGCACGTGGGCGCCTCCCGCGCGAGCTTCGGGCGCCGGGGGCGGGGTGATGGGGCGGCGGCAGGCCCAGCGGCGGGCCGGGAAGGCGCGCTCCTAGCCGGACGTGGCGGGGCTCGCGGCCCTGGGCCGGCCCTCGGCATCTGGCAGCATCCGGGTGGGGGGGGGCGCCCGCCCCTCGTGGCTGAGCTCCGGGGCCGGCGGAGACCCCGCGGAGGCGCCCCCTGGAGGCCGCTCGGGCGTGGCCTGCGCCTCGTCCGGGAGAGCCGGCAGGATTGCTCGGGAGAACACAATACGTTCTGCAGAGCACGTTAAGACCGCGGGCGGCGAGCCCCACCGCAGGCCTCAGAGGGCAGGGGCATCCTGAGTAGCTCTGAGCAGGGGAGTCAGAGCCCCGGGCTTCTCGGGCCCAAGGTGCTTTGTGATTCCATATTCAGGGTGCATCTGCCTGTAGCTAACTCCGGGTTAAGATGAGCGCACGTTGGCGTGAGAAGGGCCCACCTAGCTCAGATGCGGACCCCGGCCCAGCCTATCTTCTAAGCAGCATGTTGAGTCTTCAAACCGGGGACCCGTTTGTACCGGCAAGGGGTCAGCTGTGGAAAGTTCTTGCAGTAGTCTTTACCCCACTTACACAGGCAGAGTCTTAGTTACGCAAAGCAGACCTGTACTGGAGATGAAGATACAAGTCCATATAGTTCGTGCAGGAGGGGAATCCAGGAAGCACCAGCAGAAGAGTGGCCAGGACTCTGGGAAAGCAGTCAATAAAGGAGATGTCGTCAAGCAGGTCACCACTGTGGGCAGCTGGGACCAGACCCTGTCGGGGACTCCGGGAGCCACTGTAGAATATGGGCCTCACGTGACTGCTGCCCCCTAAGAGCAAAGGGAGCAGAGGTACTCATTCTAAATGCCCACCAACTGTGGGCTGAGATCTGTTTGGGAGCATTAGTGGCCGGGCTTGTCTGACTTGTGCCCTGCTCAGAGTGTGTGTGAACCCTTCCCCATAGGAGACTGGAGAAAGACTTCAGTGCTTTGGGGCTGGCAGTGGGATCAGCAGGCCTGCAGAGAAATGGCGGTGCTGAGACTGGTTACAGACTCCATAGATCCTGACTGGAAGGCCTCAATCCTCCCACCCCATGTCCCTCCCCAACTCGCTCCTCACCTGGGGGCACTGGTGATTCCTCCAACAGGGTGCGCACACTGCCCTGCAGAGCCTCTCCCATTTACCACTGTTTCTTTCCAGTAGGGAAGTGCTTAGAAACTGTCTACCTTTCCACACATTTCAGTTCCCCAAGCCTCCCTTTTCTCCCTCCCAAATTCTTGAAGGCATCCACCCTCATAGGCTCCACTGCCTAATTATCTGCCACAGTCTATTGCTACTTCTTCCCCCAAATTGCTCTCGAAAAGTTACTATAAAACCAGAACTGGGGCTGGGGTCAGTGTGTTCACCGTGTTCTTTGCCTCAGCTGAAATCTTGTTAGTGTCTTTGGAGTTTCACCCCCTTGTGACCTCAGATTCCTCCTGCTTCTTGTCTGATCTCTAGGAATCCTTTGTAAGCCCTGCTTCCTCTCCCTAGGGAACGCCCCCAAATTCAGCCCTGGATTTCCTCACCTGCACCCATACCCTCTTTTTTTTTTTTTTTTTTGTGGTACTGGGGATCGAACTCAGAACCTTGTGCTTGCCAGGCAGGCATTTATGCCACTGAGCTGTATCCCCAGCCAACATACCCTCTCTTGATGCATCTCTCTAAGCCACTGCTTTCACTCACACCTAGATTTCCACCAGATCTCTACTCAGCTAGATGTGGGCTCAGAGTCCACTAAGTTCTGTAGAAGATGCCAAACAGAGAACACGGGATGGATTCTGGGATCACCTTGCTATCTCTCGTACCTCATCCTTTCTGATCTAAGTTATGCCCGTAAGATCAGTGTCCACCAAAGTCTAGGGCAAGTCCTGTTTTGCTCTGATGAGTGCTCCCAGAGAGTTCCATCTGGGGATTACTGGGGACCAGCATGCTGTCTCTTCATGCACTTAGAGAGCTCAGGGTCCCCTGACCCTTACCCTGAACTTACTCTTATCCTATCCCTCCAGCTCCTATTTCTAGAAGAGATGGAAACAAGGGATAGTGCTACCATTCTTGTCCCTCCATTCTGCCCTGACCTCTAAGCTGGACATCACCAGAGAGGGATCTTCTTTCCAGAATACACCTGGGCTAGTGCCATCTCAGGAGGCCAAGCTCTATGTCCTTGTGGAAGTGGCTTCTCTTCTTCTCTCTTCTCTTGCTTCTCTACCCCATCTGCACACAAGAGGTTGACACTGCTGGCTTTGGAAAACACTGGGCTAAAAGCTAAGGTTGGGTGGGACCTGTGAGTGAACAACCAACCCTGGCCCTAAACCACTGACAGGGCCAGAGACAGGGCTCACCCACAACTGGAAGTGCCAAATAAGCACTTCCTGGTTATACCCTGAGGTGGGTGCGTTGGCGCACTCCTGTAATCCCAGCACTTGGGAGACTGAGGCAGGAGGATTGCTGCAAGTTCAAGGCCAGCCTGGGCTACACAGTGAGTTTGAGGCCAGTCTGGGCTACTTAACAAGCATGACACTGTTTCAAAGTACAAACAAAATAGGTCATGGCCAGCCTGAACTATATAGTGAGATCTTGTCTCACAAGAAAAAAAAATGCTGATTACATCCTGGCCGGTGGGACGTTACCCTTTCTCTCTACCAGGATAAGGAGTTAGACATCCTGAATCTATAGGAGCAGGAAATTTGGCGGTTCCTGCTAGATACTTCAGCTGGGCTTGAGGAAGGTACTGAGAATCCTGTCATCAGTCCTGAGGCCCTGAGAAACTAAGGGTACCAGGTGAGGCCTGGAGAACTGCTCAGTGGAGTGAGCACTTGGCTTTAGGGATGTCTGGGCTCCTCTTTATTGGCAGGAAATAACAGTCAGAAGATCCTGGATTCATACAGGGGAAAAGAAAGGCTAGCACTCCTTAAATGAAGCATTGCCCACACTCTAGTGATTTCTACTAGACTTATAACTGCCCCCCAACTACCATATATGGCAGTGTTGTGAAAATTAGGGTACAAGAATTGCAGCAGACAGCCAAATATGGTGGTGCATGCCTATAATCCCAACTCTTCAGAGGCTGAGACAGGACCAGCCTGGGATACAAAGCAAGTTGGAAAAAAAAACACCAACAACAAAAAAAGCAAGTTGAGGGCCCTGTCTGAAACACCAAAACAAATCCAAGTGTGGTGTCAAACACCTGTAATGCCAGCACTCGGGACGCTGAGGCAGGAGGGTAACCAAGAGTTTGAGGCCAGCTTGAATTACATTGCAAGACCCAGTGTCAAGAAAAAAGAGAGTAACAACAGTGTTTTTGCCTCTTCTGATAGGCTCAGACCCACTACTCCATCGATGAGACCAGGGTTCCCATGAATGCTCCCAAATGAGATTTGGGCCCCCTGCCAAGTAGGGTCTTTGGTTAGAGCTGCAAAGACCATTCTGACCCTTCATCTGAAGTTACAGGCCCCTAGGGATAATTTTGACCTACACCCTCTTATTTGGTGCTGCTAGAGCAGTGGCCCCTTTAACCACCAACCCTATGCTGGCTGTAGAAGAGAGGTGGAAAGACTGAGATTCCACTCTTCCTCCCAAAATGGCAAGCATTCTTGGCAATGTTAAGACTGAAGATGGGACTTTGTGGCATTGATGGGCTGAAGCCGGGCCAGGGTCTCCCCACTACATCTATGTACACATACCTGGGTGAGTGTACTCAGGCCCACATTAGTATGCTGTGGCCTACAGACTGAACGTAGATGCCTTTTGGCTTCTGTGTGCATACCAGCCTTTCATGGAATGTGAAGTAGGTTTCATGCTCATAAAAGAAGCTTCTGTCCTTGAAGGAGGTATCTTTACTGCAAAACAACGGTGTTACCCCGGTGTTACTCCAAGACACTGCCTGTCAGGAGGCACTGTCCTCTTTCATCCTCTGCTCAGGTGGCTCTGACGGAAGTGGGCTTTGTCAATAGCTACAGGAAGGTCAGAGTGGAAAATGGCCTGGATCTTACCAGGAGCCATTCTCACATATCGGTACACTGCCAGCGCCTCTTAGAGGCGCTGCCGGCCCCTAACTGCATCCTAGCTGGGTTTCAGCAAGTCTTTCCACTTCCCGGAGGCTATGTACAAGGGCACTCCTGCTTCTCAATCTCCCGTGCTAGACCAGACTGATCCAGAGTAGTCTTCGCAGCCACCACCTTCAGGCAGCCCTCCCTGGTACCCAACACGCCTACCCCCAAGACTTTGGAGAAGGGAATGGGGTCTCAAGGGTCAAGGGTCACTAGGGCGGGCTGGGTCCCGGAAGCGGAAGTATGGCACACTTCCGGCGCGCAGCAGGCGGCCATGTTGGAGCAGTGGAGGCGGCGCAGAGGCGCGTCTTGGGTCCCCGCGGCGGCGCCGGTAGGTTAGAGCCGCGGGCCTAACCGCGCTCCGGAGTGGCGACTGGCAAGGTTGCAGGGTGGAGGGGCCGGGCCGCTCTTCCCGAACCCGCGTTCTCCTTTGGCTTGGCTGATACTGCCCCCCCCCGCCCGCCACACCAGCGACCCCACCCTGGGGCTTCGCGGTCTCGGTCGGGCTGGCACGAGCGCCCTACACATAATTGCTGCCTCTGACTCCCGCTTCCCCTCCGCCGTTCGGGTCTCAGGGACGCGGTCTCCCAGCTCGAGGGTACCAGTCTGCCCCAGACCCCAGTTTTCCTGGATGCTGCCTCGCCCGGTCTCGATCAACATCCCCTTCTGGCCCCGGAGGCACGTGTGAAGGCAAGTCGGGGGCTCGGCTTCAGCCTGTTTCCGAAGCTCCCTCCTTAAAAGCCAAGAATACCGCCCCCTCCCAATGGGCCTGGGAGAGGAGCCCGCGGTCAATTCCAATATGTGGGGGTCGTGGGTGGGAAATAGGACCCCTGCCCGTACAGTTCACAGCCCCGGGAGCTGCACCCCTCAAATGCTACATAAATAAAATAACTAGTCATGTACAAGGATTGTGCTTGGAAAGTGGCCTCTAGGGAGGGGAAGTACCTCAGACACCTGAGGATCCAAGAATGTTTCCAAACAGAGAGCCCCAGGGCACTTCCTCCAGGGGATTCTGAAGACTTCATCTTGCTCTATTAGTGTGGTGGGGAGAAGCTGCACAGATGGGCCTCGAGGCCCCAGGGACTTCGCTGATCCAGGCTGATCTTTTAATGTTCCATTGCAGCTGGGGAGCTGCCACTTGCCTGTGGAATCCTCAGGTGCTCGGTTGGGTGTTAGATATTAGTCATGATTGACAGCCACAGCTTCTTCAAAGAAATCTGGGACGATTTAGGTGTTCCTAGACAACTCTGGGCTGTGCTGAGTCCTGCTGTTTTCTGAGCTCTAGTTAGGACAGTGCAGACCTCAGATATCCTTTTGACTCGACAACTTGCTTCAAGCCTTTAGCTCTCCCGTCGTCAGACCTTGGGCTCTTGATTTCTCTGCCTGACCCCCAGGATGCCTAGTTGCTTAGGTGTCATTCACAACTACTGCTCATGAGCTTATATTTCTGTTGAAGAGTGGCTCTTTCCCTGAGCTTTGTCTTCATGAATAGAGCCAGTGATTGTCTCTGCCCTGAAAGCAAAACCACCCCACAGCAGCTAGGGGAACAGATATGGACATGGACATTAGGTGTAAATGTGTGCCCTTTGGCCAGTATTCAACATTCTTTGTTGCTAGGTGTGTAACTTGTTCTTCTAGCTAGATACCAAACTCTACAACAGTTGTGCCTTACTCTTCCTCACTTCACAGCCACTGTATAGCCCACACCTTTTTGCTCTTTTTTCAATCTATTTGTTTTTCGTCCTAGGTAGGTATTACCTTCCAGGAATCCTTCCTGACATGTTTTCAAGCTGAACTTAGAAGAATCTTTTTTTTTTTTTTTTTTGTCTTTTTGAGACAGGGTCTTATGTAATTCAGGTTGGCCTTGAGGTCACTTTGTAGCCCAGGATGGTCTCGAACTTGCAACAGTCCTGCCTCAGCCTCCTGAGTGCTGGGATTACAGGTGTGCACCACCACGCCTGGCCCCAAGAATCTTAATGGTGGCTCTGTCGTGCCTTCTGGACTGAGCTTCTTGAGGACAGGGATGTTTATCTTTTTTGCCAGGGTTGCATCTAATTAGGTTTTAGGTATCAGAAAATACAGATTTAAGGGGAAGAAAAAAGGGTCAGATACAGTATGGGCATGTACCAATTCCCCATGAGGAATATATCTGTTACGAATCACAAACATGAAAAAATACAGATGCAAATGGGATGTGGTGGTACACCACTACTAGGGAAGCTGGGAGGATCACTTGAATCCAGAAGGTAAAGACCAGCCTACACAACTAGTGAGATCCTATCTGAAAACAAACAAGTGAATTAATTATTTATTTGATTAGTCTTTTTGAGACAGGGTCTCACTATGTAGTTCAGGCTGACCTTGAACTCACTTTGTAGCTCAGGCCGGTCTCGAACTCACAGGGATCCTAAGTGCTGTGATTATAGGCGTAAGCCACCATGTCCAGCAAAGAGTAAATTTAGATGAGCCAGGTTTAAATTTTTCCCAGGGCCTACCAAGGTAGGTGATTCTGAGGTGCTTTGAGACTGTACCCTAAAGAAAGCACCTCACCCACACCATCCTAGTATGGTAGAGGGTTAGGAGACTGGGTTTCACCCCAGGGCGAGACTCGCTTTGAACAGGCCCTCCGTGTCTGGGGAGCAGGGACCCTGCTAGACTTGTCTGCTTGCTCCGCCTTCATAACTTCATACCATTCTTACTCTTTTCTCCTTGCTTTGGAGGTGCCAAGCACTGGTTTGTGGATACCTGGGCGGAACGGCAGTGCCTAATGCCATGAGCGTGGTGGCGCAGCATGTGGAGGAGAAAGCTGTGCACTCCTGGTCGCGCATCTCCACAGCAGGGAAGAAGGCCTTGGAAGAGGCCCTGCTTGTCTTTAACCCCATGAGCCAGGATCTCAGTGCCACAGAGGCCCAGCTTGTGGCTTTCCTGCAGGGCCTGCGAGATGATGGTTTCCAACCCACCATTCTACGCAGCGGTGATGTCTATGGCTATAGTTCGTGCACAGCCAAACCCCCAAGTCAGACGAAGGTACAGGCCCGTGCCCCCAACCAAACTGCCACATCACCTCCAGCCAGTGGTCCCCAAACTGCTGTGCACCTGCCCACAGGCCGTGCTACCCTGCTCCCCATGTCATTGTCTGGCAGGCTGGCCAAAGGATCTGCACCAGCCCTCACCAAGCATACTACCACCAACCTGCTGCTCAGCTCCCTGAAGCAATCAAATGCTAGCCGAACCAGGGGTGCAACAATGGGCTTTCCCGCCCACTTATATCCAGGTGTCTACCCTGCCATGCGACTTTCTGTTGTCCTTGAGGCCCTGGTTCCACTCAAGAATACCATGCCCTGCTTGAGTGCTAAGCACAAGCCACAGTCACTGCAGCTCTCACTTGCAGACTCTCCTTTGAAAGTTCGGAAAGCTTCAACAAAGAGTCCAGTGAACCCCTGGTCCAAAGCTCCTAGAAAAACCACAAGCAAGAACCCTAAGTGTCTAACTCACAAAGGTTCTAGGGCTGGACCTCAGAAAAGCACTGGACCCCAGAGAAAGACCTATAGAGGTACTGGCTCCTTCCATGGTCCGCAAAAGAAAGAGGGCTCTACCCTGGGCACCAAAACAGCCCGGGTTAAGGCAGCTCGAACACTGGCCAAAGCTGCCCATGTTCATGGCAGTGTGGCTCGAATACATGCCAAGGCCAAGGCTGGGGCCAAGGCCAAGGCCGCACGGGACAAGGCTAATGCCGGGGGCAAGGCAGCTCAGGCCAAGGCAGCTCAGACCCGGGGCAGGGGCAGGGGCAGGGGCAGGGGCAGGCCAAAGGGATCTGTTCAACCTGGGGTTCTGAGAAAGGTTCCGAAAAGTCACTGTGTAACTCTGGGGCAGAAGAGGAAAAGGGCTGAAGAGGCAAAGGACCTCCCTCCAAAGAAGAAAAAACGGCTTGGGTCCCAGTCTCCTAAGTCCTGCCTGGGGTCAGGAACAGCAAAACTGTTAAAGTTCCGTGCCATAAAGGTGAATAGGCAGGCCTCGGATGATGAGGTCCGGCAGCGAGCCCAGCGGATTCTCCGTGTGAACCTGTCTCCTATAATACGGCTCCAGCCATTGATGGCATATTCGACATCCTGATTCCTTCATACAGCAATGTTTGGAAAAATAGCCCAGCTGCTTGCATGGCCAGTGGTGCAGTGTGCCATGCCTGTGGACTCTGCAACCTTGAACAACTCCGGGTGTCTCTCCAGGGCACTGGCGGCACCAGCCTTCTTTCAGATATTGAAGGATTTGGGGTGGGTGGTGGTGGGAGGGGTGTTCTCATGGCGCAATGCACTGTGACTTGTTCTTGAAGTTGTATGTTCACTGTTCCATCTATCACGTTTTATACCTTTCCACCTTCCAGTCTCTCCGCCCACCCTCCGTGGTCTTTTTGTATGTGTGTGGCTGCTGGCGGGCTAGCTTGAGCACTTGGGGAAAGTGGCTCAGGGGCATCGTTTTGTTCCTGAGTAATGGGGTGATACTGTGGGTACAGGCAGCTCTCAGGCTCCTGTGGAAAGGTGAGAAGAAACTCAGATACTGGCTTGTATAGAGGTCTAAGAGGCATCCCCTGAGGGCATGGGTGGTACCAATATAATAGATCTCTCTCCCTCTCTGTCTTTTTTTGTGGGGGGGGGGTCTTTATGCACTTCAGGCTGGCCTTGAGCTTACTTTGTAGCCCAGGCTGGCCTAGAACTCAGAGCGATCTTCTTGTCTCAGCCTCTCGAGTGCATTTTTTTGTCTTTTTGAGACAGGGTCTTGCTGTGCAGTTCAGGCTGGCCTTGAGCTCACTTTATAGCCTAGACTGGCCTCAAACTCACAATGACCCTCCTGCCTCAGCCTCCCCAGTGCTGGGATTACAGGCATGCGCCACCACACCTGGCATATGTTAGATCTCTTGAGGCTGCCATGATTTCTACCCAGTCAGCCCCCAGATGGGGTGATTGGGCAACGGGGGAACCCTGCAGCTAGCAGTTTCTAAGCCAGGGAAGGGAACCTTGGTGGTATGGCTCCCTGGAGGCCAAGCAGATAGCCTTTGTTTCTAGGGCATCTGTTTCTAAAACCTTGAGCTTTTAGCCAGGTATGGTGGTGCACGCCTGTAATCCCAGCACTTAGGAGGCTGAGGCAGGGGGATTGCCATGAGTTTGAGGCCAGTCTGGGCTACATAGTGAGTTCAAGGCCAGCCTGAACTATAGTGAGACTGTCTCCAAAAAACAAAAACTTGGAGCTTTGGGCTTGTCTGGGTTGGGGTGTGTGGTCTGCTAAGAGTGACTATCCTCAACTCCAGTTGTTGGCAAGAGATTGGATATCAGGACCGCAGTGCCTGCCTTCACTAACCAAAGAATTTTCTGTGTAGTTGGGTAGGGTACCGGTGGTAGTGGAACAGGGAGGTTTTACAGCACCGCCCTGCTCCTGGATTCCACATTAAGCCTCATCAGCCCTGCATGTTTCAAATACTGTCACCTTTGGAGAGGGGAGTAGTCCCCGGGTGGAACCAGCTACTCCGGCCATTTGCAGTCCTTTGCTGGCTGCCCAGGGCTCAATGGCAGTGGCTGTGCCCCAGGGGGAGAGATCACGTTCCTGGAGGCACCTAAGAGACCACCTTTTGAGGACTGTGAGTAGGGGTTTCATTTAACTGAGAATCAGATCTTTTTGGAGTGTTTGGGCCCAGTAGTACCAGCTGCTCAGGGGGGTGGACCTATGGAGAAGCAGCCCCGTGCTTCTGGGTACCCCCATTCCCTTTTGTCTACTGGATGCTGTTAATGTTCCCTGTGCCCCCCCATTAATTCCCCAAGACCCCCTAGTTCCCATGTATACTGTAGCCTACAACTCTGATATTACTTTGCTCTGGGAGTTCTTTCATCCGTAGTGTAGGTATGGGGAATAACCTAAGGACCAGACTGCTAAAGGACAGCCCTGCTTGGAGTCCAGTCTGGATGCTCTCTCATGTACGGTGCCCAGGACTCCTAATAGATTTTGGTTATATCCTAGTTTTGCTGGTGCTGCAACCATTGGATTAGGAGTTGGGCTTACCGAGATCCACCTGGGGTGTGTGTGGGGGATCAGGCCTGGTGGGATAGGGGTATCCCAAGGATCTCTCAGACCCATCCCCTTCCAGTCCAGGCTCTTAGAACAGTTGCCCAGGAAGTGCCAGACCCCCACTTGATTTCTTAGGAAGCGGTTGCTGCCCCCTCAACCCAGCCTGGTTGTGACCAAAGCCAGAGCCTTCAAACTTTACCCACCACAACCAGAACCCTACTATATTGTCACTCAGCCGCAGGTGGGGGAATAGGGTGAGGGCTGCTTTGGGACTGCTGTCTTTGGGATGTCCAGGACAGGTGAAATCCTGTGAAGGTTCAGGTTGTTGCTAGGGGCTGGGATGAGCAGTTTGTGCTGTAATATTTTGGAGACTGTGCACCTGCCCAGTCAGTCTCCTTGGGACCTTCCCCAGGAGTCTGTTCTGTAACTCAGAGGCTGTGACATTTAGAATGTGATCTCCCAGGGTGGTGGTAAGAAGACCCGGTGGCAAGCAGAAAAGGGTGAGGGTGCTGGCATGTCCATGTATGAGAGCTGGGGTTTTAAGTACTTACTTTTTTGAGACAGGGTCTTGCTATCACAGTGTAGTTCAGGCTGGCCTTGAATTCAAGGTATTCCTGTTCCACCCTCCCAAGTGCTAGGACTACAGGCATGCACCACCACACCTCGCTTGCAGGTTTTGAGAATGTCACTGTCCAACTGGACCTACGGGGAACCTCCAGAACAGCCTACCTCATCATGACTTTCAAGGTGACCCGCTGCCCCAGCCTAAAGGCTTACTCAGCAGGTAATGATCCTGCGTCTCTCCTGGTAACCCAAGCCTGTTCTCCCCTCACCCCCGTACACTCCACTTAGCAACTCTGCTCTGAATGCACCGTGTACCATGGCTGCTGCTGATGCACACGTGTGCCAGTACTCTGCGCATAGCTGCACACACCTCTTTCCTAGGGCCACAGTGACTTGGATCACACTGTCCACTAAGGGTTAAGGCAAGTCTGGAGAAGAAGTAGGGACAGGGCCTGGGGTGAAATAAAAAGCTGAAGCCTGCTTCTCAGATAATTTTCAATCTTTTGGATGCAGCCGCTCTTGTGGAGAACCCAAATGACCATTAGATTCAGGGTGCCCATGGCCACAGATAATCCAGTGCCATTGGAGTGTCAGAACAGAGCCAGAAACTCAGGAGGAATGGGCGAGGTTCTGCTTGTGGCCACACAGGCAGGGCAGGCTGTGCATCCAGCTGAGTTCTCAGGTGAATTACCTCAACCCCATTTATGGTCCTCTATTGTAGTTCCTGTGGTGACCTCTCGTCCCTGTCCTGTCCTTCCCCATTCCTGTATTACAGGGAGCTGTCTCCCATGTGTCTCCCATTTCTGTCCCATCACTGAGCCCCTGTGTGGGCCCCCATTGTAGGTTTTCATTCTTACCCCTATTAGGGTCTCTCATAGCCCTCATCGCTCTCCCCATCTCTACTCCTGTCACTGGCCCTCATAATTTGCCCTTTTGAGACGAGTCTCCCTGTGCAGTTCAGGTTAGCCTTCAACTCACTTATGTGCCCCAGGCTGGCTTCAAACTCTTGGCATCCACCTGCCTCAGCCTCCCAAGTGCTGAGATGACGGGCACGTACCACCACACCCACTTTTTTCACTGCTTCTGTAATGTTCTGCTTGTCATTGTTTCCCCTCAAGTCATGACTCTGGTATCAGTTAGTGACCCTCATGCCTACAGTTATCTCTGTGTGG
The DNA here is from genome assembly GCA_004027595.1 of Dinomys branickii. NCBI lineage: Eukaryota > Metazoa > Chordata > Mammalia > Rodentia > Dinomyidae > Dinomys > Dinomys branickii. The sequence continues at coordinate 197,077 of PVLD010001071.1, read as the reverse complement.
TACCAAGGTATCTGGATGTGACCCCACTCACATAAACCAGTCTTGTTAAAGGACTAGAGAGCTCTGACCATAATGAGGAGAACCAATCCAAGAGAGTATCAGGACAAAACACACAAACCTGGTCTTTCAACCTGCACTGGGCCTTCCCTGCCCACTGTGACTGGAGGTCTGAAAGCTGCTACTGCTGTTGCGCCTGATTGGGAAAGAGGAGCGGTGCAGAAGGCAGTCTCAGCTTGGTAACTGATGTAAGCTGCGGGGCAGAGAGGAGACATGAGCCCATGCCCTCTTCCATGTGTTCATTTCCCAAGGACCCATTGAGCCCCACACCCAGTTGCATATCCTCTGTGTGGTGTCTGATGAGGGAATAGACACAAAATCAAGAAAGTCACCTAAACAACATGATTTGTCTGGATTTTAAGCACATTTCTAGTTTGGATGATGAGTTGAATGCCTTACTGCACTGGGGAGGCAGGCTGCAGATACCTGGAAATGGCTGGCTGTGGTGCCCAGTGCCTTAATCCCAGCACTCAGAGGCTGAGGCAGGAGGATCACTGAGTCTGAGCCAGCGTGAGCTACAGAGTGAGACCCTGTTAAAAAACAACCCTGAAGACATTGGATACCAGAGTGAGGTGTCCAGGAAGTGGTGAGATGTGCAGGTCTTGGCTCAGGAGCAGCATTGGGCTGGAGAGAGGGACTCCTCAGTTACAGAGCAGGCATTTTCACCGTGAGGGAGGTCGTGGTTGTCCCTGGAGATGCACCTGAGCGAGCAGGCATGGGGAGTCCGATAGCATGGGGGCTGGAGGAGGCGGCTGCGAGACTGCAGAGAGGGGCGGGACTCCCTGCTATTCCTCCCATCCTATGGGGAAGGGAGGGGCAGGAGGAGAGGCAGAAGAAAAAGCCCTGTCATCTGAGATCCCCCCTGTGGCTCTAGAGTTCCTCCGTGTGACTAACCTCTGAGGGAACTTGACCAGCATACTCTGGCTGACAGGCCCCAGGCGCCCCGGGGACTCCCCTTCTACCACTGCCCTCTGTGAACTCAGCCAGGGTCAGTTGCTTATGTCGTGGTTTTGCCCCTGAGTGCAGGCCTGTACCTGGGGATCCACCCAACGTGGAACACGTGGTAAAGACCATGACACGGGTTTCATGTGGTTGGTGAGGTGGACAAGCTGGGTGTCCAGAGCAGACCTGTTTTGCTCTCCTCCCTTCTCGGTACATAGGCTTTGTTTCTGCCACCACCATACAGCTGGTGCTCGCTGTGAGGGCTGCTAGGCCTTGCACCAGGACTATGGCATGCAGCAGAGCCTGAGCACCCCCGTATCCTGCCAGGTTAGGTGCCATGCCCTGTTCTGCCTGGCCATACCTGCCATGGACCAGCTCGGCCCATAGCTGTCTTCCAGATGCTGCCACAGAATTTGAGCCCTGTGTGCATGCTTGCAGCTGGCACTCTGACGTAGCTGAGTCTTCATCAGGCAGTGTGAGGGGACGGGTGTGTGATGCATGTCAGCTGGGCACTATTGCGAACCTGCTGCCTGCCCTCTGCTGTTCCTGGGAGAATCCTTGCACCCCTCAAACACCAAGACCAGCTCTGACACTGATCCTTCGACTCCATGGTGATGTTTGACCTAATTCCATTCTCAATCTCTGATGACTGCTCCAGGCTGTGACTGTGACCCTGTGGGTACTGTGGAAGGGGGCTTATGTGATGGTCGTCTGGACAATACCTATGGCCTCCTCTCCGGTCATTGTTACTGCAAAGTCTGCATCTGGGGCCAGCTCTGTGATTCCTGCCATCCCAGTCATTATGGCCTGAGTCAGCTCAGCCTTAGGTCTGTCAGCATGTGTGACCCTCTGGATAGGCTCCCCACATCCCATTTGGTCAACCCTCAATAGCTGCCCTGATAACAATGCCCACTCAACCTACAGTCGTAAGCAGTCTGAGTGCCCTAAACCTTAGCCTTTGGGTGCAGCCCCCAGCACTTGCAGGGGATCACTCATCCCTGGGATCCCTTTAGTAATACCTGGCCCTTTGTGTCTGAGCAGACTGTAGCCATTGTCTGCTGACCCTTGACCTGTGCTCTGATTTGACCTTGACCTTGGGCTCTGAGCTACAAAGAAGCAAAAGAGTGTAAGGCTATAGTCATAGAGATGGTAGACAGCTTGCATGTGAGTGGGTGCCATTCACTTACCAGGACAACGGACCAAGCCCCACCATAGCTTGTTGAACCACCATATGCCCTGAGGTGGGAGCTTCAGAATGAAAGAGAAAAGAGATTACAGAAGTTCTGCACACTAGATTTCAAAGTGTTTCTCAGAAATCCATTTGGAGGAAGACTTCATCCAAGGAATAGCTGTATCCCTCACTTGCCTTGAATGTTAAAAACTCTTGGTTTCACTTTTCTTTAGCCCCTTCGGTGTCCTGGTACCCTTGGTTTCTTGTCTTCTGCCTCTCCTCTTGCTCCTGCCCTTCTCCGTAGTGTACCCCCCTTCCCTCTCCTCTCTTCATGGTCATTTGAGTTTTTTGAGGCAGGGTTTTGCTATGTATTGCAGGCCAGTCTTGAACTCAATATGTATCCCAGTCTGGTCTCAAACTCCTGATGGTCCTCCTACCTCAGCCTCTCAAGTGCCGGATTACAGGCATGCCCCACTACACCTGCTCTTCTTGTCTACGGTGAGGCAGTGCAAGAGCACACCAGTTCCTTTCCCTCTCAGCTACAAAGAAGCACTGGAACCCTTATTTACCCTGTCCCACAACAGGTGACTGCCCAGGCCCCAGACCCTCTCCTCTGCAGAGTTCCTGCCCTTCCCCTACACAACTGCTCTATCTATGGACAATTTTCTGGGGTCTGAGCAGTGGCACCTGCCCCCCAGACTGCCAGCCCTGTGACTGTGATTTTCCGGTACCTGTGACAACGGTAGCACCTGGGCTTTAGGGTCATTTTGAGGTTTACCTTACAACCCCCCCCAGCTGTTCTGCAAAGAAAGGTTTCTGCCTGTCCCACCTCCGTAGGCACTCCTGCCATGGGCTTTAGTCTGAATACTTAATGAGATCTCCTTATGTCATTCAGGCCAGCTTTGAACTTATGGCAATCCTCCTGCCTCAGCCTCCCAAGTGCTGGGATTATAGGATGCATCACCACACCCAGCCCCAGTCTGAGTACTTCTGGACTGCCCTTGACCAGGGCACAGCTGAGGAAAAGCTTGACCATATCCTCCAGCCAGCTGCCTGTGAGTAGCTAGGAGGGTCAAGACTTGGCACTCAGGAGAGGGAGTGAGTATCCAAAGAGAACTATTTGAAGGAAGAGACAGAGAAGGGCTGGGAAGGGTGGGAAATGCAGGTGAGGTTCTCAGCATGGCCCGAGGCCCTGTGGCCTGGACAGAGCCTGTATCATTCCCAGGACTGTGGAAGACAAGTAGGCCAGAATATCAAGGACCCTGACACTTCAGTTGTCTCAGAGTGTCCCATGGTCTACCCCTTTCTGCTACACACAACATCCAGGAACTGTGCCTCAGCTTTGGAGACAGCAGAGCCCTGTGTTGCCTCCATTCAGCCTGGCAAGCCCATCACCTGCCAAGTGCCGAAGGTGAGGAGTCTGAGGGATGAGCTAGGGTCACAGGTCACTAGTGTCTTAGGAGGGATGGGAGCCGTGAGAATAGAGGTCTCTGGCATCTTGGGGGAGTGGGAGCCTAAATTCTGAGGGTCCTTTCTTCTGGAGTGGTCTGGGCCTAGGAGTGTGTGTCTCACACCTGGCCCTAGTGAAGCCCCTTCTGTAATGTGCAACTGACGCCTGCATTTTGTCCTGGTTTGGACTGCTCATCTCTAGTCAGTGGGGCTGGCCTCTTTCTACTGGTGCTTATATTCCCTCATGTCCTGCATGTCCTGGCCTACGGCATTGTCCTGTGCTGTGAGACCTAGGTCAATGGCATGGTGTCAGTCTGGCTCGGTGGTCCTTGGAGGTACATAGGAGTAGCTCTGTGACAGTAGCTCTGTAACTCCAAGGACCTGAAACTGATGGGAATTAGTGCCTGTGCCTAGTTCCTACCCTACAGCATGAGCTGTGCCCATCTGCAGCCCTAAGGGCAGCTGTTCCAGATGACTTTGCTCCATGTACCAAGAGAAGCAAGACCCTGTGACCGGAACCATGTAACTCTCAAAGCTAAGACATCATGATGCTGCCAGAACATTTGAAACACACCCAGACTGAGTGGGAAATGCCTAGTGTAGAACATCATCATGTCATAAGATATAACATAAATTTTAAAAAGAGCAGAATTTTAAAAAGTTGGGTTTTGCCAGGCATGGTGGCACACTCATGTAATCCCCTGCACTGTAGGAGGCTGAGGCAAGAGGACTGCAATTTTTAGCCAGCCTGGGCAACTCCACAAAACCCTGTCTCAAAACAGAAAATAAAGAAGCAGGTGGGGATATAACTCAGTGCAAAGACACTGGGTTTAATCCCCAATACTGAAACTTGAGATTTTTATCCATTCATGCTGAAACGCTGGACCCAGTAACTACATGAAAGAAAGAAGGAGCTGTGGACTCACGTGATCATGACACCCCCCCCCACACCTCCACTCCCCACAGGACTACTGCTTCACCCAGGTCTTTCTGCTTTGAATTGGGAACTTGCTACTCCAAGACATTGAGGCTATGGTCAACTAAGGAGACAAGGAGGCCTGAGAAGAATTCCATCCTCCTGGATTCTGTGAGGTCCCCGAGACTCCACCTCACATGTGGAGACACAAATTATAGCAGGACAGGACTGACAGCAAGGCCGAGGTCAAGAGACCTGGAGATGCACTGAGAGGACTCAGACCCACAGGTGGTGGGTAGGGAACTGGCACGCGGAAAGGGTAGAAGGTGAGAATAGGCAGAGGCCAGATCTCACAGGACCTTGTAGACCAGCAGAGGGCTTTCCCTTTACCCCAGGGAACTGGGGAACTATGGGAGAGGTTTGAACACAGGATTATTAGGGAGAGGCCCAAATGGAGACTGCTGACATGATTGAGGAAGAGGTGGCGCTGTCTGGACTAGGGCCTTTAGAAAGAGGAAAGACAAAAAGATTCAGAAAGGGGGCTGAGAGAGCTAATGGGAAGAGTAGCAAGTGTTGGTGAGGTGCTGGGCTCTGCCCTCTGTCCGGTTTCCTCCACTCCCTGCCAGCTTGTGTGCCTGCCACAGTAAAGGAGAGGTCCAGATGGAGCGGTCTGTGGATCCCAGGGTTACACAGCATCTACAGCATCTCCACCAGGCAGGCTGCGTGGGGGCAGCTAGGACAGGCCTTGCCAGCACCAGGCCTGCCTGGTCTGTAGCCTCCTGGCCCTGCTTTGTAGAGGTGACCTTGGTCAGTATGCATCCTAGACCTGAGGAGCCTGTGGCATTGGGCTTATAGCGGCAGGAGCATCATGAGGTTCATCTGACCTTGTCGTTTTTCTTGCCAGTGTGTGAGTGCTTCCTGCAGGGTGCTAAGGACCCAGTGTACCCTTCTATGTGGGCAGTGCTCACACTACTGGCCTCACATCATTGGTTGTAGCTGTGACCATCATGGGGCATCAGGCCCACTGGCTGCCCTGGTGATCTTTCAGGGCCAGTAGGTGTGGGATTTAGGGCCATCTATCATTTTCTGCATGACTATTTTCCTGTTGCTCCTTACAGAAGCTGCTACTATGCTGAGGTTGGCATCAGTGCCATCTGTAACCTTGTGAATGGGGCAGTACATATGCCAGGCAGGCCTTGGTCCCTACTGTGACTGCTGCCTCCATTGCCGGTTGGGCTTCCTGCAATGGAGATTCTGAGTTGTGCCACTCGCTTAACAGATGTCTGCCAGGCCTGCCATGGAGCCACTGCAGGTTAGCGCTGTGGGAGGTGAGCACTGACGCTGGTTGGGCGGGAATTATGCTGAGTGGGCTGAGCCCCATTTCATGTACTACTGCGCCCAGGTGCTTAGCTGCCATGAAGACCCTACTCTGGGCTCTGGCCAGCAGTGCCAGCCCTACCTCTATCTTGGGCACCCTGGCTCGAGCCTTTCTTATGGGAATTCTGGCCATGTGGAGCCCACGTGGGGTTAAAAAGAGGGGAGGCATGGCTGGCATTTGCAAACCTCTAGCCTTGGTCACTTGTTCACAGTCCCATCAGGCCCAAATGACATCCTACCTGTATGCTGAGTGGACACCTGTCTTCATGGAGTTCCTATTCTGGGGAGGGAGAGCCAGATGGGGAGACTTAGGTGTGTGGCCTTGTAAGACAGGAAGATGGGCCATACTAGAGCTATTGTGTTCTCTGCCATCTCGGTTAGACCTCAGACTTCCTGTCTGGTTATGTGCGACCTACAGTCTCCAAGGGTACGGGAAGACAACATACATACACTCCAATCTTCTCTAGGCCTCCACTGTGACTCTACTCCTCTACTCCGCTACTTCGGGTATCCTTGGCTATGAAAGGACCTCAAAGGACTCCATACTGGACTCGCCAGTGCAGCAACAACAATGATCCCCATGGTCATGCTGCCTGCGATCCCTTGGCTGGGCACTGGTACCATTGTGTACACTATAACCATGGCCTGGCTGTGCCCACTGTAGGCCTGGCCTCCATGGCAGTGCCCGGTGCCTAGGAGGCTGCTGACATAAGAGTGCGGGTGAATGAGGAGGACATTCCCGGATGACTGGGTGCGGTTTCCCCTCCATTAAGCCTGACAAGCCTTTCCTCTCTGCAGGCTGCAGTTGTAAACAGGAGCATTGTTTCTCCTTTGTGCCCATCTGCAGCTGAGGCTTGTTTCTGGAACCGCCTCAGTGCATACTGTGTGCCAAAGCTGAGCGTGCATGTTCTTTTCCCCCAAGAAGTGTCTCTGTACCTGACAACTGGTCTGTTCGCTCTTCCTCAGGTCACAGGTCCCTGCTCCTGCTGGGAAAGCTTTGGGGTTACAAATTTTCCTGGTCCTAAGGTGGATATAAGTGACCCAGAGGAGGGGTGCCGGGGTGAACAGAATGCTCACACAGTTCACTGTCAGGTCTGAGGGCCACTCAGTTGGGGTTTTCCTGAGGGAGAAACCCTCAGGAAGGAGTTGTGAAATACTTGTGAAAACAGCTATAGGGGAAAAGTCAGCAAGCCTAGACAGAGGGAACCTACAGAAAGTCACCTTGGATGGCTCCTTCCTGAGCCTGTCTGCCAACCCTTGACCCTGGTAATTCCTTACTGGGTTGTAAATCCTAGAGCTCTGCACTATTTTCCTGCCCAAAGGCTGCTGTGCATGCTGAGGGTGTACCTCAGGGGTAGACCACTTGTCTAAATTGTGAGAGGCCTTGAATTCTATCTCAGTGCCTGCCACAAAATAAGCAAATAAAAGATGTTACGCAGTATGGCCACTCTGGTTGGGGTGGATATTGGTGCCCATGGCAGTTTAGGCAAGGAAGGGCTGGTGTGCAACCTCATGCTTACACAGAACTGTGCTTAAAGGGGAGGGGAAAATGAGTGCTGTCTGCTCTCTGCCCTGATCCTATTGCTTCCCCACAGGGCTGTCTTGCACAGGTGTGCTTACCTGTCTGCAGAGAGGGTGTCTCAAAGCCGAGGTGCCAGACACGTGCCTGGGTCTGCAGAGATTCCTTTCTACATGCAAGTCTTTCTGTTATTGGGTAGCTTGCTTCTAGAAAATGGCTCGCCAACTAAACGTTACTGGGCTAGGAGTTGTTTGTCTCTCCTTCCAGAGTTGGATTCCAAGTTCTTCTCATCTTGAACAAGGAATTGAAAGAAACCAGGAAAAAAAAAAAGAAACCAGGAAAAAGAGATGGCAAAGTTTATTCAAGAAAGTAGTAAAAGTGAAGAGTAGGAAATAAACTGGCTCTGCAGAATAAACTTGGGCCAAGCAAAAAAGAGGGTGGGACAGGGGCTGGGGATATACCTCAGTGGAATAAGCGCCTGCCTAGCAAGTGCAGGGTCCTGAGTTCAATTCCCAGTACCGCCAAAAAAAAAAAAAAAAAAAAAGAGGGTGGGAACAAAGATAAAACTACATTATGCATCTGGAAAATAGCTACAATAGCAAAGTCTTCATGGTGTCAATGTGTCCTTTCATGCTGTCTAAGCCTCCAGGAAACCTGAGAGAACTTCTGAATGTGGGTGCTGGGAGACTGCCTGGAGACCCCGCCTCAGGCTGACATCAGATCTAGGCTCTGCTATAGAAAAGGCTGCTCTAGTTCTTGTGAGAAGTCCATGTTCAGGGGTTTGGGCACTGTTCTGTGCATTTGTACAGGGTCTTGACACTAACAGGTCATGTGCACTTCCCCAGCCAGCTTTGCCTCCACCTAATCTATCTCATCATCTGCTTCTCTTCCTGGGACCACTGCCTGGCTCTCAGCTAGCTGTAGGTGGCAGCTATCACCAAAGAGGTGGCCACCCTTTGCCACCAGGCTGCCAGAGGATTCCAGGCTGGGGGGCTGGCACCATATCTGGGAGCCAGGGAGAGCACTTGCAGGCCCTGGAGGGGGTACTGCATGAGGCACACAAACCCTTGGAGTTTGCTTTGCTCTCTTTGGGGACCTGCAGCAAATTACAGAGTGGACAGCTGGCCTCAGGCAGAGGAGTCTGGGATCAGGAGGAAGGGGGGTCTCTGGCCTGCTTTCCAGAGTTGCACGTTGACATGTCTGAGAATCAGGTATTGTCTTATTTACTTTTCTCATTGCTGAGACAATATACCTGACAGCCAAAGTTAAAGGAGAAAAGCTTATTTAGCTCACAATTCATAGAGGTTTCAATCCGTATTGGGCTGGCTCCAAGGAAGGGTGATTCATACGTATCTAGGAATCTGTCCATTTCTTCTGCATTTTCCATCTTACTAGAATACAAGTTTTCAAAGGAGGTATAGATAATCTGGATTTCTGCCTGATCTATTGTAATTTCACCCTTTTCATTCCTAATTGCATGGTTTTGAATCTTTTCTTTCCTTTTTGTTTGATAAGGTTGGATAAGGGTTTGTTGATTTTATTTATTTATTTTTATGTCAATTTTATCTAATCTTTCAAAGAACTGACTTCAGTTCATTGATTCTTTGTATTATTTTATTAGTCTCCAGTACATTAATTTCTGCTCTGATCTTCATAATTTCCTCCATCATATGAGCTTTTGGCTTAGCCTGCTCCTCTTTTTCTAGAAGTTTGAGGTTCATCATTCAGTTCTTTATTTGAGCTTGCTCAGTTTTCCTGATATGGGTATTCACTGCTATAAATTTCTCTCTTGGAATGGCTTTCATTGTGTCCCATAAGTTTCAGTGTGTTGTATTGTGGTTATCATTTAATTTTAGAAACTGTTTAATTTCTTCTTTAATTTCATCTGTGACCCATTGGTTGTTCAGGAGGGTGCTATTTAATTTCCATGTGTTTATGAAGTTATTGTAGTTTATTTTGCCATTGATTTCCAATCACAGTGCACTGTGGTCTGAGAATATGCATGGGATAATTTCAATTCCTTTACATTTACTTAAGCATGTTGTCTGAGCTAGTATGTGGTCTATTTGAGAGAACATCCCATAGGCAGCTAAGAAGAATGTGTATTCTGATGTAGGGTGGAACACTCTGTAGATATCTACTAAGTCCATTTGTTCAAAAGTTTGGTTCAGTTCTAACATTTCATTGTTGATTTTTTGTCTAGTTAATCTGTCTTTTTGTGACAGTGGGATATTGAGATCCCCCAATACAATTGTTTTTTTGTTTTTGTTTCTTACTGTATCACTGAAGCTATTTTATTTTATCTTATTTATGTGAAACAGTCTTCCTATGTAGTTCAGACCAGCCTCAAATTCACAGTCTCCTTCCTCATTCTCCCAAGTGTTGGTATTACAGGTGTGCACCACCATGTCCAGCCCTCACAACTCTCTTCTGGTTTTAGTTTGAGACAAGGTTTCACTAATTTGCCAAGGCTGCCTCAAACTTTTGACCCTCTTTCCTCAGTCCTCAGAGTAGCTGGGATTACAGGCAGACACCACCCACCCAGCTGGTTTTCTACTTCTGTTTTTTTGTTTGTCTTTTTGAGACAGGGTCTTGCTATGCAGTTCAGTCTGGCCTTGAGCGCACTTTGTAGCCCAGGCTTGTCTTGAACTTGCAACGGCCCTCCTGCCTCAACCTCCAGAGTGTTGGGATTATAGGCATGCACTGCCATGCTCAGCTTTTTCCTGCCTGTTAATATTTGTTTTATCAGGACTGGTGATATAGCTCAGTCGCACAGCACCTGCCTGGCCTGAGTTCAATTTTTGGTACCAAAAAATTTTTGTTTGATATAGTTGGGTGCACTGGTATTTGTTACATATGTATTTGTGATTGTTACCTCTTCCTCTTGGATTGCTCCCTTTACAAAGATGTAGTGACCTTGTTTATCTCTCTTAATCAGTCTTGGCTTAAAATCCACTTTGTCTGCAAATAGAATAGCTACTCCTGCTTTTTTCTGGGTTCCTGTCATATGAAGTATTATTTTTTATCCTTTGACTTTCAGTCTATGAATTTCTTTTTGAGTTAAATGTGTTTCTTATACGCAGCATATTGTTGGATCTTGCTTCTTGATCCACTCTGCCAGTCTGTGTCTTTTGCTCGAATTGAGACCACTAACATTGATGGTTATAGCTGGTACGTGTTGACTTCTCCTTGCCATGTTTTTTCCTGTTGTTGGCTCCCCTTCTTTTCTTCCCTACCCCTGTTTTTTGCCTTGCCTGGTGGATCCTTTCTGTTGCAGTTCATGGAGTTGTAGTCCTTGTTATGTCTTTCTAGAATGTCCTTCAAAACATGGAGTGCTGCTTTGGTGGTCATAAATGTCCTCAGACGTTCTTTGTCATGAAATTATCTTATTTCTCCATCAGTTTTGAAAGATAATTTTGCAGGGCACATCCATCTTGGTTGAAGGTTGTTTTCCTTTAGAATTTGAAATAAAATTTCTGGAATCTTGACTATAATATGCTTGGCTGTGGAGAGGTGTTTTTTTTTTTTTTTTTGTCTGAGACAGAATTTCACTATGCAGTTTAGGTTAGCCTTGAAATCACTTTGTAGCCTAGGTTGACCCTGAACTCACAGTGATCTTCCTGCCTCAGCCTCCCGAGTGCTGGGATTACAGGCGTGTGCCACCATGCTCAACTGTAGATTTTTTAAAATCATGGTTAATTGGAGTTCTATATGCCTCACTCATTTGTATGTTAAATTCATTTTCTCTACCAGGGAAGTTTTCTGCTGTGACATATTTGAACCATTTTTTAAATATCATTTGTGCTATTGCCTGCTTTTTCATTGACTCCATTCAATCTTAAGTTATTATTTGCCTCATCAATCAGCTGATAGATTGATTTCTCATGGTCCCTTATTTTTAAGGAATCTTTCTTTTTCATGACTGCTAACTGCAAGCCTGTCTTCTATATCTGTGATCCTGTCCTCACATTAGCTTAATCTGCTAAGAATATTTTTCAATGGAATTTTTAGTCTCCTGAATACCTGCTTGAATCTACCTTATGCATTCCATTTCTTTCCTATGCTGAGCATTCATGGGTTCCATAATTTTCTTAAGCTTCTGTATTTTCTTATCTGTATTTGCTCTAGAATCACTAAGCATGGTTTTCTTTGTGGACACCATCTCTGCAATTATCTGAGAAATTATTTATTTGATTTTTTTCTAAAGCCTCATTCATTTGCTTTGTTGTTACCACTTTAGAGAGGCCAGGTGGATGGCTTTTTTTGGTCCCATCTCATTGCCCCCTGAGTTTGCCTTTGGTGAAGTGGATGTCTGGGGATGCATTTTGTTTAAGTCTATTCTCATTTTCTTTTTTTTTTTAAAGTTTAATTCCTGGGGTAATGCTTGAAATTGCCTATAGTGGGCTACTTTATTGCTAGTATTTAGAACCCTTAGGAAATGAATATTTCTCCGAGGTATCTTCCAGGTGTAGTTGGGTTTTCAGTTTTGAATCTGTTCCAAGATTCTACCTCTTCAATTTGTTGGGGATGAGAAGTTGCTGCCTGTTTGGCCCAGTCCCTGGTCCTTTGGCTCTGTACCACAATATTTTCTGTGACCCTTAGTCAGTCTCAGTCTTAGAATACCAGGAAGAACAGCTGTTTAGAACAATTATGTCACTTTTGGCTATGGTGGTACTATCAGTAATGACAATAGCATCAAATACAGCCTAGAAAATGACAAACTGAGGTAACCATTAATTTGCCACCTTTAACTATGAGCTAGATTTGTGGTCATATGAGGAAATTTAAAACAAACCAGAAAATTATATGCAGTAGACAAGTCCTTAATATGTCAACTTTGCCCTCAGGGCTTAACAATTAAGACTGGTTGGGGAGAAAATAGGGATGTGGAAGAAAAGGAAGAGATTAGAAGTAAGGCTGGAGGACAAAGGGGGGGGTCACACTAACTTTGGGAAACTGGTGCAGAAGCCTGGAGAGAAAAAGAGAAGGAAGAGATAAAAAGAACAGAGTAGATCCGCAACCGCAAAGAGGCCAGAAACCATGTTCACGCTCATATAAAGATAAAATCAAACAATGAAGGACAAACAACAAAAACAACAACAAAAATACGAGAGAGAGAAAGAGAGAGAGAGAGACAGAGGCAGAGAGATAGGGAGTTGGGGATATAGCTCAGAGGTACAAGTACCTGCCTGGCAAGTGCAAGGTCCCAAGTTCGATTCCCAATACAAAAATAAAATAAAATAAACAAGAGAGAGAGAGAGAGAGAGAGAGAGAGAGAGAAAGGAAAAAGTCCAACTCTAGGTTTGTCTCTGCTATCATTGATAGATAACATGTACAGACAGAGCCCCAATTGTGTTGCTTTATCCCAGCAAATTAGAGTAGCTTTTTGGAAGGGTAGTGGATAATCTCATAGAGCCTACATGTTATGGTTTGGGGCTTATTTTGGGCAAGGTGAACAATGTAATAGAGGACACATACTTTATATGATTATCTATAAGTCACCCAAAGAACAATATACAAAAGAGTGCAGGATACCTGTCCACACACTAAACCAAGGAATCCACCCGAGGACCTGGATCCCACGACAATGTCCTACATGAGCTGAAGACCTAGAGCCCATAACAATGCCTCTCACAAATCCAGCTCGAGGCCCAGAGCCCACAATAATGTCTCATGCAGGCCTGTTTCACGGATCTGCCCTGGGAAGGCCCAAAGGTCAGTGGTGGAGTCTAGAAAGTCTGTGCCAGCAGGATGAAGGATCTGTGCTAGCAGGCTGAGGGATCAGTACTGGAGCCAGCAAGCAATGCTCAGAAGAACCAGAGCTCCCCCAAAAGGTACCACAGCCATCCTCAGCAACAGTGATGTCCCGAGCTCTGATGATCAAGATGGCTGAGTTCCCATCAGGGAAGTCAACACAGCAAACATCTCATGGAGACCAGCAACATATTGTCTTCCCATCTGGAGCCAGAAATTGATGCTCAAAGTGAGGACCAGAGCTCCCCCAAAGTGAACCAAGGCCATTCTCAGTGCCAACGAGGTCCCGAGCTCCTCACAGGATGAAAACAGCCCAGTTCATCAGGAAAGCCAGCACGATGAGCTCCTCCAAAACAAGCAACAGTTTCCACCAGCTCCAACAGCCTTTCTCTACTCCCAACAGCCATCACTTTTCCTTCTCCAGTTCTGCTTTTTATGCTGCTTGCAACAATCCCCAGGTGGGCCTCCCACACCCAGCACCATGCTTATTCAGTTCAGCTGGAAGTTATAAGTTGACCACCAGTTATCTATCCACTATATTACACCTTCTGGCCAAGACCAGACTCATTTAGCCTGCAGCTGTCAGCACACCTTCCATGGGCCTGAGCTCAGCTGAGAGCCGCTAGATGAAGGTGGCAGATTCTCTGAGTTCTGAGCTCAGCCAGCCCCTCTCCAAGATGGCTCCCAGCCACGTGCTGTCTCACTTGGAACAACTGAGCCCCCAGCACTCACCACCAGCTGGTGCAATCCTTCACATCTGCTGCTTTCCTCCACTGCTGCATCTCTCCATGGAGGCCTCTGGGGTTGCCAGCGGTCACTGTGTGTCTGCAGGTTTGAATTGCTGTTCTGGCATAGAGAGTCCCATCTCAGGGAGAAGATGCTGCCAGCTGCTTCCTTCTTCCTCATTGTAGTTTCTCTCAGGCTGGGGATATAGTTCACTGGTATAAGTGCCTGTTTAGCAAGTACAAGGTCCTGAGTTTGATTCCTGGTACCAAAAAAAGAAGTTGTCTCTTCACTCTCTCTGTGGGCTTCAGTTCATGCTTCAGATTGTTCCTGGGTCCAGCGGACTCACTTCCCTCCTTCTTGTCTTCTTCAAGTTGCTATATTCCAGCATCTGCACAGTGATTCTTGGAGAGGCTCTTTCTCTGCTGCTTACCACTCTGCTATCTTCTGTTTGTCTCCAAAGGAGAACCAGTTCATGGGAGGCAGAAGGTAGCAAAGCAAACAATGGATGCCCATGGCTTTTTCTATCCTTTATGTCTTATCCAGGTTACTTAGGGCGGGCAGCACTCACACCTTTAACCCTAGTGCCTTTGATCTTAGCATTGTACTTTAGATCCAACCACCTAGGCAAACACCTCCCTTATAATCACATGAGGCTTTAGGGGGGACATCTAGACACAAACCACAACAGATATGTTCCCTCAGTAAGAAAGCATGGCCATCTCCCCACAGAAGGAAAATGACTACATTAGCCCAGACCCTGCAGGCCGTAGAATAGATTGACCAAAAAAGAACTGTGGCTCGGGACAATGTGAACGCCTGTCTTTTGAGACAGGGCCTTGCTATGCAGTTCAGGCTGGTTTTGAACTCACTTTGTAGCCCCGGCTGGCCTCAAACTTGCAACAATCCTCCTGCTTCAGCCTCCCAAGTGCTGGGATTGTAGGCATGTGCTACCATGCCTGGTGAACGCCTGGAAATACTATCCTGGGAACTAGACCATGCCAAGGGCTTCATCTGGCCAAAGAGGGTCACAGGAGTACCAGCTGAGGCCAGGGGGGCAGATGAACAGATAGTAGGCGAGGAAAGGGTCTAGGCCAGTGGTGAACTCTTAAGAGACTGAGTGCCAAACTGCAACCCAAAAGCCACTTATGTATCTTAAAGGTTCAGCATTGCAATTAAACCTAAATACTGAGGTTTTTGTTTTAAAAAGCCAACTCAAACATTAACCCCAGAGTGCTGGGATTACAGTTATGTGCCTTGATGCCTGCTGACTTGTAGCCTTTATCAATTTCTATTGTGTAAATAACCCTACCGTGATTTATTTCAGTCTGCATAATATTTAACAACTAGTTTGCAAACTCTCTGAAAATTTTGGGTTGGGCAGTGCCTTAGTTCTATAACCCTTGCCCCACAGGAACCTTGGCCAGTGATAGACCCATGTCAGTCAGTCAGGGTTTCAGGTTCAGTCCTGCTGTAGGAGTTGCAGATGGCCCAGCTGGGTATAACAGGGCTGCAGAAGGGCCTATATGGTTTGATAGCCATGGTACAGGCTGCAGGAGAGCCAGTGCAGAGCCCAAGAGCTACTAACGAAGGTACAGAACCCCTGCATGAGCCTGGAGGGTGTCAGAGTGGGGGGCAGGCACAGGGTAGAGTAGGGTCATATAGGAGGGTCAGGGTCAGAACAGGGATGTTGTGTAATGGACAGGTCTAGACTTCTGTAGGGATCTGGATGAGGTTCAGAACAAGTGAAAAGCTGTTGACTAGTGTTATGGCTTGTATCTAGATATCCTCCCCAAGCTTCATGTGGTCATAGGCAGGAGTTTTGGGAGGTGGCTGTGTCTAGAATGTGTGATGCTGGGATTAAAGATGTGATGCCAGGATGGATTCATTGTGCAGTACTAGGATTAAGGGTGTCCCACCCGTGGTGTGAGTGCTGTCTGCTGTAAAGGTGGGGAGCCTGGACAGAGTAAAGGGGCTAGAAAGAGGGCTGTGGTTGTGGCTTGGTACTTTGTTCCTTGCTGTTTTACTGCCTTCTGCCTGTCATGAGCTCTTTCTTTTCAGCCAGGCCACCCTGCCTTGGTGTCAGCCCATTATTGACTGAACCTCTACAAACTGTGAGCAAGAATAAAACTTTCCTCCTTTAACTTTGGGTGTTGGGTATTTTGTCTCAGGAATAAGAACTATAACTAAGACAGTTAGGGTCAAGTTTCATTTAGAGCTAAGGCTGAGGTCAGAGTCAGGGTTGTGATAGATTGTTAGGGCAGGGGGTCAGAGTCTAGCACATATGACCTGATCCCCAGGGTTAGAGCACCAGTTGGGACTTAATGAGCAGAAATTGAGGAAAGCCTTCCACCTTACAGGCTCTGGAACAGAGCTGCTTGAGCACATGGAGCAGGTACCACTGCATATACTACCCACTTTCAGCCATCAGTGGATGCTGGAACCACCTGGGTGACTCAATTAAATCTTAGAATTGACCCAGGCATCTCCTAACCTTAAGAAACCAGAGAGTCCACTGAGTGCTGACTGATCCTGAATAACCCCTGTGTGACCCTCCTGAACCCCCCATTGGCCCTCTGATCTTGAGAACACAGAGAGATCGCGTAACTCCTTGAAGCCTCGAGCCTCTGACCATGATAGACCTCTATCTCTCTCTTTTTTAAAAATCTTTTTAAGACTGGGTCTCGCTATGCAGTTCAGGCTGGCCTTAGCTCACTTTGCAGCCAAGGCTGGTCTTGAACTCACAATGATCCTCTACTTCAGCCTCCCGAGTGACCTCTATCTCTAGTTATCTAAACTTTGGGGTCATCTCTAGCATCCCGGAGATTCTGGGTTGACCACTGCACCCTTGAGTTGGCTGGAGACTACCGCAATGAGGCCACCCCAAGGCTGAGCCCACTGCCTTTCTTCCCTTCCTTCTAGAAGTAGGGTGGTTCCCCCTGACTTCCAGCCCTCCCGCCCCCAACTGGTAGTTTAAAACAAAAAACAAAAAGCCTCCAGCTTGTCTGGACCCAGACGCTGTGTTCACGCACTGGCTCAAAGCAGGCCTGCCTCAAAATACCCAAGGACTCCAAGGACAACACCACCCCCTCCCACCCTGGTCCCAGGGGCCTAGGTGGGGCGGGTGCCTCCCTGTTGCTCGTTGCTCGCATTCCAACCCTAGGCTCTGGTGCTCTTGGAGGGTTGGAAGGTCTGGAGCGGATAAATAGCAACAAGATCTGGATTCACTTGCCCGTTTTCTTTTTTCTTCTTTTTTAAATTTTCTTTTTGAGAGAGTCTCATTATGTAGTTAAAGCCTGGTCTCAAACTCACTAGATAGCCCAGGCTGGCCTCGAACTCCCAGTGATCTTCTTGCTCACCCTCCTGAATGCTGGAATTACAGGCCTGCACTACCATGCCCAGCTTTTTTGCCCATTTTTACACTGGGACACTGAGGTTGCAATTTTCATGCCTATTTGCTGTAGTGAGTAGGGGCAGCAGAGCTCTCCAGAGCTGTGCTTTGGGCAGGGTGTGGCTCTTGCTTATCTCTCCCTGGGTCTATCCTGTCCTTCAGGCTGCAAAACTCCCTACTGCTATGCATGGTAATCCCTGCACTTGGATGTGTGGTAATCCCTACACTTGGATGGCCATCAGTTGGAAGCCAGCCTGGGCTACATAGTGAGACCCTGTCTCAAAAAACAAATCCTCCCTGTAACCCTGAACAGGGAAATTTGGTGCCTCTGTTTGCACCCTTCTACCTCTGTTCTGATGCTGCAGCCCTGAGATCAACTGGCTGGATTGGTAGTAATTTCCGGGGTGACAGAAGAGACAGTGGCTATCGGCTCCTTGACCCTGTACCCCAGAACTCAAAGATCAGAGAAACCTCTTATCTGCTTCTCCCATGTCTCCAATTTGATGTTCCGTCTTTCTGCTAAAGCACAACCCCCTCTCCTGCCTTTCCCAGCCCCTGAATAGGTCTTCACTTAAGGTTTACATCTGGATGTTCCTGCAAAGCCTCATGAGTTCATAGGTAGGGCTTTGGAGAGGTGACTGGATCATGGGTGCATGATACTGATTAGTCCGCTGATGGTTTTAACACTGGGTGCAAAATTGGGAGGCAAAGCCTGGTAGGAAAAGCAGGTCACTGTAGGCATGCCCTAAGGGTATGTATCCTTCCTTTGGCCTTGATTGCTCCCAGCCTCCTGCCTGCCCTGCCAAGGACTGTTTTTTCTCTGCCACCGCCC
>PVLD010001071.1:40615-178846 GCA_004027595.1 Dinomys branickii | reverse complement strand
GGACCGACAGAGGGATAGACCGAGGCCCTGAAGGGAAACCAGCCAAGGACCCACACGGCCAGGGTCAGGATCAGGCTCTGAAGGGAAGGGGTGGGCTTGGGCCCAGCATTTCATCTCCCCTAAGTTCTGTTTCTCTCCTCTTCAGGATGGAGTGGGCCTCAGGGGACCAAGGGAGGGACCTGCATGGACAGCCGGTGCCCTGGGACCTTCGACTGGGCCTGCTGCTAAGTGGTGAGGGGCCCTGGTGAGGGCCCAGGATGTGGGATGTGATGGGTCCTGGGTGGTTATCTCTGGGGCACATGGGGTGGGGGGCTGCTGGATGGGACCAGTGTAAAACTGGCTGACCCTCTGTCTCCAGTGCTAGCCACCACGCTGGCCCAGTCCCCGTCTCTGGACGCCCCTGGCTGTTCTCAAGGAAGCTGCTACCCAGCCACAGGTGACCTGTTAGTGGGCCGTGCTGACAGACTGACTGCCTCGTCTACCTGTGGCCTGCGTGGCCCTCAGCCCTACTGCATTGTCAGTCACTTGCAGGTGCTGCTGGGGGCTGGGCGGGTGACAGGCTGGGTCATGGTAGGGCTGGCAGTGGCTAAGGCACTGATTTTGACCCCCGCCTCCAGGATGAGAAGAAGTGCTTCCTGTGTGACTCCCGGCGCCCCTTCTCTGCTCCAGACAACCCGCACAGCCATCGTATCCAGAATGTAGTCACCAGCTTTGCACCACAGCGCCGGGCAGCCTGGTGGCAGTCAGAGAATGGTGAGGCTGTGGGTGGCATGGATTGGCAGGGCTGCCTACCAGAAGTCAGTCCTTGACCTCTCCCTTCTACTCCAGGTGTTCCCAAGGTCACCATCCAACTGGACCTGGAGGCTGAGTTCCATTTCACACACCTCATTATGACCTTCAAGGTACCCGCATATCGGGGAAGCAGTGTGAAGCACCATGCTTGGCTCCCCATTTCCTCATTGCTCCAGCTCCTTAGCCCAGGCTTCCTGAGCTCATGTACTCCCGTGCACCTTCCCATCCACCTTCCATGTCTACCTACACTTCCTGGTGGTTGCACATTCTCTTCTGCTGCCTTAGTCCCAGGCCATGTCAGGTTCTGTCTCCCTGGGGCCTATGACCTCCTCAGCAGAGATAGCTGCCCTTCGTGGTCATCAGCTGGCTTCCAGGGTCCCTGCCCCCTGTCTCTGGGTTGCTTGAGGGAAATCCCAGGCCAAGCAGGGCTCTGTACAGCCTGGGCTGGGCTTAGGTACTGGTGCTTGCTGATCAGCCATGCCCCTCACCCAGACATTTCGTCCTGCTGCTATGTTGGTGGAGCGCTCAGCAGACTTTGGCCGTACCTGGCATGTGTACCGATATTTCTCCTATGACTGTGGGGCTGACTTCCCAGGAGTCCCATTGGCCCCTCCACGGCACTGGGATGACATAGTCTGTGAGTCTCGCTACTCAGAAATTGAGCCGTCCACTGAAGGCGAGGTGAGGCCTGCGATCAGCGTGGGGAGTGGGAAGGGGGGATAATGAGCCCGTGCAAGGGCCAGTGTTTCTATGGACTCTCTGCCTCTCCAGGTCATCTATCGTGTGCTAGACCCTGCCATCCCTATCCCAGACCCCTACAGCCCACGGATCCAGAGTGAGTGCTACATTCTGTGAGCCTGGCACAGTCCCAGCGTCTGGCTGGGGACTATTTGGGGCCTCAGTACTATTTTAGATGCTTCCTGGGGCAGGTGCCAAGCCTAGTTTAGATTGGGTGGCAGTAGACAGGAGGTCTCCCAAGGTGACCTTGGCAGCCACAGCCCCTGGGTGGGTATGGGATGGCAAGGACTTGCCAGGTCAGTTGGTTTCCATGCTTCCCTTTACTCAGACTTGTTGAAGATAACCAACCTTCGAGTGAACCTAACTCGGCTTCACACGCTGGGGGACAACTTGCTCGACCCACGGCGAGAGATCCGAGAGAAATACTATTACGCCCTCTATGAGCTGGTTGTACGAGGCAACTGCTTCTGCTATGGACATGCCTCCCAGTGTGCGCCTGCCCCAGGGGCACCAGCCCATGCTGATGGCATGGTGAGGGGCTTTAAAGGGCTGGGGGAGGGCTGGGGAAGGGCAGGCGTGGTTGGATGGTGTGCACAACCTCGTTCCCACTTCCATAGGTACATGGGGCCTGTGTCTGCAAACACAACACTCGGGGCCTGAACTGTGAGCAGTGTCAGGATTTCTATCATGACCTGCCCTGGCACCCGGCTGAGGATGGCCATAGTCACGCCTGTAGGAGTGAGTGAGGCCTGCCCCCCTTATCCCTGAAATCCTGCAGCCTAGCTATGCCCTAGGTAGTGTCTCCAGCTAATTGATCACCCCAGAGTGTATCCAGGCCTGATATCCCTGAAGATTCCCTTAGATCCTCTTCTGTATTCTGCTTTGGGTAGGATTCCAGCCAGTACGATGTTGAGGCCTGAAGTCCTTAAGTTACCACCCACAACTTCTGGCCTGTAGCAGGGACCTAAAGTGGCCCCCTCTGCCCCTTACCATGAGGACCTGTTTCCTCACGTGGCCTCTCCCTTCCCCCAGAGTGTGAGTGCCATGGTCACACCCACAGCTGCCACTTTGACATGGCCATATACCTGGCGTCTGGCAATGTGAGTGGAGGCGTGTGTGACAGATGTCAGCACAACACAGTTGGACGCCACTGTGAGCTCTGCCGACCCTTCTTCTACCGTGACCCGAGGAAGGACCTGAGGGACCCCGCTGTGTGCCGCCGTGAGGCTGGGATTGGGCACTAGGGAGAGAAAGCTGAGCCTGGGGCAGGAGCTGGGAAGCCAGATTGCTGTCCAAGTTACAGGGAGCTGGGGTGGAGGACTTGGTGTGGGAGCAGACTAGGAATCCAGGATGGGGGCTTAGGAGAGGATGGATGCTGGGCT
This sequence comes from Dinomys branickii, assembly GCA_004027595.1. Classification (NCBI taxonomy): domain Eukaryota; kingdom Metazoa; phylum Chordata; class Mammalia; order Rodentia; family Dinomyidae; genus Dinomys; species Dinomys branickii. Next base: position 175,934 of record PVLD010001071.1, on the reverse strand, counting down.
AATTAGATGACAGTAACCTTGTACCGTTTTTGCTCTCAGCCTGTGATTGTGACCCTATGGGTTCCCAAGATGGTGGTCTCTGTGATTCGCACGATGATGCTGCACTGGGGCTGGTCTCAGGCCAGTGTCGCTGCAAGGAACATGTGGTAGGCCCTCGCTGCCAGCGATGTCGTGATGGCTTCTTTGGACTCAGTGCTAGTGACCCACTGGGCTGCCGGCGTATGTACCTCCTGCCCCAACTCCTGCGCTGACTTTTCACCCCTGGTCTTTTATTCCTGACTCAGGTGAACCTGAGTTTGGCCAATGGGTGGGCCTTCTTCCCTGCAGGTTGTCAATGCAATGCGCGGGGTACAGTGCCTGGGGACACCCCTTGTGATGCCAGCAGTGGAGCCTGTTTCTGCAAGCGACTGGTGACTGGACATGGCTGTGACCACTGCCTGGTGCGACTGGAGGGACCTGGGATGCTGGGGTCTTGGACTTGTCCTCAAAGCACATGACTGGTGGGCAATGCTCATGCCCCAGTGAATGGGCTCTGAGAGCCAGTCCTGGCTGAGAAGCCTCAGGTCTGGAAGGCCAAGGGCACAGACTGGAAGTGTGGGCACCGTGTGTGTGGTAGAGGCTGAAGGATGTGGTTGGAGTCTCTGCTGGGGGGAGAGGGGGTCTCTTTCTGGCCCCCAGCAGCCCCTTTCTTCCAGCCCGGCCACTGGGGTCTGAGCCATGACCTGCTTGGCTGCCGTCCTTGCAGCTGTGATGTGGGTGGTGCCTTGGATCCTCAGTGAGTGTTTAAAGGGGTCCTGGGTGGGTCCTGGACAGTGTCTGGAGAGGTGTTCCTTTGTGAGTAACCACAGCCCTCCTCAGGTGTGACGAGGCCACAGGTCAGTGCCACTGCCGCCAGCACATGGTTGGGCGACGCTGTGAGCAGGTGCAGCCTGGCTACTTCCGGCCCTTCCTGGACCACCTAACTTGGGAGGCTGAAGATGCCAGAGGGCAGGTGGGAGGGGCTCTTGTGGTATAGGGAGGTTGGCTAGAGAGGTGGGTGGTCCTCGCAGGGGGTAGTGTACGTGGGTAAGATCTTGGCAGGAGAAATGGGGCTAAGGGCTAGCTAGAGCAGAAAAGGTAATTCCTCATCTGAGCCCCATCCCTGCTTCCACCACCTCTCAGGGACTCAGTGTGGTGGAGCGCCTGGCAGCTGCCCAGGAGACTCCCTCCTGGACCGGCCCAGGCTTTGTGCGGCTGCAAGAAGGTCAGACACTGGAGTTCCTGGTGACCTCTCTGCCAAAAGCCATGGACTATGACCTGCTGCTGCGCTTAGAGCCTCAGGTCAGACCCACAATAGCTGACTGGACCTGAACCTCTGGATGTGGGAGTATCTCCTCCATCATCTTCTTTCCCCAGGTCCCTGAGCAGTGGGCAGAGATAGAACTGACTGTACAGCGTCCAGGTCATGTGGCTGCCCACAGCCTGTGTGGGCATGTGCTGCCCAACGATGACCACATTCAAATGACTCTGCAAGCAGACACTAGGTGAGGGCCCCAATGGTGATTCCTATAGCAGAGGGGGGTTGTGGCACCAGCCCTAAGCTGGGCACCTGGAAGACCCCACTGGTCATTCATCTGTTCCTTCCTTCAAATTCTTCCTTCTGAGTGCTGTTTTCCAGGCACTGTTGGACATGGTTCTGATTATAGGAAGGAAATAAACAAAATGGGCCACTTTCTCAGGGGTTTAAGGTCTAGAGAGCAAGGCAGGAATTAATGAGAAATCATCTAGTGTCGTGGTTGTGGGCCAGAGGCATTAGAGGGCTCCAACCTGGGATATAACTGTTCTTTTTCAGATGATCTTATTTCTTTTTTTTTTTTTTTTTTTGGCGGTACCGGGGATCGAACTCAGGACCCTGCGCTTGCTAAGCAGGCGCTTATTCCACTGAGCTATATCCCCAGCCCGGATATAACTGTTCTGCCTAATGTTTATTATTGCTTGGCTAGCATTTTTAAATGTATTTTGCTTTTATCACTGTCTAGTTACTTTTCTGGTTGTTGGGACAAAATACCTGACACCCAAAGTTAAAAAGGAAAAGGTTTTATTTAGCTTACAACCTATAGAGGTTTCGGTTCGTAATCAGCTGTCTCCAAGGCAGGGTGCCACATGTAGAGGGGTAACAGTTCATGGCAGCAGAAGACAGCAAATGCAACAAGAGCAAAAAGGGCAAAATAAGACTCTTTGTGCCCTTTTTATCTTACCCAGACTGCTGGGATTAGGGCAGTGCCAATCCAATTGGGATGGATCCAGTAATCACCCAGCCTTAATCCCAGCACCCTTAATTCCAGCATTGCACTATGAATCAGTCACAAACTCTAGATTTAGCTGCCTCTGCAAAAGCTTGCCCCCATGACTGCATGAGGCTTTGGGGGGACATGTAGACACAAAACATAACAATCTTTTTCTTTTTTTGATGCTGTGGATTGAACTCAGGGCTTCATGTATTCTATGATATTCTATGTTTGTTTATTTTTGTTTTGTTTTGTTATTTTGTACTGGGAATTGAACTCAGGCCCTCACACCTGCCAGGCAGGTGCTGTGCCACCGAGCTATATCCCCTCTATGATATTCTATGATATGTATTCTTCTGCTCTATATCCCAAGCCCCAAAACTGCAATGCTGGGGATTGAACCCAGGGCTAGGTTCATACATGCTAGGCAAGTGCTCTAGCCCTTATCTTGCATTTTCCATTGTGTAAACATTCATACATATGCAGAGGTAGAAAGGCATTGAAGACAGTGGTCTCTGCCTAGGGGTTTATTGGACAGCAGAACAAAGATGATGTGCCAGCTATGGGGAAGATTCAAGGGATCGAAGGATGGGGGGCTGAGTATGGTTTTGCAGGATGAGGGGAATGATCTGGGACAGTGATGGGGAAACTTTGAGACTGAGTGCCTAAATTGCAACCCCAAGCCCACTTACTTATCGCAAAGTGCCAACACAGCAACGAAACCCGAATACTGAGGTTTTAGTTCAGAAAAAAACCACGACCATCTTTTGTTTTAAAAGAGAAACACACGAACATGTGTGCCATAGTTTCTTCACCACTGACTTAGGAGATGGAGAGGGAGAGGGAGGAAGTGATGTGGTCTTAGTGAAGAGGACTAGAAATTGTATGTTGGGGTCAGAGGAAGCATGAATTGGTGGTTGAATTACAAACTGGCAGGTTCTCAATGCCAGGGAAGTGGTGTGGGGTTGCCAGGCTATAGGGGGATTTCCAGTGAGGCTGGTCTGCTCAAGTGTGTCAACCCAAAAAATCAAAGTCAGGTTGTAGGAATCTTATGCTGTTTTTGTTTTCATTTTCGTTTTTTAGACAGGCTGTTGCTATGTAGCTCAAGCTGACTTTGAATTCATGACCTTCCTGCCTCAGTGTTCTAGGTGCTGGGATTACAGGCATGCACCATCATGCCCTGTATATGAGAACTTTCTATTCACATTTGCTGTTCTCTGACTCTACTGCCTTGACCAGTAGTTTGGTTGATGTGAGTGGGGTGTAACAGGCCCTGGCTGACAGGTACAGGGACGTTGGGTGACCTCTGATACCTGCCTCCATTTGCCTTCAGGTACATAACGCTGCCCAAACCTGTCTGCCTTGAGCCTGGCGTCTCCTATAGACTGCACCTGAGGCTGGTGCGAACGGGGGGAAGTTCCCAGCCTGAGACCCCCTATTCTGGACCCGGCCTGCTCATTGACTCGGTGAATTCTTTTGTTTTCTTTTTTTTTGTTTGAGATAAGGCCCCACTGTGTAGCTCAGGCTGGCCTTGTGCTCACAGCAGTCTTCCTGCCTCAGCCTCCTGAGTGCTGAGGTTACAGGGGTGCATCACCACACCCAGCAACTTGGTGATCTCTTGCCCACACCAACCAACATGACGGGGCTTACAGGGTGTGGCCTGTGGGGGAAAGAGGCAGGCCTTGGTGGTACAGGAGTGAGCGAGCTGACTGCAGTGCAAAGGCAGGTTCCCTGGCAGTGCCATTGTGGTCCCCCATCTGAGGCACACCCTTCCTCCGTTATTCCTTCAGTTGGTGCTGCTGCCCCGTTTCCTGGCACTAGAGATGTTCAGTGCGGGTGATGCCAGTGCCCTGGAGCGCCGTGCCACCTTTGAACACTATCGCTGCCGTGAGGAAGGTCTGATGCCCAGCAAGACCCCTCCCACGGAGGCCTGTGCCCCCCTTCTTATCAGCCTGTCCAGCCTCATCTACAATGGTGCCCTGCGTAAGTACCTGTGATGGGGTTGCTGGGGTAGCAGAGGGGCCCAGCCTGACCTGGCCCTCCTGTGTCCCACAGCCTGTCAGTGTGACCCTGAAGGCTCACTGAGCTCTGAATGCAACCCTCACGGTGGACAGTGCTTGTGCAAACCTGGTGTGGTTGGGCGCCGCTGTAACACCTGTGCCACTGGTTACTACGGTTTTGGTCCCGCAGGCTGTCAAGGTATCTGCCTGCCCTTTGTTTCCTCCTATCTTCTCTCCCCTTCCCACTACCACTCTCCATCCTCCCTCTGGCTCTGCTGTTTCTAACTCTGCCTCACATGCCATTCTCTTCAACCCTGGGTTCCCTGCGGTTCTCCATCCAGTGACCTTCCTGCACTCACCCGACCAGACCCCTTACACAGCCTCCCTGGCCCTGCCTTTCCTCTGCCTCAGCCTGCCAGTGCAGCCCCGAAGGGGCCCTCAGCAGCCTGTGTGAAGGAACGACTGGGCAGTGTCCCTGCCGAACTGGTGCCTTTGGGCTTCGCTGTGACCACTGCCAGCGTGGCCAGTGGGGATTCCCTAACTGCCGGCCATGTGTCTGCAATGGGCATGCAGATGAGTGTGACACTCACACAGGGGCTTGCCTGAGCTGCCGCGATCACACAGGAGGAGAACACTGTGAAAGGTAAACTTGAAACAGCTACAGGGTGGGCAGGGCAGGTAGGCGGGCTGCCTGGGGATGACACATCTCTCCTCCTTCACTTTCCTGCAGATGCATTGCTGGCTTCCATGGGGACCCACAGCTGCCATATGGGGGCCAGTGTCGGCCCTGCCCCTGCCCTGAAGGCCCTGGGAGCCAGCGGAATTTTGCTACTTCTTGCCATCGGGATGGGTACTCCCAGCAGATTGTGTGCCACTGCCGGTCAGGCTACACAGGTGAGTGGGCAGGGGGCAGGCACAGGACCAGTGCGAAGTGGCTGGCCGAGCTCTTAGTCTCCTTTGGACCTTGGCAGGGCCTCGGTGTGACACTTGTGCCCCTGGGCACTTTGGAGACCCGTCCAGGCCAGGTGGCAGGTGCCTACCGTGTGAGTGCAATGGGAACATAGACCCCACAGACCCCGACGCCTGTGACCCCCACACGGGCCAGTGCCTAAGCTGTTTACACCACACAGAAGGGCCACGCTGTGCACACTGCAAGCCTGGCTTCCATGGGCAGGCTGCCCAACAGAGCTGTCACCGTGAGTATGGGTACAGAAAGGGAAGGGTGGGGGTGGGGCTCTATTGCTTGGGTTCTCAGGTGCCGGTCCAGGAGCTGGTCAAGCTGCCGCAGTGACTACTGTGTTCATCTTGGCCGGCACAGGCTGTACCTGCAACCTTCTGGGCACAAATCCCCAGCAGTGCCCATCTACTGACCAGTGCCAGTGTGACCCAAGCAGCGGGCAGTGCCCATGCCTTCCCAATGTCCAGGGGCTTAGCTGTGACCACTGTGCCCCCAACTTCTGGAATCTCACTAGTGGGCGTGGCTGTCAGCCTTGTGCCTGCCACCCAACCCAGGCCAGAAGCCCTGCCTGCAATGAGGTATGGAGGCTTCCTGTAGAGCCCTGGGTAGACGGAGCCAGGTGTCCGTCTGGTCTCAAAGGCTTGGCCTCTGGTAGAGGCTCTGACCTTTACTGTGTTCCCACCCTAGTTCACAGGGCAGTGCCACTGCCGTGCTGGCTCTGGCGGGCGGACTTGTTCCGGATGCCAAGAGCTCCACTGGGGAGACCCTCGGTTGCAGTGCCGTGGTGAGGCCTCTGGGGTGCCAGGATGGGTGGAGGACCTCCCAGGATGTTCCACAGGGGCCCTAACTCACTGACCTGCCCTTTCTTGCAGCCTGTGATTGTGACCCTCGTGGGATAGACACACCTCAATGTCACCGCTCCACTGGCCACTGTAGTTGTCGCCCAGGCGTGTCTGGTGTGCACTGTGACCAGTGTGCCCGGGGCTTCTCAGGAGTCTTTCCTGCCTGCCACCCCTGCCATGCATGCTTTGGGGACTGGGACCGAATTGTGCAAGATCTGGCTGCTCGTACACGACGCCTGGAGCAATGGGCTCAGGAGCTGCAGCGGACAGGAGTGTTGGGAGCCTTTGAGAGTAGTTTCCGGCACATTCAGGAGAAGCTGGGCATAGTGCAGGCCATTGTGGGCGCTCGAAACACCTCCGCTGCCTCCGCTGCGCAGCTTGTGGAAGCCATAGAGGATCTGCGGTGTGGATGGGCCAGAGGATACATGGTGGGATGGGGCAGAGGCCCAGTGGCCCAGGGCTAAAGCCTCTCTAAACACAGTTCCCACTGATGCAGGCGTGAAATTGGGGAGGCCACTGAGCAGCTGACTCAGCTGGAGGCAGAGCTGACCGATGTGCAAGATGAGAACTTCAATGCCAATCACGCACTCAGCGGTCTTGAACGAGATGGCCTTGCACTTAATCTCACACTGCGGCAGCTTAACCAGCACCTGGACTTGCTTAAGCATTCAAATTTCCTGGGTAAGTTAGCTAAGTAGACAGGTGGACCAGGGCTGATCTTCAGCTGACTGCCTGCCTCTGTTCAATTCAGGTGCCTATGACAGCATACGCCATGCCCACAGCCAGTCTGCAGAGGCAGAACGTCGTGCCAACTCCTCAGCCCTATCAGTGCCCAGCCCTGTGAGCAACTCAGCAGATACCCGGCGTCGGACAGATGCGCTGATGGGTGCCCAGAGGGAAGACTTCAACCGCAGACACTTGGCTAACCAGCGGGCACTGAGCTCGCTCTCTGCCCATACTCATACTTTGAGCCTGACAGACATAAATGAACTGGTGAGGTGTAGGAGTGGGGTGGGACGGGTGGGTATGGGTGTTCATCCCCCCAGAGTCCTGATTTTTTTGTGTGTGTGTGCCTTGCAGGTGTGTGGGGCCCCTGGGGATGAACCCTGTGCTACCAGCCCTTGTGGAGGTGCTGGTTGTCGGGATGAGGACGGGCAGCCTCGCTGTGGGGGCCTCAGCTGCAGTGGGGCAGCAGCCACAGCAGACCTAGCACTGGCCCGGGCCCGGCACACACAGGCAGAGCTGCAGCGGGCACTGGCAGAAGGTGGTGGCATCCTCAGTCGAGTAGCTGAGACTCGTCGGCAGGCAGGCGAGGCACAACAGCGGGCCCAGGCAGCCCTGGACAAGGCTAATGCTTCCAGGGGACAGGTGGAGCAGGCCAACCAGGAGCTTCGAGAACTTATCCAGAGCGTGAAGGACTTCCTCAGCCGTGAGCCTTCCATGTGCCCCAGGCTGTGTGGTTGTTTCCTCTGTGTCTGTGTCTCTAGGTTCACACTTGTATCTCAGGACCTGCACTGGGTCTATCTCTACGACCCCATGTCTGGCCCTTGAGCCCTTGCCTATACTTGGTCCCCCAGGACATGTCTGTTGCTGAGTCTTTGCCCCCATATGGTCCCTTTCCCTTGTTACATCTTTATGCCTATTAGCGAACCCTTGAGTGCACACCCCAAGATTCTCTCTCCATGCTCATGCTGAAGAACCTCTCCTTAAACTCTTGCCTGTGTCCCCATAGAGGAGGGGGCAGATCCTGATAGCATTGAGATGGTGGCCATGCGGGTGCTAGAGCTCTCCATCCCAGCTTCACCTGAGCAGATCCAGCGCCTGGCAGGTGAAATTGCAGAGCGGGTCCGGAACCTAGAGGATGTGGACATGATCCTGGCACACACAGTGGGAGATGTGCGTCGGGCCGAGCAGCTACTGAAGGATGCACAGCGAGCACGGTCTGACCCCAACTTGAGCCCTGGCCCCCGTCCTTGGCACCTGGCCCTGGTACCTGTGGGCCCTAATTCCCTCTTCTGTCTAGGAGCTGGGCTGAGGGTGAAAAACAGAAGGCAGAGACAGTACAAAAAGCACTAGAAGAGGCCCTGCGGGCACAGGGCACTGCCCAGGGTGCCATCCAGAGAGCCGTGGTTGACACACAGAACACAGAGCAGACCCTGCACCAGGTGTGGTCTTGCTAGGACATCAGTGGGGTGAGATTGCGGGCTTGCACCATAGATCTGTTTAACTCTGGGTCCACCCATGGCAGGTACAGGAGAGGATGACAGGTGCAGAGCAGGCACTGAGCTCTGCAGGTGAGCGGGCTCAGCAATTAGGTACTCTCCTGGAGGCTCTCAAACTGAAATGGGCAGGGAACAGCCTGGCAGCCTCTACAGCGGAAGAAACAGCCGGCAGTGCCCACGCTCGTGCCCAGGAGGCTGAGCAGGTGGGTTTGGGCAAGGCCAACTGGAGGAGGTAAGGGCACTTGTTGGGCTCCCACTGGGCTGCCCCACCTTGGGATTGTCCCCTCCATCCGCAGCTGCTGCAGGGCCCAGTGAGGGATCAGTACCAAACGGTGAAGGCTTTGGCAGAACGCAAGGCCCAGGGTGTGCTGGCTGCGCAGGCAAGGGCAGAACAACTGCGGGATGAGGCTCGGGGCCTGCTGCAGGCCGCTCAGGACAAGCTGCAGCGACTACAGGGTGAGGAGGAAGCATGTGGGTAGGAGCCATAGGCGGGGCTGGAAAAGTATTCTTAAACTGATAGCTGTGCCCCCTCCCCCGCCAGAACTGGAGGGTACCTACAAAGAGAATGAGCGCGCCCTGGAGGACAAAGCGGCTCAGCTGGATGGGCTGGAGGCCAGGATGCGTAGTGTGCTTCAAGCCATAAACCTGCAAGTCCAGATTTACAACACCTGCCAGTAATCCCTGCCCAGGACCGAGCCGTCCCCACCCCCACAATGCGCTTCTGTCTGCCTGCACATTAAAGAGCTTTCCGCCTGGCGAGGCTCCAATAAACCAGTGTGAACTCTTGGGTGCGTGTCGGGTCTGGACTCCTGGGACGGGGACTACAGTCGGTGGGGCTCCGGGAGGACAAAGCGCCGCAGGGCGCCCCTCCCCCGCCCCGCCAGCCGGCGCAGCCCATCCGGAACGCCCTCTCCCCCGGAAGTGCGTCACGCGCTTGGCGCCCCGCCAGCCGCAGCCGTAAATGGAAGTCGAAACAAAACAAGCGGCTAAGACGGCGGCGGCGGGGCCGGGACGGGGGAGGGGCGCGCCGGAACCGGAACCGATCTGACGCCGGAACCGGAATCGAGAGCGGGTTACCAGGGCCTGGAGAGGGCTGGCGGCGGCTGTCTCGCTCGGTGAGTGGGGCGGGCAGCGAGTCGCCCGTGTAGCCACAGCGAAGAGGCCACTGTTCGAGTCTGGGGCGGCTTCTTCAAGGTCACGGACTGTGCCAGCTCCGACACCTCTAGCCCCGCGGCGTGCCGGGCCCACCGATGCCGGCGGAACCGTTACACCACGCCGGGGCCTGGCCTCCGTGCTCAAAGAGGGCCGGCGGCGATAGAGGGCGGTTTCTGGAGGAGGTGGTGGCGGGCCCGGGGTTCGGAGGTTGACGCCGGGCTGTGGGCAGGAACTTTGCACAGGCCTACCCAGCCGGCTCGGGTCTCTAGACAGCCCCTTTCCTGCCTCCATGTCCCCGAGCATGGGGGAGGGATGTGACCTGCGCAGAGACGTGCGGGTGAGAAGGAAGCAGGTTAGGACCCTGCAACTTAGGACCTGCCGTTATTAAAGATCCAGCTCGCCAATGCCACATCTGACCCCGTCGCCCCCACCCCCCACAGCAACATGGGTTAGTCGCTATAAGATGTGCTACCTGCTCAGGCCAGGGCCTGAGATTGCCGAGTGTCCTGCCTCCGTGGTTTGTACCCACCCTCAACTCGGTATCTGATTCGGAGAACTAACTTTTGCAGGTTGAAGCTGCCCAGAATTCACGGGCAGTTCCGTGGGAAACTGAATAGAAGGGCTGTGGCTGTGGCTCAGAGCTGATGATGAGTGAGGGGACTTGGGAAGAAGGTGATGACCTTCTGATCTCAAGCTGGACGCCTGTCCTGCCCCAGTGCTGGAGGCAGCCCCTCTGTGGCTGGCAGAAGGTTTTATGGGATGGAGAAAAAACAAACAGCACATAGGAGCAGGTTCATGACAAAGACGGGAGCTGGCAGGAGGCAGATGGGTCACCGAAGCACCAAGACCTTTGCTGGGCAGTGACAGCTGCTGGGCTGAACCTTGTGTTCAACCAAGGCTTGGCTCTCCTGCTGCCTAGATGTGCCTGCCTTCCTCCTCCACCTTCTACTTTTCTAGGGGTGACTAAGCAGCCAGTGAGAGTGAAGGAAAGAGCACCCTGCTCAGTACGAGCCCTGTGGGCTGGAGCCATGTCTTCAGTCCAGAGGAGGAGTCTGGTCTCAGGCCATGACTGTCTTGACCTGGTGCCTTCTCAGAGAAGCTTCCATATCTGGGGTACTCTTGAGACATGTATAAGGATACTTGGCTAGAAATGGTTGCTGCTACTTGCATTAGTCTCTTTTCAGAATAATCTGAGAATATTCAGGGCTCTTTTAGTAATGAGATGGTGCTCTGTAGAGTTAAGAGTGTCCTGTGTCCTGGATTGCTGAGCCCTGGATTGGAAGCAGCAAGTTGTTGGGCCTTGGCACTGATCACTGGTCTCTTTTCATTAGGCTGTCGGTTCCTTGTTGGAGAATTTAGCCACAAAGAGTTGCCAAGATAGCTGGGCCAGGAAGAAAGCGCCGCAGCCCTGACCCAGACGCTGTTGCCGACCCTGGGGCACTCTGGCTGTCAACCAAGCGGCTGAAGATGTCTGGAGGGGCCAATGCCACGGGCCCAAGGAGAGGGACCCCAGGACTGGAGGAGGCCATGAGTAAGAAGAAGCAGAAGGATCGAGCAAACCAGGAGAGCAAGGATGGAGATCCTAGGAGAGGTGGGAGGGGCATTCCCAGAATGTTCATAACTTCCTTTCCCTTCCCTCTACCTGGGCATCGAGGGACTGGGGTTGGAAGATGACTTTTGCACTCCCTTTGTCTTGGTCTGGTGCTGACTGCCTGCCCCGTGGCAGGTTGGGTAAAGCCTCAGCTTTGGGCCCAGGGTAGTTAGCGGAGATCCAGAGGATGGTGTCTTGAGGTGGTGGGGTCTAGGAGACCGGCTCCTTACCATTGCCTCGCTGTTCTTTCCTGTGTTGTTAGGGTCACTGTCCACTCCTCGAGAGGAGCAGACTAAAGAAGGTGAGCAGTGAGAGCGACTTTGGGGTGCTAAGAAATGTGAGGGAGCACTGGGGATTTGGTTCCCGTCTTGGAGCGGGCTCCTTGGGGCTGGCTCTCTGTTACCGGCTCAGGCTCCTCGGGGCTGGGTCTCTGTTACCGGCTCATTGATGTAATCAGCTTGTGGAGACAGTTGCCATCTCCCCCTACAGAGCTGTTGTTTGATTGGAAGCAGAATGCAGATGAGGTGATTGTCAAGCTTCGTGTGGGACCTGGTCCACTGCGGCTGGAGGAGGTGGATGCAGCCTTCACAGACACAGACTGTGTGGTGCGGTTTCCAGGTGTGTCCATCTGCACTCAGCATAACAGTGTCTCCGAATTCTCTAATGATCCCTGTTCCCCGCTCACTGTCGCTACTCCGTCTCCAGGTGGTCAGCAGTGGGCTGGTGTCTTCTATGCTGAAATAGAAAGTTCCTGCACCAAAGTACAGGCCCGTAAGGGTGGTCTCCTTCAGCTAGCATTGCCCAAGAAGGTGCCTCTGCTCACCTGGCCCACTCTTCTGGTGAGTTCCCGTACAGGATAGGGTGGGGATGCCCAGTGTAGTTGATAGGGCTTGACTGTTGTATTTTTGGCAGAAGAAACCTCTAGAGACCCAGGATCTGGCAGCAGGTCTGCGGTCCCAAGAGAATGGACGGGAGCCGTCTCCCATTGCCCTTGAGCCAGGCCCTGAGCCTCGCCGGGCTAAGCCAGAGGCCCGGAACCAAAAGCGAGCCCAGGGCCGAGGTGAGGTAGGCGCAGGGGCTGGCCCTGGGGTCCAGGCAGGGCCCAGCGCCAAGAGGGCTGTGCATCTCCGCAGAGGGCCAGAGGGGGAACGGTCCCGGGACGGCCTTGGACCCCAGGGTGATGCCCCACCCTTCCTGGCTGATCCGGACACCCAGGTGAGAGCTGGGCGCTTGTTTGGTTCTTAGGAGGTGGAGGGAAGGAGTGTGGGCTAGAGTGGGGATCACCTGCTAGTCCCACGGCTGGTCCTGCTCACAATCTTGCCATGAATAGGTTGAGGCTGAGGAGCAGCTCCCTGTACCACCGCTGAACCCCAAAACCTGCCTCCTGGGCCCAGAGAGAAATTTAGCCCTTTTGTCAGGAGAGAAGGCAGTGTTCCCCAGGAATGATGCAGTCTCCCCAGCCGTGGCCCAAAGCAGAGACCCTGGGAAAGACAGCCATGTCAAAGAGGAGATGGCAGGAGCAGCAAGTGTGGCAGCCTTGGCAGATGGTAAAGGTGGGGCTGGAAGTGGGCAGGTAGAGCCCTCGTGTGGGCTGCAGGGTTGGTGGGTGGGTAGGGAGTAAAATAGCAACAGGCCAGAACCTGTCCTGGTACTAAGCCATGGTCTCAATGTAGAGCCCGAGTCCATGGTGAACCTGGCATTTGTCAAGAATGACTCATACGAGAAGGGGCCGGACGCAGTGGTGGTGCACGTGTATGTGAAGGAGATCCAGAGGGACAGCTCGAGAGTGCTCTTCAGGGAGCAGGACTTCACGCTCATCTTCCAGACCAGGTGGGCGGCCGGGCGGGAGCTGGGGCAGACAGCGCGCCTCAGAGGAGGCCTCACGCCTCATTCTCTTCCTTTGGTCCTTTCTCCTGCCCTGCTCTGGCTCTGTAGGGATGGAAACTTCCTGAGGCTGCATCCGGGCTGTGGGCCCCACACCATCTTCCGTTGGCAGGTGAAGCTCAGGTGGGTGGTGCTCGGCCCTGTCACTGTGCCTGTCCCACCTGGGGCTCCATTTCCCTGGCCTGTTAAACTTCATACCTCCTTTACCTAAGTTCCTGAGCTCAGCCTTTTCCTGCAGGAACCTGATTGAGCCACAGCAGTGCACCTTCTGTTTCACAACCTCAAGAATCGACATCTGCCTCCATAAGCGGCAGAGTCAGCGCTGGGGGGGCCTGGAGGCCCCGGCTGCACGAGGTCTGCACACGAGCTCCCATCATTGCCCAGCCCTGCATGACCAGGACTCCGGTCTCTGCCACGTGCTGCTAACCACCAGCCCCCTCCTTCCCCCTTTTTAAGGTGCAGTGGGTGGTGCAAAGGTTGCCGTGCCGACAGGTCCCACCCCTTTGGAGCCAGCCCCTCCTGGAGGTCCTCCACACCCTCTGACAGGCCAGGAGGAAGCCCGAGCTGTGGAGAAGGACAAAGCTAAAGCTCGATCTGAGGATGTGGGGCTGGATAACGTGGCTGCCCGCATGCCCTTGGAGCATGTATCCCCTAAGCCAGAGCCGCACCTGGCCTCGGTGAGACTCCTGGTTGGGAAGGGCTAGGAGCGGAGGCTAGCTGGGCATGGCGGTGCTCATCTGTAGTCCCAGCACTTGGGAGGCTGAGGCAGGAGGGTCATTGAGAGGTAGAGAACAGCCTGGGCCACATGGCAAGACCCTGGCTCACCATCCCTCCCAGCCCCCCAAGAAAGAATGGAGGCTGGAGAGCCTTGGGGCTGCTTGCTCATGTCGCTTTGCTCCCACAGCCCAAGCCCACATGTATGGTGCCTCCAATGCCCCACAGCCCTGTGAGTGGAGACAGCGTGGAGGAGGAGGAGGAGGAGGAGAAGAAGGTGTGTCTGCCTGGCTTCACTGGCCTTGTCAATTTAGGCAACACCTGCTTCATGAACAGTGTCATTCAGTCTCTGTCCAACACTCGGGAACTTCGGGATTTCTTCCACGGTGAGGTTAGGGCCAGCAGCCTGGGGCAGAGGCAGAAAGGCTGCCTCTGTCCCTCACACCTCGGTTTGCCTGCCATTCCTAGACCGCTCCTTTGAGGCCGAGATCAACTACAACAACCCGCTAGGGACTGGTGGGCGTTTGGCCATTGGCTTTGCCGTGCTGCTCCGGGCACTGTGGAAGGGCACTCACCATGCCTTTCAGCCTTCCAAGCTGAAGGTGATAGGGAGCGGGTGGGGAGGGCCGGCCAGCTGGGTGTACAGGGGTGGTAAGGTTTAACACTCACTCCTGGGCCCCTGTATCCAGGCCATTGTGGCAAGCAAGGCCAGCCAGTTCACAGGCTATGCCCAGCACGACGCTCAGGAGTTCATGGCTTTCCTGTTGGATGGGCTACACGAGGACCTGAATCGAATCCAGAACAAGCCCTACACAGAGACTGTGGACTCAGATGGGCGGCCCGATGAGGTTAGGGTGAGGTCAGGTGGGTGTGTCTCGTGCACCTGAGCTCCTGGGTGTCTGTGGTTCTCATCGCCATCTTCCTCAGGTGGTGGCTGCGGAAGCATGGCAGCGGCACAAGATGAGGAATGACTCTTTCATCGTGGACCTGTTTCAGGGCCAGTACAAGTCCAAGCTGGTGTGCCCCGTATGCACCAAGGTGTGGTGAACTTCCCTCGAAAGAGATCCCTTGGCCCCAGGACTGCAAAAAGGGGAAAAGGAAGAGATTCCTAGTTGGGCTCAGTTTGCCAGGTGATACCAGCTCCAGAGAAATGTGCACTTTCAGGTCCTTCAGGGAAACACTGGGGGAGAGGAGCTGGCAGTGAGGCCTTGGGCTCCTCAGGGCAGAAGGGCTCAGGCTGGATAGGCTTCCTTGGTGAGGTAGAGGCACTCACTACTTGGGCTTAAGGATGTGGAATAGCAAAGGTGAGGTATGGCAGTGCTGTGGATAAGATCAGAAAGGCACCTGGGGTACAGATGAAAAGAAAACTGAGTCAGTGGCTAAGCTGCCGGGAGGGTTGAGCTAGAAAGGGGGCCTGTTCTTTCCTCTCCATCTGGTGTTAGAGGTTTGCTGGTTGCTGATTTGTTGTGAGGGTCCTGAGAGCTTCGAGAGGGCCCAAGGACGTTTTCTGGCCATGAGCGTCATTTCTTCGCACAGCCTAGCGCCATCTGTGTTCACAGGTCTCCATCACTTTTGACCCATTCCTTTATCTGCCCGTGCCCTTGCCACAAAAGCAAAAGGTTCTTCCCATCTTTTATTTTGCCCGAGAGCCCCACTGCAAACCCATCAAGGTGAGGAGTAAGCCTCTCCCCTCTGGGCTGTCCCCTGGAACCCGGCCTGCCTCCCCCACTGACCCCAGCCTTGTCACCGCAGTTCCTGGTGAGCGTTAGCAAGGAGAACTCCACTGCGAGTGAAGTTTTGGATTCCCTCTCTCAGAGTGTCCATGTGAAGCCTGAGAACTTGCGCCTGGCTGAGGTATGCCAGTGTTCCCAGCTCTTACGTATGTGGACATACATGTGTACAGAGGAGAGTAGCCACCTGTGAACACAGAAGAGACATGGGCAGTGTGCTCTTATCTGAGGCACTGTTGAAACCAGGCATTGGGCTGTGTGACAGAGGTGCCCTTGGTTTCCATTGATGTCAGTTTCTCCCTTTTG
Source organism: Dinomys branickii (assembly GCA_004027595.1). NCBI lineage: Eukaryota > Metazoa > Chordata > Mammalia > Rodentia > Dinomyidae > Dinomys > Dinomys branickii. The sequence goes on along the minus strand of PVLD010001071.1, from coordinate 160,265 downwards.
GTGGCAGACCCGTAACTTCTTTCCGTTTTCGTTTGTGGAGTTTGAGCTACAAGAGTCGCACTGTCCTGTGCTCCATCTGCCTGATGGTCCCTCGTTTTGTCCCACATCTACCTGCTGAAACTTCTTAGCCTTCAGCCTGCAGCATCTTGGTCTGGAGGGGGTAGGGGCTGGGAGGAGCAGAGCTCCTCCTCACATGGGGTCCATGTGTTCATTGTCCCCAGGTGATTAAGAATCGCTTCCACCGTGTATTTCTGCCCTCCCAATCCCTGGACACTGTGTCCCCCTCTGACATACTCCTCTGCTTTGAGCTGCTATCCCCAGAGTTGGCCAAGGAGCGGGTAGTGGTGTTAGAGGTACAGCAGGTGAGTAGGGGCTGACCCGCTAAAATAGCACCGTGGTGCGGAGGGCACTCCTTCCCGGCCTTGCTGAGTGAAACGACCCACCCCAGCGCCCCCAGGTGCCCAGCATCCCCATCTCCAAGTGTGCAGCCTGCCAGCGGAAGCAGCAGTCAGAGGATGAGAAACTGAAACGCTGTACCCGGTGCTACCGTGTGGGCTACTGCAACCAGTGAGCACCCCTGTGGCTCCCCCCACCCCTCCTCGCCTTCCGCTTGTACCGAGCCCTGTCCCTCCACACAAAGGCACATATGTTTTAAGCTCTCCTCTTGCTACATTACTTTGCTGGACCCTCAGGGAGGCAGAGCTGGCCTACCCAATTCCAGGGCTATCAGACTAGCCCCCAACATACAGGGTTTGGGGCTGAGGTCCTGTTCTTCTGCTTCCTTTCAGGCTCTGCCAGAAAAACCACTGGCCTGACCACAAGGGCCTCTGCCGCCCTGAGAACATCGGCTACCCCTTCTTGGTCAGCGTCCCTGCCTCACGCCTCACATATGCTCGTCTCACTCAGCTGCTGGAGGGCTATGCCCGGTAAGTGCCCAGCGTCGGTGCAGGCTGGGGTGGTGGAGGAGCAGAGGTGCGCAAAGGCTCTAGGTGGGATGGTGAGCACCAACCTACATTGCTGTCTGTTTCCAGATACTCGGTGAGTGTGTTCCAGCCGCCCTTCCAGCCTGGCCGGATGGCCTTGGAGTCCCAGAGCCCTGGCTGCACCACACTGCTCTCTGCTAGCTCCCTGGAGGCTGGGGACAGTGAGAGGGAGCCTGTTCATCCTCCAGAGCTCCAGTTGGTGGCTGACGGGGACACAGGAGTCTCCCGGGTGTGGGCAGCTCCTGACCGGGGCCCTGTGGCTAGCACCAGTGGAATTTCTTCTGAGATGCTGACCAGTGGGCCCATTGAGAGTGGCTCCTTGCCTGTTGGTGAGAGGGTGTCCCGGCCTGAAGGTAGGAGCCAGCGAGAGGCTCTGAGGACCGGGGTGGGCGGCAGGGAGGTTGGGGATGATGGTTTTGATCTGGTGAACAGGGAGAGCTCTGACTGTGACGTTCTCCCACAGCTGCTGTGCCTGGATACCAGCACCCAAGTGAAGCCGTGAATACCCACACACCCCAGTTCTTCATCTATAAAATTGACGCATCTAACCGAGAACAGCGGCTAGAGGACAAAGGTGTCTGAGACTGGGTAGAAGCCATGGGGTGGTGTGGGCTGCCTGCCCCCCATGTAACTCTTGCCCCCCGCGTAACTCTTGTTCCTGCCTATCTCCAGGGGAGACCCCGCTGGAGCTGGGTGAAGACTGTAGCCTGGCCCTGGTCTGGCGGAACAATGAGCGCCTGCAGGAGTTTGTGTTGGTAGCTTCCAAGGAGCTTGAATGTGCCGAGGACCCAGGCTCGGCTGGTGAGGCTGCCCGTGCTGGCCACTTCACCCTGGATCAGTGCCTCAACCTCTTCACACGGCCTGAGGTGCTGGCACCCGAGGAGGCCTGGTAAGAGCAGAGCAGCGGGCCTGGAGAGGGCAGGGCAGGGGGAGAGCGTCCCGGGCCTGAGCCCCCCTTCCCCCCACAGGTACTGTCCACAGTGCAAGCAGCACCGGGAGGCCTCCAAGCAGCTGCTGCTCTGGCGCCTGCCCAGTGTGCTCATCGTGCAGCTCAAGCGCTTCTCCTTCCGGAGCTTCATCTGGCGTGACAAGATCAATGACTTAGTGGAGTTTCCTGTTCGGTGAGCAGTGGTCCCTGGTAACTAGGCAGGACGGGGGAACCAGGGAGCACCAGGGCACAGGCTGACTCTGTCTCACCCTTCCCTGGTTGGGGCCACAGGAACCTGGACCTGAGCAAGTTCTGCATTGGTCAGAAAGAGGAGCAGCTGCCCAGCTATGACCTGTACGCTGTCATTAACCACTACGGAGGCATGATTGGTGGCCACTACACAGCCTGTGCACGCCTGCCTAATGATCGCAGCAGCCAGCGCAGTGACGTAGGTGAGGGCGCACAGCCAGCAGGATAGGTGCCGGCTGGCACTGCAGGTCATGCTCACACTCTCCCCACCCTGCTGTAGGCTGGCGCTTGTTTGATGACAGCACTGTGACGACGGTAGATGAGAGCCAGGTGGTGACCCGTTATGCCTATGTACTCTTCTACCGCCGACGGAACTCTCCTGTGGAGAGGCCCCCCAGGGCAGGGCACTCTGAGCACCACTCAGACCTAGACCCTGCAGCTGAGGCTGCTGCCAGCCAGGTGAGGTATAGGGGAAGCTTTGTAGCCTAGTTGGTACAGTCAGATTGCAGGGAGGGTTGGGCGATACAGCTTCTCCTCCAGCCATAGGCCCTTTAAGCTTTGGGACCTGCAGAAGTTTAAGAAAGGGTTTTCTAATATCAGAGCCTCATAAGAGGCATCCTGGTCTCAAGGGACACTCAAAAGGTGCATGTCAATGACACACTGCCACTAGTATGCACAAAGGCACAAGCCAGGTGACACCTGCGAGCCTCCCTGGGCACTGCTGTGAACAGACAGAATCTGACTTCTGCCAGCCCTCCACATGTTCCTTGCATCTCAGCCTGCAGACCTGCCCTGGAGTTTGTCCCTGTATTTGGTTTATACCCAAAATGGGGCCTGCCAGGGCTGGCCACAGTGTCTGGCAGCTGTCCCTAGTGAGCTTTTAGGGCCTCCAGCTCTTCCTGACATGGTGTGCTGTGTGCCCAGCTGCTGGGCACAGTTCTCCCACGGACTGCCAGTCTTCTCCCTTGATCCCATTCTGTCAGCTTAGAGGATCCCTCAGAGGACAGTGATCAGGATCTGGATGTGGGCAGTCCTCCCAGGAGATTGCCTTGGCAGACCCATCCTCCGTGAAGCAGTCCCTTCTGTGGGACTCCAAAATTGGCCACATTATCCCTCACCCATCCCCAGGAGAAGCTTCATGTGGTCTGGGAGGCTGTTTTGAGGCCAAAAGACTCAGGATTCTCACCCTTATCTGACCAGGCTGAGACTGACCACCTGCTCATCTCCCTGCTGCTTGATCTGCACTGCAAGGGACTAGCCCCAGTCAGCCAGGCAGGGCTCTCGTGGCCAGGGGTCTCAGGATACTGGGTCCTCTCCATCCCCCGGGTGCTGATGGTCGTTTCCACATACCATAGGCTTCCCGGATTTGGCAGGAACTCGAGGCCGAGGAGGAGCTGGTACCTGAGGGGCCTGGGCCTATGGGTCCTTGGGGACCCCAAGACTGGGTGGGCCCCCCACCACGTGGCTGTACCACACCAGACGAGGGCTGCCTCCGGTACTTTGTCCTTGGCACTGTGGCTGCTTTGGTGGCCCTTGTGCTCAATGTGTTCTATCCTCTGGTAGCTCAGAGTCGCTGGAGATGAGCTCACCTGCAGGCAGCGCTAGGAGTTGGCCTACCTGTCTGCCCACCAGGCAATGCCTGCCTTTGTGTTGGGTAACAGTGCTGAGCTTTGGGCCTCAGTGTATACATCTGGTGGGAGATGGTGGGGCCTGTGGCCCCTGCAGGGGCAGAGCATCCGAGGGTGGGTATCCCTCTAGCTGTCTGTCTGTTCCTTCTGCTACACTGACCCTTGGCCTGGAGCTTGGTGGTACCCAAGCTACTTCCTGTATTTAAATCGTTAATAAAGCAAGACTATTCAGGCCTGATCTCGTCTCTCTGTCTCAATACTGCTGCTATCTGCTTCTGCCTTAGGGCCCTCCCTTGGGTGCCAGGGCTCTGAGCCAGCACCCCCGGGATGCCAGGCGGCATACTGGGCAGCCCCCAACCCCTGTCCTCGTATTCTGTTGCAGGGACTAGGTCCTGGCCAGGCCCCAGAGGTGGCCCCCACGCGGACAGCCCCTGAACGCTACGCCCCCCCTGTGGACCGCCCAGCCCCCACCTACAGCAACATGGAGGAGGTCGATTAGCAGGTCCCTGGCTGATGGGAAACTGGGTTTGGGGATCCTCTACAGAGGGCCCTCTCTTTGCCGCTTCTCCTCTTCGCCAGAGGACACTGGCTGTATCAGTGGGGAGTTGGGGGGTATAATTTGGGGGTGGGGACCTCATAGGTTGTGACCTCTTGTTGGCTTGGTCCCCTGACCAGTGGGCCTTGGCTTCTCCAGCTGCCTCCAGTGCTGTGTGATTGGATTCTCAGTTGTACCTTCAATTCTTCCTGACCTGCATTATAAATGTTATAATTTTATTCTAAAAATTGTAATTTTTTTTTGCATTTTGAAAGTGATTGCTGCTGTTTAAATATATTTTAAAAATAAATAATAAGTAAGCAGACGACTTAGTGACTAATCTACCACATGCTATGGCTACCTCCCCAATCCTCCATTGTGTGTGTGTATTGGAGACCCTGAAAATACTATAGTCTGAGGGCCGGTTGGGGGGACCACAGCTCACTCCTGGTGGGTCATGAAGCACCCTCCCCTGCCATAAGCTTTGGAGCTTACCTGCTGCCCAGTTCCACTGGTTTAGGGGCTCGTGTAGAAGTAGCTGGCATCACTGTCGAGATCTCAGGACATCTAGAGAACAGAACCCCACGAAGCTGTGGAGCTGACAGTGTGGAGTGAGAGGTGCAGGCTCTGGAGCACCTTGGGGCTGACAGCGGTGGGGAGGACTTGGTAGGGGACTGGGGGGTACTGGGGAACAATCCACCTCTTTTTCCTGTTCTCGTATTTTCTTTGCTGTGTTTGAACACCATCTGCAGTCCTCCCCCAGGGAACAGAGCAGGAGGAAAATTGCCATGCAACTCATGGGTAGCAGTGCGTACTTGTAATCCCAGCACTCTGGGAGACTGAGGCAGGAGTTTAAGCCTAGACTGGGCAACTTAGTGGCTTAGTGGGACCGTGTCTCAAAATACTAAATAAATAAGTAAATAAATAGGAGCTGGGGATGTGGCTTGGTGGTAGAGTTCTTGCCTTGCATGTGCAAGACCCTGGGTTCAATTTCCAGCCCCCCACACACAAAAAGAAAACAAGGAATAAATAAATGGCCTGGGGATGTGTGAAGGCCCCAGGTCTAATCTCTGATAGGGAGAGATACTGGAGGGAGATTATAAATGTGGTGGTAGGGAACAGGAAGATCCTCTTCTAAAAAGATAAGCAGAACCAGGGTAAATCTTGTCTTGATTTCCTACGGGAGGGTGCTAGGGTCTGCCAAACTATCTCTTCCCTTAAAAGTCCCTGAGACCTTGGCTGCTGACAGCTGACCTAGATATCCATCCAAGCTTCAGTGCCTCTGCAACTTTGCACACACATCTTGTAAGAAGCCCCCTTGCCTCTATTTGGATAATGCTGCCCCTTCCAGCCTTAATGGGAATATTGAATGCTGATCTTTACCTGGAGGGAGATAGGGAGCAAAGATATTTATGAGGACGGTATTTAGAGGAGCCGGGTTCTGGCAACTCTGGATCTCCCACCCCATTTTAAGCCCATGGAACCAGTCTCATGAAGCTTAGCACCTAGGCCTTGCTGGTACCCCTCAGCTTGAGTAAGGGATAGTGCCATGCCTAGTGGCGCGGGTAGAGCTACTACTTCATCCTGCTACATGGTGCTACAGGGTGCCATGAGGGAACCAGGGAGAGTAGGTTTTGCCCAGGGCCATCATCAGACTTGCAGGACTTTGTGATGGTGAACATGTTGCAATGAATCCTTTGGTGGCAATTGTTTTTTTTTTTTTTGCGATACTGGGGATCGAACTCAGGACCCTGCGCTTGCTAGGCAAGCGCTTATTCCACTGAGCTATATCCCCAGCCCCTTTTGGTGGCAATTGGGTAGCAAGGGAATAGTGGTAGCAGGCACTCTGCTTGGTCTGTTTATTATGGGCTTTTTAAAATTATTATTAGTGGGAACTGAACCCAGGACCTTTGCATTGAGTTACATTCCCAGCCTTTATTATTGTTACTATAATTATTGTCTTTTTTTGTGTGTGTATGGGGAATTGAACTCAGGACTTTGCACTTGTCAGGCAGGTGCTTACGCTGCTGAGCTATATCCCCAGCCCTGTTAACTGTCTTTTTGAGACAGAGTTTCAGTATGCAGTTCAGGCTGGGCTTGTATCTACTTTGTAGCCCAGAACTTGGCCTTACTTTGACCTCAAACTTGCAGCAGTCCTCCTGTCTCAGACTTCCAAGTGCTGGGATTATAGGCATGGGCCACCATACCCAGCCTCTTTTGTATTATTTTGAGATAGGGTCTGTAGCCCAGCCCAGCTCCACATTCACATTAATCCTCCTGCATCAGCTTCCTGATGCATGATGCCTGGCAAGACTTGAAATTGCTGGAGCATCCTAGAGTTCTGAGGTTACAGCTGGAACTGTGTGTGTTGCCATGCTTTTTTTTTCTTTTTAATTCCAAGATAGGGTCTTACTACATTACCTAGACTGGCTTCCAAATCAGTCTTCTTGCTTCAGTCTCCTGAGTAGCTGGGACTATAGGTGTGTGTCACTACGTCCAGCTATCTTGGGCGTCTTTGTGCTGGGATGGGCCCCTGTAGCTCCAGACCTGGTTTAGGGGTGGTGTGGCTATAATTCTGTTCCTTGGTATTCCACCATAGCACCCTGCACTACGTCTTCTACTTGACTTTTGCACCTGGCCTTCATTGTACAGTGCACTCTTGGGCTGGCTGTCAGGCTGGTGACCTGGGGCCAGTGAGGTTCAAAGCCTCAGGATATAGGATTATACATGGATACCCATGTAACCTTGGGTGGAACTAGCATATGGTTGTCCTGTAGGACTCAAATACAAGCCCAGACAAAGAACTATGACATTGGCAAGATGTGGGTACAAAGCAAGCAGGTCACAGGATGAGGGTCTTTTGGCTAGTCAGGGTCTCGCCCAGTCCTTGAAGACGCAGAAGTGACTGAAACCAAGCGTCCAAGCACAAGAACCCCAATCCCAAATTTGAGAATTTCCTTGCGTTCCCTCCACCAAGAGCTGATTCTCCCACCCTCTACCTGGAAAATAGTATGTGTGTTGCTTTAGCCAGCAGTTTCTACTGCATCTTTTCTGTCTCATACTTGAAGGCCGGCAGAAGGATTTTAAAGTCTAATTTACTAGTATTTTTTGTGATAGTTGGAGGCTTTGACAACAGGGGTGAGTGTGGCATGAGATTTAAAACTAAATCATGACAGAACTATGAAGTCCCGCCTGGCCCTAAACCCTTACCTTCCCTCTTTTGGCTGAGTGTGTCCCTGTGGGCACCTAAAAGGTGCTGCACTACGCAGGGCGTGGTGGCACATGCCTGTCATCGCAACACTGAGGACTGCTGTGAGTTCAGAGGCTAACCTCGGCTACATAGTGAGTTCAAGGTCAGCCTGAACTGCATACTGAGACCCTGCCCCTCAAAAAGACAAAAAAAAAAATAGTGCTGGGTTTACTTGGTGTCTCTTGAGAAACCATTTTGCACTTTCGCTGCGATGGACGCGGACAAGGGATTTCCCGGGCTAGCTTTTGCCCCACTGTTTCCAGGACAACTCCAAAGCTGTGACGTCAGAAATGCGACGGGAACTCACATTTACTCCGCGAGAATACTAGGAGTTCTCAGAGCTAAAGGAGGAAAGTCAGAGCAAAAAGTCACGTCTGCATCTTCCTCCTGGCGCGGTGCTAAATACTCTCCCTCGGGCCAGAGGCAAACCTCTAACTCAACCCTCCAATGGTCCGTGACCACGAAGATAGAAGCAAGGCGACCGGAAAAGCGGGTAAAGCGGCTCACAGTTCCTTAAAAGGTGCCATACACCTTGAGGCCACGCCTCCTCCCGCGGAGAAAGGACACCATTGGCTCTTCCTGGAAGCTTCGTTCTTATTGGTCAGTAGGGGAATGCCAACGTTCAGACTACCCAGAGTTTCTTTCGGTTTCCGGTGTTCGTGCGATGGCTACTCCGGACTCCCTAGCGCTTTTCACTGGCCTCGGCCTGAGCGAACCGAAGGCCCGCGAGACGCTCAAGAACGCGGCTCTGAGTACGCAGTTGCGTGAGGCGGCGACCCAGGTGCGACTCCCTTCTGCCCTTTGGTCGGGGTTGCTGACGATACCTCAGAGCAGCATGGAGCTGGGTCCAGCCAGACCTACGCCCCTTGTCCTGTTTTTGCCTCTGACTGCGTGGTGCTTCTCCCCTCACCCCTCTGACCCCAGGCGCAGCAGACTCTGGGCTCCACCATCGATAAAGCTACTGGGACCCTGCTGTATGGCTTAGCCTCCCGACTCAGGGATACCAGGCGTCTCACCTTCCTTGTGAGCTATATAGCCAGTAAGAAGATCCACACTGAGCCCCAGCTGAGCGGTGAGATACCTGCCTGTAGCCAGTTCCTCTCTTACTCCCTCCATTCAGCCAACACCCCTGCCTTCCTGACCATTCTGTCAACTACCGCAGTTTCCTTCTGGACACCTGGTTGTGCACACAAGCACGGGGGCAGGGAGGGGGTGGCCCCTGGTGAAAGTATCCTGGGAGCTGTCTTGAGGAGCTTCGCACAGAACACAGGCTTCTTCCCCATAGTTTTCTCTAAGATGGTGCTCAGGAGGCCAAATTACACTTCAGGTTTCTGGTGTTAGGGTCTTGTCTGCACATTTCTTGGAGTCTTCATCCTTTTTCAGCTGCCCTTGAGTATGTGCGGAGTCACCCCCTGGATCCCATCGACACCTTGGACTTTGAGCAGGAATGTGGTGTGGGTGTAACAGTGACTCCTGAGCAGATCGAGGAGGCTGTAAGTCTTGCCCCAGGCATCAGCTGCCTCCTCTGTCTTGGCCCTGGAAAAGAGGGGCTCGGCTTCTCTCCCGGGAGTATCCAGAGCGAGGGTGTGGGTGCCTAGAACGTTTGTGAATGAGCTTTCCTGAACCATATGGTTTGGCTTTCTGCAGGTGGAGGCCACCATAAATAGGCACCGGTCCCAGCTCTTGATGGAGCGTTACCGTTTCAACATGGGGCTGCTGATGGGTGAGAGGGAGCTTGCGGCAAGGAGTTAGGTTTCCGATGGTTATGCCTTGCCTCCTGGGCACGAATGCGAGGGAGATAGGTGCGGAAGGAGCAGGAACACCTGAAAAGTGTCCTGACTGGGTGGGCCCATGCTCTGGTACCTGAGGAGAGCTAGGACCTTTCCTTGGGGAGGAGGGAAGTGCTGTCTCTAACTTCTTGCAGCTTCTTGTCATCATGGTCCTAGGAGAAGCCCGGGCCATGCTCAAGTGGGCAGATGGCAAGATGATCAAGCATGAAGTGGATATGCAGGTGAGCACCTCCTTGAGTTGAAGCTGGCAAATGTCCTGGTTTGGACAGAGCTTGGAATCCACTGATGAGGAAGAGTGGGGAGAAGACCCTGTCCTGTTCTGATGGGAGATAGGGGAACCCAGTGTGGAAGAGGTAGCATCTGACTTTGGCCGCTGGGCTGTGCCTAGTTTAGGGTGAATCCCTTTACTCTGAACCTTTGTTTCCCCATTCCATAAGCCAGGGTGATGTGGCCTTCATCTCAGGATGTGGCATAGACTCACAAGAGGGTGATGGCTGGGGTGGATAGATTGTCTTGATGCAGGACTCACAGTTCCTCTCTGTAAATGGCAATCTTTGTTCCCTGGGCTTAGTGTGGACCCTCAGGAAGGAGAAAGTATTTGAGGCTTGCACAATCACATGAAATGAGGTAGATGGGCTAGGTTGAGTCTTCCAGCTAGTTTTGGTAGATAGGCCAGGAAGCCCTCAGGTGATTGGGTGGATAGGGACAGTTTGGGTATCCTCAAAAGAGGACACTCCTATCCCTGCCTGACTGTGGTCTTTGCTCAGGTCCTGCACCTTTTGGGTCCCAAGGTGGAAGCTGATCTGCAGAAGAAACCCAAGGTAGGGGGCTGGGGATCTAGCTCAGTGGCATAAGTGTCTGCCTGGCAAGTGCAAGGTCCTAGTGTGATTCCCAGCATACACACAAAAAGATATCACGGCATAGTGGCTCACATGTATAATCCTAGCACTGGGGGAGGCTGGGACAGGAGCCTCACTGTGAGTTTGAGGCTAGCCTGGGCTACAAAATGAGTTCAAGGCCGGCCTGAAGTGCATAGTGAAACCCTGTCTCAGAAAGAACACAAAAACAAAAGAAAGAAACCCAAAGTAAGGCCAGGAATGGCCCAGGATTTTGGTGAGGTGTGTGGGGAGGTGGGGTATGGTGTTGCTTTAGGTAGGCAAAGGGAGTATGTGACCTCACTCTCCCCAGACTTTCCCAGGAGAGTGTCTGATGCAATTTTGGTGCTTTTCTCAGGTGGCAAAAGCTCGGCCAGAAGAAACAGACAAGACACCAGCAAAAGATGTAGAGAATGGTGAGAGGCTTGAGGCGCCTATCTCATTCAGCTTGCTGACTTTGGAACCTTCCCTTTGAAGGGTCCTTACAGCCCAGGCTCCTCAGGCCTTTGGACTATCTGGTACCCTGCCAGTCTTCTGCCTTGGCACTGGGCGTACTGGTATTTCTTGTGTCACAGAAGTGTGGCTGTCTATCTCTTGTCTCTGAAACCAGAGAACACAGGCCTGCTCTGTTGCATTCTGGTTGCAGGGTATGGGTAGTAGTGAGAGGTACTTCCCTGAGCTGGATCTGATAGTTACATTCAGAGGACAAAAATTTTTCTTGGTTTTGTCTTTGTAGATGAGCCTGCTAGCCAGACCCTGTCTCTGATGGAGCAGCTGCGGGGGGAGGCCCTTAAGTTCCACAAGCCTGGTGAGTGGGCACTTTGAAACTCTGGGGAGGGCTGGTTCTTGGCATTGACTCCTGCAGCCAGGTCCCTGGGGTAGGGAGCCTTGGGGTGCAGCCTGGTCCCCTGGTTTGTTCTGGTCCTGGCAGGTGAGAACTATAAGACCCCCGGCTATGTTACCACTGCACACACTATGGATCTGCTGAAGCAGCACTTGGAGCTCACCGGGGCCCAGGTATGTGGCAGTGTGGCTAGGCAAGCTAGTGACATGGGGCACCTGCTTGGGCTCCCTCCATACTGGCTTGGCTGACCCATCACCATGGCTGCCCTGGGAAGGAGCATCCATTTCTTTAGTGTGGTCTGAGCTCTGACTTTATTTCTCTGATACCGTTCACCTTAACTCAGGTACGTACCCGGTTCCCGCCAGAACCGAATGGAATCCTGCACATTGGACACGCCAAAGCCATCAATTTTAACTTCGGCTATGCCAAGGTGAGTATGGGTCTAGGGCCTTGGTACTGTGTGCTCCCATATCCTTACATATCTAGGTGCCAGAAGGGTGTCCCTGCTTTGCCTTCTGTTCCTGATAATGGGCCTCAGTTGACAGAGGCCATGGAGGAGCTGCATGTGTGACTAGGAATCTACTGGGCTCACTGGGAAGAACTGAAGGGGCTATGTTGTCTGTCCTGTTAGTGTAAGAGATAGTTTACCTGGAGCATTTGGATACAGGAGGCTGAGAAAACTTGCTGGAGACATTTTTAATTTTGATGTAAGAAAGCTCAGAATGTCCCAGTTCGATGAGCTGCTTGTTACGGATGATGGATGTGTTAGGAGCTCACAGATACTCCTGTGTTCTAGGCCAACAATGGTATCTGTTTTCTGCGCTTCGATGACACCAACCCTGAAAAGGAGGAAGCAAAGTTCTTTACCGCTATCTATGACATGGTGACCTGGCTGGGTATGGACTGAGTGAAGCCGAGGCAGGCCTGGTGTCAGTGGACCTCTCTTTGGGCACAGCCTGCCATTGGGCGTGTCCCGTGAGTGGCCCATTCTTCGTTTTGTTCTGCCTCAGGTTACACCCCTTACAAGGTGACATACGCCTCTGACTATTTTGACCAGCTGTATGCCTGGGCCTTGGAACTCATCCACAGGTGAGGCCGGGCCATAAAGTAGAGCCAGGTAGGCTGACCTCATCATGACCGCTGGGCACTCATTCCCTTTCCCACAGGGGGCAGGCTTATGTTTGCCACCAGCGAGGGGAGGAGCTCAAAGGTCACAACACTCTGCCTTCACCCTGGAGAGACCGTCCTGTGGAAGAATCGCTGCTGCTTTTTGAGGTGGGGTCCTGAAAGGGCAGCTGGGTTTGGGGCACAAGATACTGAGAATGAGATGCCTTTGTGCCTAGAGGCTGCCTGAGTTCTTGTCTCTTACAGGCAATGCGCAAGGGCAAATTTGCCGAGGGTGAGGCCACACTGCGGATGAAGCTGGTGATGGAGGATGGCAAGATGGACCCCGTAGCCTACCGAGTCAAGTACACACCGCATCACCGCACAGGAGACAAATGGTGGGTGTGAGTGTGTGGTGGGCAGTGGGGCAGGGGGGAAGGGCATTGGGCCTGGGGCAGGGCAGAGAGGCAGGATGGTGGGATCCACTGTCTGTGCCCACAGGTGCATCTACCCCACCTACGACTACACTCACTGCCTGTGTGACTCCATAGAGCACATCACTCACTCACTGTGCACCAAGGAATTCCAGTCCCGGTGAGGAAGCTGGGGCCATGGGGTGGGCAGGCCAGTGGGATTCCAGTAGTCCTTCTGTGGTCTCTCCCCGCCTGTGGTGGTGGCCAGTTCTAACCCTGCCCTCCCACCCTAGGCGCTCTTCTTACTTCTGGCTGTGTAATGCACTCGATGTCTACTGCCCTGTGCAATGGGAGTATGGTCGTCTTAACTTGCACTATGCTGTGGTCTCCAAGAGGAAGATCCTCCAGCTTGTAGCAGCTGGTGCAGTACGGTAGGTGTAGCTGTTGGACACATCAAGAGCTGGCAGTCTTAGTGGCATGTGCTGCAAAAGGTCTCACCACCTCATCCACAGGGACTGGGATGACCCACGGCTCTTCACACTCATGGCCCTGAAGAGGCGGGGCTTTCCACCGGAAGCTGTCAACAACTTCTGTGCCCGGGTATAGCCTAGTGGGCTGGGCGGGGAGATGCACACTGGTGTAACAGTATATGGTTGTGGCTGCAGTGAACTTTCTTACCAGGTGGGGGTGACAGTGGCACAGACTACAATGGAGCCACATCTTCTAGAAGCCTGTGTGCGTGATGTGCTAAATGATACAGCTCCACGGGCCATGGCTGTGCTAGAACCGTTGCGGGTGGTTATCACCAACTTTCCCTCTGCCAAGGTGAGCGTGTCTCAACAGTGTGTGGATATGGTATGGGTGCCTGGGCATGGGGGTTCTTGTGGCTCATGTGACTCATGTGCTTGTGTTCTGCTATAGCCCTTAGACATCCAGGTACCCAACTTTCCAGCTGATGAGACCAAGGGCTTCCACAAGGTTCCTTTTGCATCTGTTGTCTTCATTGAGAAGATGGACTTCAAGGAGGTGAATGTGGGATAGAGGCTTCTGAATGGGATAAAGGGTCCTGTCAGCTGTTTTTTCTGATGTTGGGTCTTTTCATCTCTTTATCCCATTTATCAGTCCATCTACTACTTGCTTTAAATGAGTCAGACCCTGGTAGACATGGGGGTGGGGGGGGAAGCTTCATACTTGTCTAACCCTTGTAGCCTTTTCTTTCTTTTTGTTTTGTTTTTTGTTTTGAGACAGTCTTGCTGTGTAGCTCAGGCTGGCCTTGAACTCTTGGCAGTGCCCCTGCATCTGCCTCTCAAGTGCTGGGATTACAGCTGTGGGCCACCACACTCAGCATTGTTTCTGCACCCTTTACCTCTAGGAGCCAGAGCCAGGCTACAAGCGCCTTGCTTGGGGCCAGCCTGTGGGCCTGAGACATACAGGCTATGTCATTGAGCTGCAGCACGTTGTCAAGGTGAGGCAGCTGTAGCTTTCCTATAGCAGTATCTGCTCGGGCTACAATTTGGTGGTGGTTACCCAGTCTGATTACAGACCTCCCCACTTCCAGGGCCCCAGTGGCGCTGTGGAGAGCCTGGAGGTGATCTGCAGACGGGCTGATGCTGGGGAGAAGCCTAGGGCTTTCATTCACTGGGTGTCACAGCCTCTGACCTGTGAGATTCGGCTGTATGAGCGACTGTGAGTGAGCAGAGCTGGGTGGAAGCAGTTACAAGGTGGGCACTGACAGCTGTGGCTGCCCAGCCAGGGGACTGACAATCACTCTGGGTGTAGATTCCAGCACAAGAATCCTGAAGATCCTGCTGAGGTTCCTGGTGGATTCCTGAGTGACCTGAATCCGGTAAGCTCACGGTGTGTTGGGATGGTGGTAGGTCTCTCTGTCTGGATTGCTGCCTGAGTTGCCTGTCTGCAGGAATCCCTGCGAGTGGTGGAAGCAGCATTAGTAGACTGCTCTGTGGCTCTGGCAAAGCCCTTTGACAAGTTCCAGTTTGAGCGCCTTGGGTACTTCTCCGTGGATCCAGATAGCTATGAAGGACAGGTACTTGTTTATTTTGGTACCGGAAATCAAACTCCAGACCTTGCGCTCGCCAGGTAGGCGCCTATGCCACTGAGCTGTATCCCTGGCCCAAGGACAGGTACTTGACTTTACCCACCTGTCCCTTTTGGGAGGGACAGTGAGGTTGGCTGTGAAGTTGGCTGTCACTCGTTGCGGTCCCTTAATTGTCACCAGTTGAGCTGGAGGAGGGGCACTCGTGGTCTACAGACAAAACTGGCTCAGAGATTAAGTCCAATGTACACAATTTTATATAGACCCTACTTAATCTTCAAAGGAGCGAGTGGGCATGGGGGTTGTTAGACTCCTTCTGAAATCGAGCTCCAGAGATGCCTGGTCCCATACACAAAGTCACAACGTTACTGGGAGCCTGCATCTCCTGATCCCTGATCCTCAGTTCCTCTGGGATGAGGAAGGACTTACGGTGAAACCTGTCTAGGCCATCTGGCCTGGTTCCGGGTTGGCAGTCATTCTTCTCCCACTGCCCTCCAGCTTGTCTTCAACCGAACTGTCACACTGAAGGAGGACCCAGGAAAGTTGTGAACTACAAGTGTTGCATACCTACCTCACCCTCCTGAAAGCTGAGGAGGGGCTCACTGCCCCACACTCCATGTCAATAAAGAATAGCTAAATCTACCCTGGAGTCTGTGTGTTGTCGGGATTAATATCCTCAGCGCCAGGTCTGAGGGGCTGGAGAGCCCTGGGGTTCTGTACCATGTTCAGAACAGAAAATGCAGTTCATGTTGGTACCCGGGCAAACAATCCTGGTTCCGTCTGATTATTCAGCAACTATTGAGTGTCTAGTAAGGTGCCAGGCACGGATGACTTAAGGCAGAAATGTGGCACCTTTTACGTTCTTCTGGAAGAAGGGAGACCGGTGACAAGGTCTCCTTTGTGCGCGCGACCCCCTGGGGCCCGTGCGAGCCTGGGCCCCGGACTACTACTCTATCAACAAGTAACTTTGGACAGACCCCGAAGGGCTAGGGGCGCGCGCCAGGACAAAAGGCAGAGCGCCAAGGCCTAGAGGCGGCGAGAACCTGCGGCAGGCTGGTGGGTGGCGTGGGTGCCGCGTGTGTCTGCAGCTTTAACGCCTTCCACATTTTCCCTGTATACAAACACCGAGCTACCCCGGGCCGCTTTAAGGTGGCCCTGATTGCAGAGGGCCGAGTTCAAACCGCGCTGCAAGGCTACAGTTCCGGACGCTGGGCGCCTCTAGAGCCGAGCAGCGCAGGAGCTCAGGAGGACGGAAGGCGGTGGGGCGCGCCGGGCCCGGGTCGCGGCTTT
Source organism: Dinomys branickii (assembly GCA_004027595.1). Classification (NCBI taxonomy): domain Eukaryota; kingdom Metazoa; phylum Chordata; class Mammalia; order Rodentia; family Dinomyidae; genus Dinomys; species Dinomys branickii. The sequence continues at coordinate 144,323 of PVLD010001071.1, read as the reverse complement.
GTGGGGCCACCTTAAGCGAAAGGCCAGCCCGCGCCGGGCCCCGCCTCGCGTGGGGCTACGCGACCAAAGGAGGCACCGGCGGGCGGCAGAAGGTGGGTTCAGGAGGCGCTCCCGGCCACCGCCCGCGGAGGCCACCCGCTGGGCCGAGCCCCAGCCTTGCTCCGCCCTGCGTGGAGGGGTGTCCAGGGCGGGGCGCCCCGCCCCACACCTCGGGACTTGCTTTCAGCTTGGGCAGCGTGGGGTGCGGCCTCCCTCCGGGTCTGAAGCGTTCACTTTAAGTCTGGCCGGGAGGCAGCCTCACTTCTCGCGGGATCCGACGCTCCCATTCTCGCGAGAGGGGCATTCGGCACCGATTGGCTGTGAGGGTTGAATGTAAGATGGCGCTCAGGGAGCTGTGAGGAGAAAATCCTGTCGGTCTTGGGTCGGCGACGGTGGAACCGGGACCCCGGGCGATTCGGCGGGGCCGGCGGGTCGAGTGGAGGCGGCGGCGGTGACGTCGCTGGGTGAGGGCTTCGGTGGGGGCAGGGACGCGGGGAGACTGCAGGCCTCGGCCGAAGGCCCACCCCACACAACGGCTGGCGGGGGCGGGCAGATCGCCGCTGCGGGGCCCAGGAGAGTTCGGGGCGGCTCCGGAGCCGAGAAGGTCCCTGGGCTCGCGTGCCCCCGCCCCTGGGTGGGGGAGGGGCGGGCCGATGATTCGTGTGGGCGCGGCGCGCGCTATTGCGGGCGCGCGCCCGAGCATATTTTTACGCGCGAGTACGCGCGCGCTGTGCGGCCTCTTAGGGCGCGTGGCCGCTGACGTGCGCGTCCTCGTTGCGGATATTTCGGCTCTCGAAGCTGTGGCCCACGAGAGGAGCGGCTTCCCGGGCGCGCGCCCGCCTGCGACCCCCGGTTTTCGTGCTCGCGCCCTGCTGTTGGGTAGCGATGCTGCTTTGAGAGCGCGCAGAACGCCGCTTTTGAGGCTCGGGGCTGCGGGCTAGAGGCTCACTGCGTGGGGAAGTTTGAGGCTTGGGCCCTTCCTGCTCTGGTGACGTCCCCGGGCAGCCATGGTCTAGGCCTGCGGAGAAACCTGGCGGGTTTGCTGTCTAGTTTGCGGCTCCGCTTCTCTGCGAGGCGGGCGAGATTGCTGGTTGATCTCGAAGAACGTGGTTACCCGCGGCCAGTGTGCGGGGTGGGTGTCTGGGGAGGGTGCTGCCCTGCATCGGAAACAGACTCCTCTTGGCCCGATAGGGCATCGAGTCCCCTCGGGTTTCTCACCTTGTGTTAGTGCCTTTGTGCCAGGGAGGGAACGTTAGCGTCACAAGACTCTGCAGTAGTATCTGCTTTCCTGTCCTTAGAAACCAGTTCTTCCATAAGCGCAATTCATACATGTCACCTCTGTGCGCTCCGGAAGGGGATGTCTCCCCTTTGTAGAAGATGTGAAACTCTGTGAGCCCAAAAGTGCCCTCTTTAAATCCTTAAATGCAGTCTTTTTTGTTCCCCCTGCATGAAGGCGCTTACTGTAGTCGGTTCCGTTGAGCGCCCCCCGCCCAGCCAAAAAGTTGCCTAGAACAAATTGGATGAACTTGAGAACGCTTTGCTTTTTTAATTCAAAGTTTCCTACTAGAAATTTCTAAAGCCTGTCCATGTATCACTGTGAAAGTCCAATGATTTAAATCCTTAAATCCTTCTTGGCTCTTTTTTTTTCTTCTCCCCACTTCGACAGTGTTCTGGCTCCAGGAGAATTCTTAAGTTTGTCCTAGGGAAATATGCGTCTCTTTTTCCTTAGATAAAATATCTCCTAGTTTATGTTGTACTGTCTTGCTTAATTAAGATTGGAAAAGAGGACGCTAAGAGGAGCGAAATTAATGCATATGATAATGATGGGGTAGTTTTAAAAATATACTGTATTTTTAAAGAACAAATTAAACTCTAAAAAGAGGCAGAGGATGGAAGGAACTTCTTTGTTCTGTCTTCTTCAGAATGTTAGAAGTCCTAAGGACTCAGGACAAGCAGCAGAAATACATGCAACATGGTGACTGGTGAGTTAAATCGTTCATGTGCTGGAAGTATGTGCGCACCATTCTTTTTGGTAACCCTGGAACATTACAGATGGGGGTGCTGTCTGCCAGAAGAGATGTGGGAGACTGCATCTTTGACTTGAAAAGTGTTCTCTTGTAAATCAGTGCAACTCTCACCCTTTCACAAAAGCACCGCATCTAAGGACAGCTCGAATCTCCCCGCTCCCGGGTCAAGTTTATCCAGGGTGTGCTTAAAATCTTACTACACCTTTTAGGCTTTCGTATTCTGCATACCTATGTTGAGCTCTTTTAAATTAACGTTTGTAAATAATATTTCCATAACTCATAGACTAAGATGTATATATTTGATATATTCTAATCCTCTGTGATGAAATTATGTATCTTTCCATGAACTTCTGCAGCTAAACATCTCGTTTCCAGCTTGTGTTGCCATTTCAAGCAAAAGATCAAATAGCTGTTTCTTTTTTTTTTCTTTTGACGGGGGTGGGGGGATCAGGGCCTTGCTATGTAATTCAGGCTGGCCTTGAATTCACTGTGACCCAGGTTGGCTTCAAACTCTTGAGGACTGGCCTGTTTCAGCTTCCTGAATGCTGGTATTGCAGGTGTGTGCCACCATGCCCAGCTGAGTTTCCTTATAAATTTGATTTGCTACAAAAATAATAACCACAGTAAGGGTCTTTGGGTATGGCTATCTCCCCTTATAGCAGCCTGAAAACAGGGATGTCTTTCTTTAAGCTTGCATGCTTTCGTTTAATATCATCAGTTGTGTGCGCTTGATGTGCCATGCTTATTCTGTGCTTTTTAAATGGGCATCCTTTGTCTGTGAGAGTCTTTTTAGTTTTTGTGTGGTGCTGGTCATTGAACCCAGGGCTCCTGTCTGCAAGGTACATGTTCTGCCATTGAGCTGCATCCCCTAATTTTTAGGAAGGGCCTAGCTAGATTGCTCAGGCCGGCTTCAGTTGTGATCCTCCTGCTTCAGCCTCCCGAGTAGCTGGGATTACTGTGCCACTATGTCAGGCTGTGTAAAAGTCTGTTTGTATTTATTTATTTATTTTTCATTTACAGACCTGGGGACTGAACCCAGGGTGCCCTACCACTGATGTGCACCCCCAGCACTTTTCATTTTCTAATTTTTAAACTCGGTCTTGCTAGGTTGCCCTTTGGGGGTTGACTTTGTGATCCTCTTGTTTCAGCCTCGCGGAATGCTGGGATTCCAGAGGTGTGGTAGGTGCCAAGTGCCTGGTTTAAGGTCTTTCATTTTGGGGTTGGTCTTTGAATGAGGTATTATATAAACACCTGTTCTTCTCAATTACTTTGTTGCCCTGCAGTTTGATTTAGATGTTGTTAAGTCTTTTCCAGGCTTCACTCAAATGCTTCCTTTGTTTTATTTCCCTGGTCATACTGGATTGTGATTTGTTTTTGTTTTTTGTTTTTAGTACTAGTGGTCAAAACAGTGTGTGAAGCACACGCTGTACCACTGAGCTGCACTCCCAGCCCTCAGTTGTGACTGCTGTTACAGTGAAGTGGATCTTTTGCTCTGCTGAATGGGGAAAAGGAATGCTTCTTTGCTCTCAGTATTTCAGCCAGGGCAGAACTGTAGGCAGAACTGACAAGCTGTGTCAGAAAGCTAATACTAAAGCCAGGCTTGGTGGTGCATCCTGTAATCCCAGCACTGGCACTCAGAGGCTAAGACAAGGATTCAAGCAAGTTCAAGGTTGGCCTGGGTGATTTACTGAGTCTCTGTTAGAAAATAAAAAATAAGAAAGAGCTATACTTCAGTGTGGAGGTCCTGGGTTCAATGCCTAGTGCTGCCAAAGAAAATTTATTTTCTATGTGTGTACATTTTTTTAGGAAATTCTTTATAGGGATGTGTTCTGTGTGCCATTAAATGAAAAATTACAAAGTAAGCTTCATTGTAACTTTTGTAAGAAACTGAACAGTGCTGAGTGTGGTGCATATGCCTGTAATTCCAGCACTCAGGTAGTCTAGGAGGATCGCAAGTTCCAGCCTGGTCTAGACGATTTAGGGAATTAACAAGAGCCTGTTTTCTTTCTTTATTTTTTGGTATCAGGCTTTTTTTTTTTTTTTTTTTTTTTTTTTTTTTTTTTTTTTTTTTTTTTTTTTTTTTTTTTTTTTTTTTTTTTTTTTTTTTTTTTTTTGTCTTTTTGAGATAGGATCTGGCTATGCTGTTCAGGTTGGCCTTGAGCTCACTTTGTAGCACAGGCTGGCCTTGAATTTGCAACGGTCCTCCTGCCTCAGCCTCCCGAGTGCTGGGATTATAGGCATGCACCACCATGCCTGGCTTTTTTGGTATCAGGAATCGAACTCATTCATGACCTTGTGCTTGCCAGGCAGGCACTTGTGCTCCTGAATTATATCCCCAGCCCAAGATCCTGTTTTAAAATAAAAAGGATTTGTTTTGTTTTTGAGCCAGGGTCCCACTATATAGTTCAGGCTGGTCTTGAACTCGCTTCATACCCCAGATTAACCTCCAACTCACAGGATCCTCCTGCCTCATCCTCTCCTGAGTGCTGGAATTACAGATGTGTGCTACCCTGCCTGGCTTACAAAAAACAAACAAACAAAAAATAGTTTTTAAAGGACTGAGGATGTAGCTCAGTGTGAAGAGCCTGAATTTAATCTCCAGTACTGCAAAAAAAAACAAAACAAAAAACAAGCAGAAAAGAACAATGTCAGCATCCCTAAACCTTTTATGAATCCTTTTTTGGTCACATCTTCTCCATCCCTAGAAACAGCTACTGTTGTAACTTGTGTGATATTCTCATTCATTTTCTTTTTACATTTACCATCTCTGTATTCCTTTTTATTTTTTTTTTTTTTTTGAGACAGGATCTCATTATGCAGTTGAGGCTGGCCTTGAGCTCACTTTGTAGCCTATCTAGGCTGGTCTCGAACTCACAACGATCCTCCTGCCTCAGCCTCCCAAGTGGGATTACAGGCATGTGCCACCAGCTTCATCTTTATATTCCTAAATAATTTAGCTTTGTTTTATATAAATAGAAGTTTATTTTTTTATTTAGAAATAGGATCTCAATGTGTAGTTCAGGCTGGCCTTGAACTCACTGTAGAGCTCACATTGGCCTCAACTTTTGGCGGTCTTCCTGCCTCAGCCTTTCCACCAAGTCCTGGGATTACAGGAGTGTGCCACCATGCCCTGTCATACTTTACTGTTGGTTCCTCATTTTTTTTTTTTCAAACTTGTCCATGTGTGCAGCTATACTTGATGGTAATTTTTATACTGTATTATGTTATTTGAATAGATCACAATTTATTAATTCCTCTGTTGATAAAACATCTAAATTGCTTCCATTGTTTGACTAAAAATGGTATTATGACCATTCCTGAATAAGTACCCTTTACACATACATACGTACATGCCATGTACACCTAGGGGTAGGATTGGTGTGTTTTATGGCATGGTATTCTCAGGTTCTCTAGCTTGTGCAAATGGTTTTGCATTTATAGTCTATCAGTATTTTATAGGAACATGAATTTAAAGTTCCTAGTTGAAAGTATGTGTTGTCCAGAAAGTAGAACTATGATGAAAATACCTGTAATTCAGGGATTTCTTGTAGTTGTGGAACAGATAAATGGCCTAATGGGAAATGATTTCTATCACAAACTTGTAGTGGATTAGTTATCTTTAAGTAGAGAAATGTTTCTTCTGCTCTTCTTTGAAGTTACTGTAGGACAGTTAGGACAGATATGACTGTAAAGTAGAAATTGTTCTTGTGACTGTATTCTTCAAACCAGACTTGTGAAACTGTGAGGAGCCATTGCTAGAATAGATGGGAGCCTTGAGAGCGACTTGAGGACCAAAGAAGAGGCAGGATTCTGTGAGGCAGCTCAGACTTTCTCTGAGGCAATGGGAAGGGAACTGTGACCACTAATTCAGGACCTACTCCACAGAACTGTGTGGAGATACTGGAAGAGGTATCAGAGTAAGTGACACAAGGGAGGGTGCTTCTGGTGAGTACTTAGATTTCCTTCCCTTAGTACTTAAATAGAAAAATGAAAGACGTTAGCATACAGTCCTGTGGGGCTAGTTCAGAGTGATCTCGTCCTGTGGCACCATTGTTTTCTAGTAATACAATACTAGTTTTATGTGTGGAAGGGCTGCTTTGAGTGATGTTAAGTCAGATACCGGAAGATACCCGAGCTTCCTTCTGGGCACAGCAGGTAAAATCAGGTGCATCTGTTGTTGGGGGGAGGGCGCTGATTTGCAAAAAGGCCATCCCTGAGGTCTTTGGAAGCACATAGTTGTTTACAGAGCCCCACCCAGCAGAGGCCTAGTGTATTTTCTTTTTCCATCAGTACTCGTTTGACTCCCAGAAATTGGGCGTACTCAGATATTCCCACAACTTTTTCAGGAGCATTGTAATTAATTCCTTTACCAGAATCATTTGTCATGTATAGAGAATATCAGATCTTTCTTGTTCTCTATCCTTGAGGCCCAGCCTTTGCATCTTGAAGGCAGCATCTTGAATTGATGTAATTGGTATTTGGTGCTTGATTGTTTTGTTTGTCTTTTAAGAGCTCCAATTTTGAGGGGAAATCATGCTGCCCTCAACAAGAGTTTTTTTCTGTTACTGTTACTGCTGTATAGCTATTCTATAAAAAATGATGGCTTTTAAGTTATCTTCTTAGTTTAGCACAGCTTGTGGAAGTTGTAAGAGAGTATTAGGGACTGGGTGTGGTCATGCACACCTGTAATCCCAGCACTTGGGAGGCTGAGGCAGGAGGATCTTTATGAGTTTGAGATCAGTATGGGCTACAAAGTGAGCTCAAGGCCAACCTGAACTGTATAACAAGACCCTGTTACACCAAATGTGATGCCGCACACCTGTAATCCCAGCACTTGGGAGGCTCAGGCAGGAGAATTATTGTGAGTTCGAGGCCAGCTTGGGCTACAAAGTGAGCTCAAGACCAGCCTGAACTGCATAGCGAGACCCTGTCTCCAAAAAAAGAGAGTATTAGGAAGAACCTTAAATCCTGTATGATTCCATCAGCCAGGCATAACTGCTGTATTATTATCATTCTGATACATTTTTTTTGATAGTTCTTTCCCCTAACATACAACTAAAGAATACTGAGATATATAATAAAACTTTGTGGGATGCTATTTTACACCTGTGTATTTCTGTTGCCTTAACCCAAAACTTTGTGTGGGAGAATCAGGCAAAAATCTCCTCCCATAGGTTAGCATACCCCTGTTGATACTGCCAGGGGATTGAACCAAGGGCCTTCTGCATGCTATACAAGTGTTCCACCACCAGCGTACATCCTAGCTCTTTTCATTTTACTTAATTTAATTATATTTGGGATTGAACCTGGAGCACTACGCCACTGAGCTACATTCCTAGCCTGTAAGTTTGTGATCTTTTTGCCTCATCTTCCCCAGTAGCTGGGATCGTAAGTGTGTGCCACCACTCTAAGCTGCTTTTCCTTTTTTTTTTTTTTGGTACTGGGAATCAAAGGACCTTGTGCTTGCTAGGCAGGCATTTGTGCCGCTGAGCTATATCCCCAGCCCTGATTTTCTTTCTTGATAAAAGTTTAAATCATTGTGTTGTTTTTGTGTGGCTGGGGATAAAACTCACAGCTTTGCTTACGCTAGGTAAATGCTTTACCAAGGAGCTACATACATCCTTAGCCCTGAAGAATGAATTTTGGTCAGGTGAAGTGGCACTGGCCTATAATTTTAGGACTTTGAGGGGGTAGGGGATGAGGCAAGTAGAATGGCAGTTTTCACGCCAGGCAGTTTAGCAATATAGTGAGACCCTGTGAGCAACAAAGGTGGTGGTAGGGCACTGGGAATGTGGCTCAGGGCAGAGGGCCCGGGTTTAATCCCAGCACTAAAAAAGGAAAAAAAAAATGTTTTTTATGGTTTTTTGAGACAGGGTCTTGCTATGCAGTTCAGGCTGGCCTTGAGCTCAATTTGTAGCCCAGACTGGTCTTGCACTTGCAATGACCCTCCTGCCTCAACCTCCAGAGTGCTGGGATTATAGGCATGTGCCACCACGCCTGGTTTCATTCTCTTCTGAGAGCTGAATATCCAGCCTGTTTGCCTTTTTGTATTTGGACTAGAGTTCCTTGTAATAACTTCCTTTGAAGATGCTGTTCTGGAGAAATACTGATAGATAGCATTTGCTTGAGAATGTTTTCTGTCTACTTTGGAACCTTTATTTACCAAAAAACAACAAAAAAAAATCCTTTGGATTTTGATTTGATATGAAATATTGTATTCTTAAACTACAGTTATTTAAGCAGAACTATATTCAACTAAATGCCTGTCAAAAATAGAGGGCAAAGGAGCTGTAGGGGTAGGTCACTGGTAAAAGTGTGTGCTTATCATGTGCAAAGCCTTGGGTTTGATCCCTAGCATCACTTTGGAAAAAAATAAAGCATGGAACTTTATTTGCCGTACATTGTAGGAAATCCAGAGATACTCTGAAGTTAGTAAAGTGATTGCCAGAGGGTGACGAGAGGGTGAGCGGAGGGTGATTTAAATGCGCTAAACTCCTCTGGACAGGTGATAAATATTTTAAATTGGTAGACTAAGAACCAGAGATCATCCAGGGATGGGGGCACATGCTTGTGATCCCAGCTACTACTATAGTTGTCAAGCTGAACAAGATAACAAGTTTGAGGACAACCTTGGCAGTTTGATGAGCCTCTGTCTCAAAATAAAAAGCACTTGGGAATGTAGTTCTGTGCTCCCTGGATTCAGTCCTTGGAACTATAACAAACAAAATCAAAAGCAGAGGTCAAAATACATTTAGCTATGTTTACTTTTCATTTTATACTTTCACATCCCTTCCCCCCCCACCCCTGCAAAAAAAAGCCAGATGTGGTGGCACATACCTGTAATCCCAGCACTGAGGAGGCTAGAGGCAGGAGGGTCACTGTGAGTTTAAGGCCAGTATTGGGAACATAGTGAGTTCAAGGCCAGCCTAAACCATAAAGGGGAGACCCTGTCTTCAAAACAAAGCAATGATTACCTTACTTTTTTTTTTTTTAACTTTATAAAGATGTTTATTTGTTTCACTTAAACTGCTTACCTTGTCAGATTAAAAAATTAGAGGCAAACTGGTTTACATTTTAAAATAGATCATACCTGTAGTTCCATTAAAAACAATGTAAATACAAGCAGTCTGTATATCTTGCTGGTGAATTGACATGATACTTTTAGTTCCCTGACCCTTTGACCTTATCTCCTTGAGTTATTTTCTTTTCCATTTTGGCCACTGGCCACAAGAGAGGAGTGGGGTTGGGGCTTAGAACATAGTGATATGGCTGTTTGGTGTGATTTGTTTAATTGCTCACCCTTGCAATTCACTCCTACCACTCCTAACAAAGATTGAGATTTAAGCCCCTGAGCTTTAGAGCTTTCTGTCAGCTTTTTTTTTTTTTTTTTTTTGAGACAGGATCTCACTGTGTAGTTCAGGCTGGCCTTGAGCTCAGTTTGTAGCTTATCCAGGCTGGTCTCGAACTCGCAACGATCCTCCTGCTTCAGCCACCCAAGTGCTGGGATTATAGGCATATGCTTATAGGTGTATGCCCCCACTCCTGGCTTAGTCACCTTTTTTTTGCATAGGTATTTTGCACCGGTATGGATGGAGGATAGGAGCCCAAAGGGAACAAATCACTGTTAAATTTATAAGATGAGATGGGGAAAGTCTGTCCAGTCCTTTTAAAAGATAAGACTGCTGTCATCAAGCATACAGAGCTACTGTGGCGATCGTTACATTACTTATGTATTTTTATGCTATTAGCATCCAGCCCAGGAGTGCTGTACCACTGTGCTATGTTCCTGGATCTTTTTTTTTTTAATTTGAGACCGGGGGTCTCACTGTGTTGCCCAGGCTGACCTCTGAACTTGCAGTCCTCCTCTCTCACTTCCTGAATAGTTGGGATTACAGGTGTGCAACTTTGGCCCTGCTGGTTTGTTTTTTTTTTAAGTGCTTGTTGTTTTTTTATAGTGGAAGTGAAAAACTGAAATATATACCAACATGGGAGAGGAGACCTATTATTATGTTCTCATATAATATCTCCCTTAACTCCGTTGAGCAGAACGTGATTTAGAGTCCTGAACATTGTGAACTTCGTAATATCATCAAGTTTTTATTCCATCCTTGAGGGTGGTCACCTACACTTGAGTAACCTGTGTGGGATCCAACAGAAGGACAGTGTGGTTGGTCTTGATGCTCCTCCGTGTTCCTTGGGGATCACTGATGACTTTCTTTTGCGTTCTCATAGCAGGCTTTAAGACTAATTTTCTACCCTGAGAGGACTCCATAGCAGGAGGAAAAGGAAAGCTGGGTAAGGGAAATGGTCTAAAAAGATGTGGAAAGTGGGCAGAGAAAAGTTGTTTCCAGAGACAGCACATCAGCAAGGGTTTTCCCTTGTACCCTGTGACTTATACTGGTTGTTCTCTGTACTCTGTTATACCTAGTTTCTTTAAAATTGGAGGCTTTTCTAAGAGGAATGCCCAGGAAATTGTGATTTCAGATAAAATAAGGTGTATTGTTCTTTAGTTATGGATGAATATATTCTCCATGTATTACAGACATTGTTACAAAAATGATTACTGAATCTGTTTTTTAGAAGCATGGAAATATGTCTCCTATATTTACGCAGTACCCCTTAGAAATAGTGCCAGTGTCATTAAATTGGATTAATGACCATATTTTTTCTTTACTTTCACTCTTGCCCCGGGTGTGTAATTTTTCCCCCAGAGTGTGTACTAACCATTTCCTAGGGGAGATTCCTGTATGCCTTTCCCTAGTGTGTACAACTACACTATGCCTTTTATTGTTACAAGTTGTGGATCTCACACAAAGGAGGAATCAGTTCTTCCTGTCCACATTGAATTCCAAATGCAACAGGTATATGAGAAGCACCTGTTCTATGTGAGCTAGCGAGGACCGCGATACAGTCTGTCTGCTAGGAGTTTAGAGCCAAGTAGAAGAAAGGGAGTGCGACACATATACCTGAGACCTATCACATGAGGCCTACAGCATCAGGACAGTAAAGGAGAGACTAACATTTCTGACTTGATGCCTCGGGGAGACAAATCATATTTCTGGACATTAGAGACTGAGAGTTCTTAAGGCAGGAAACTTCAGTCGGTTTGCTGTTGCTTTTGTTCTAGAGGTGGTACTGGTCAAGCAGGGAAGGTGCAGAGACAGCAGTGACAGGTCGTTTAGTATTCACATATGATGTAATTGTCCCCTAGGTGAATATCCACCTTTGTAGGTCAATTTCAATTCATAAATACTGGACAGAAAACCTGCAGAACTGACTTCTGGTCTCTTTCTCTTTCAACTTTAGTAGTGATGTAGTCATTTAAGTCACTGTTCAATTCCCTCCCATCAATAACTTTAATAAAATTACTACTCATAGAATGCTGCCTGTTTGTCCCAGATACTTTTCCAAGTGTTTGATATACATTTAATCCTCATGTCAACTCTGAGGTAAGTAATAAACCTTGTTTTATAGACAGAAAAACTAAGGTTGACTGGCTTAGTTACACAGCTGAGAGTGGTTCACTCAGATATTGTGGCTCTAAAGTGTGTGCCCTTAGCAGTCAGCTGTGCCACAGAAAAAGGTGAGCAAATGAGATTTTTGGTGTTTCTGCTGGGATCTGGTGCTTTGGTTGGGAGATGAAAAATACGTCCGCTCTCTTGGGTCTTGCCACAGCTGGGTTGCATACCTGTCTCTCCACTGTACGACATGCTTGGTGGCTGAAACAAAACATGTCGGTAGGAATCTCTGATCCTAGCTCCCTCCTCCTCGCTTAGTAACTCTCTGTGATGAGCAGAGAGCAGTTTGCATGTGACATTTACTGTTCACAGCAATGCTTGGCTCTGCCGAGAAGGTGGGATTGGCCTACTGCCGGATGGGGAGTGTGTTTTCAGCCTGTTTCATCCAGTACTGTGAAGCATGCTTTTGTTTTCAGTGTGGTATAGTTTGATTTAAGAAATGTTAGTGGAAATATTTTTACGCATTAGCTGAAAATACAAGATGATGCATTAAAACTTTATTTTGTATTCTATTTATATCCAACTGCCCTGACCATTCTTTGATGTCGAGTGATTGCTTCTGTGCATTTCAAGATACAAAAACAGCATAGTTTTGACTTCTGTCCACTTATTTTATTTTTAGGAACCCTAAAGTCTCTGCAATATGAATAATTCTCTGGAGAACACCATTTCCTTTGAAGAATACATCCGAGTGAAGGCACGGTCTGTCCCACAACACAGGATGAAGGAATTTCTGGACTCACTGGCCTCTAAGGGTCCAGAAGCCCTTCAGGAATTCCAGCAGACAGCCACCACTACCATGGTGTACCAACAGGGCGGGAACTGCATTTATACAGACAGCACTGAAGTGGCCGGGTCTTTGCTTGAACTTGCTTGTCCAGTCACTACCAGTGTTCAGCCACAGACCCAACAAGAACAACAGATCCAGGTTCAACAGCCGCAACAGGTTCAGGTAAAAGGGAAATGTTTAGGTGTAGCCTGTTTAATACCTTCATTTGCTGTCAGAGTTTTGAGTATTAGGAACATCATCATCATCATCATCATCATCATTATTATTACTATTTTTGAGACAGGGTCTCACTGTGTAGTTTAGGCTGGTCTTAAAATCACTTTGTAGCTGCACACTTGCAGTGCTCCAACTGCCTCAGCAGTGGATCCCGAGTGCTGGGATTATAGATGTATACCACCATACCTGGCCGGGAACATCATATCTATACAGATGCTAATTTTTTTTTTTTTTTTTTTTTTTTTTTTTAAGACAGGGTCTTACTGTGCAGTTCTGGCTGGCTTTACGCTCACTTTGTAGCTCAGGTTGGCCTCGATCTCACAACTGATCCTCCTGCCTCAGCCTCTCAAGTGCTGGGATTACAGATGCGTGCTACCTCACTCAGCAAGAAATTATTTTTGTGCCAGGCATTTGCTGTCAGGGTTTTGCGAAGTGGGAACATTATAACTATACAGATGTTAGGTTATTTTTGTACCACATGTGGTGGTGCACACAAGGGAATCTTCTTAATATTCTTTTTTCCTTTCTTTTTTGCAGTGCTAGGGATTGATTAGTAGTAGCCTTGTACATGCTACTAAAAGAGTCTTTGAAACTTTAACACTAAAGCTATTATAATTAACATGTACTAAAAATACTTTCAGTTAGTATAAACTGAAAAAAAACACAGATACATGCTGTTTGCCTTGGAGAATTGAACAATTAAGAGTTCTGGGACTGGATTTGGGTGTAATAGCTGCATGCGACTGAGGCTTTGCTGCCGTCCATGCCAGGAGATTCGGAATTAACTAAGAGTCTTAAAGCACACACGTACTCACGTGTGTAGTCAGCCATATTTCGGAATCTATGAGTGATTGCTTGTAGAACCCCTTATATAAGATATCAAAATCCGAATGCTTAAATCCCCCCTGTTGCTGTGTAGTCCAGGATCTTGCTGTGTAATCCTGGCTGGCCTTGAACTCACTGTGTAGCTCAGGCTGGCCTTGAACTCACAGTGCGCCTCCTGCCACAGCTTCCTGAGTGCTGGGATTACAGGTGTGCACCACTATGCCTTTTATAAAGTTATAAATTTGTACATGAGCTATGTATACCTTGTATATTTTAAATGTCCAGGTTACTTATAATACTTAATACAAAGTTAAGAGTTACACAATATTGCTTAGGGAAAAATGAGAAAAACTGAATATGTAATCCTAGTATTCAGGTCAAACCATAACCACATCTATTTTATAACATTTTAGTCAGCCCATAAAGAAACCCCATACTTAGTACTCCATATTTTCCCCAGCTACCTCTCCAACCCTAACAACTAGCTACTATTCCGCTTTCTGTTTGTGGAGTAAATACAATTATTTTGAACTTTTCATATAAATAGAATACACCATGTGATCTTTTGTGACTAACTTCAGGTAGCATATTCTGGGTCTGTTAGTGTAATGTAGACTTTTGTTTATTGTGAATAATGCTGTGAACATTGACAGACAAGTTTTTGTATGGGTATGTTTTCTGTGGGCTGTATACCTGTATGAAATTGCCGAGTTACATGATTCATTTATTGTGTTTGTCATATATTTAACTTTTGAGGAGCTCTTGGACTATTTTCTAAAGTGTTACACCATTTTTTACATCTACCTCAGCAGAGTTCTGATTGCTCCACATCTTCACCAAGTCATTACCCTTTTTTCTTTTCCTGGGAATTGAACCCAGGAATTTGCTCATCCTAGACAAATGCTCTACCACTGAGCTGCATCCTCACTCCTCTATTATTTTGAGACATGTTAGCCTTGGCCTTAAATTTGATCCTCCTGCCTCAGCTTCCTGAAGAATTTGGGATTACAAATGTGTGCTACTGTGCCTGGCTTTTTTTTTTTTTTTTTTTTTTTGGTAAAGCCATTCTAGTGGGTATGAAGTGGTATCTCATTGTGATTTTGATTTTCACTTCCTTGATATCTGGTTATGTTGAACAACTCTTTATGTACTTATTGACCATTTGTGTGTGTTCTTCAAGGAATCATCTATTCAGAGTCCCATTTTTTGTGTATATGAAGTCCAGCTTCATTCTTTCGCATGTAGGTGTCTAGCTGTCCCAGAGATATCCCTGGTTATCCTTTGTCATGTATGTCCTCTTACTAGGTAGAGAACTTCATCTGCTTTCTAATTACCTGTTTTCTTATTTTCATTTATTTGTTTTCTTTTTTTTTGTACTTTTATAAATTCTACCTGTGGTTAAGAGTAATTTTAGTTATGTATGTGTAATGGAAAAGTTTATTATACACAATACATGACATTTTTCATGCTGCTTTGCATAATAAAGTAACTAAGAAGAAATGAGCTTCATTACCAGAAGTATGTGACCTAGAGTATAGTAACTGTGTTAAAATAAAATTACCTGGATTTTGTGGGGCTTTAAAAAGTCTGCTTTCTCTCATAAAACAAAGTATCGTAAGCACTCCAAAAAATCATGCCATAGTACTTTGGTTTTTTCTGTTTTTGAGACAAGGTCTCACGTGCAATCTGTCCAGGTTGACCTTGTTCTCATTATTTAGCCCAGACTGTCCTTGAACTTGAAATGATTCTTCTGTCCCAGCCCCCAAGTGTGATGGCAGTACAGGTGTATACCACCAGCCAGGCGTGGTGGTGCACACCTGTAATCCCAGCACTCAGGAGGCTGAGGCAGGCAGATCGTTGCAAGTTTGAGACCAGCCCAGGTGGGCTGCAAAGTGAGCTCAAGACCAGCTTGAACTGCATAGTGAGACCCTATCTCAAAAAGACAAAAACAAAAGAAAACAGGTGTACACCACCATGCCTGACTTCATATTTTCTGCCTGTTCATGATGGGAGGTAGATTTGATCCACAATAAAAGATTATATTGTGGCTAAGCACAGTGGCACATGCCTTACCGTGAGCTGGATACATGAGCATTAGATGCGTGTAGGATGTATTTGTTCTTCTGACCTTATAGTACAGTGGCTCTGTACTTTTTATCACTATCCTGTAGAAAAATTTCTTTTTGCTTTTTGACACAGGCTCTTTCTGTGTAGTTCAAGGCTAGCCTTGAACTCATTGTGTAGCCCAAGCTGGCTTTGAATTTGCAGTGATCCTCCTGCCTCAGCCTCCCAAGTGCTGGAATTATAGGTGTGTGCCTCCATACCCACCTATAGATAAAATATTTTTGAACATATGTATGAATGTGTATTTATAAATTATATACTTACACTACTCAGTCCATATTGTAAAAGCAAAAGACACATTTTCAAAGAAGAGTTAAAAATAAGCAAACAGCTGGATGTGGTGCCTCATGCCTGTAATCCCAGTACTTGGGAGGCTGAGGCAGGAGGATTATCCTGAGTTCAAGGTCAGCCTGAACTACATAGTGAGACCCTGTCTCAAAAAACAAACCAAAAAAATGAGTAAACATTCTGATGATTCCTTCCTGGGCTGTAGGACTAGTAATGGTCCCCGTAGCTCCCACTTGTTTCTGGGGTGTAATGTGTCACTGAATAGGGTGATGCTGAAGAATTTCTATATGATTTTGAGGATTGTGCCCTGGGTTATAACAGTCCATCCTCACAGTATACAGGGACCCTGCCTAAGGTCCCTGGGGATGGGGTTCTCACTGCTGCCTGGCTTACTCACTGGTGAATCTTGTCGCCACAGGTACAGGTGCAGGTACAGCAGTCTCCGCAGCAGGTCTCGACTCAGCAGCTCTCCCCGCAGCTCACCGTTCACCAGCCCACCGAGCAGCCCATCCAGGTCCAGGTGCAGATCCAGGGCCAGGCACCGCAGTCAGCAGCCCCTTCCATCCAGACCCCGTCTCTGCAGAGCCCCAACCCCTCGCAGCTGCAAGCAGCCCAGATCCAGGTGCAGCACGTGCAGGCGGCCCAGCAGATTCAGGCTGCTGAAATTCCGGAGGAGCACATCCCACATCAGCAAATCCAGGCCCAGCTGGTTGCTGGCCAGTCTCTTGCTGGGGGTCAGCAGATCCAAATTCAGACTGTGGGTGCCCTTTCCCCACCACCATCCCAGCAGGGCTCACCCCGGGAAGGGGAGCGCCGGGTTGGCACAGCCAGTGTCCTCCAGCCAGTGAAGAAGCGCAAAGTGGACATGCCCATCACTGTGTCCTACGCCATCTCAGGGCAGCCGGTGGCCACCGTGTTGGCTATTCCGCAGGGCCAGCAACAGAGTTATGTGTCTTTGAGGCCAGACTTGCTGACAGTAGACAGTGCCCACCTGTACAGTGCCACTGGGACCATTACTAGCCCTACAGGAGAAACTTGGACCATCCCTGTTTATTCTGCCCAGCCCCGGGGGGACCCTCAACAGCAGAGCATTACCCACATTGCCATTCCCCAGGAAGCCTACAATGCAGTTCATGTCAGTGGCTCGCCCACAGCCCTGGCAGCTGTAAAGCTGGAGGATGACAAGGAGAAGATGGTGGGCGCCACGTCTGTAGTGAAAAATTCCCATGAAGAAGTAGTGCAGACCCTTGCAAACTCTCTCTTTCCAGCACAGTTCATGAATGGCAACATCCACATTCCAGTAGCTGTGCAGGCTGTGGCAGGCACGTACCAGAACACAGCTCAGACTGTCCACATATGGGACCCCCAGCAGCAGCCACAGCAGCAAACCCCCCAAGAACAGACACCGCCACCACCACAGCAGCAGCAGCAGCTCCAGGTTACCTGTTCAGTAAGTGAGACATCTGTAGGGTGTCTTGTTCAGCAGGGCCCAGTGCAGCACAGGACTTGCTGAAACCTCTGGCTTATGTACTGGCACAATGTTTTCCTATAGTGATAAAGTATTTAGTATTTGGGAGAAGGAAGAGAAACAGGTGTATTCTAAGGTATATCCTTAAAAAAAGTAAAGATAATCTCTGATTAATTGGGTTTTCTGACATAGCAGCAATATTGAATTTTTTTTCTCATTTAGTTTTGAAATTTTAGATTTATAGAAAACATTGCCAAAATAGGATTGTGTTGGAAGTTTAGCTTTAAAATTGGTTGAGTTTTTTTTCTTTCTAATTAGCAATTGTGTTTGTTTTTTGGAGACAGCATCTTGCTATATTGTTCAGGCTGTCCTTGAACTCACTGTGTAGCCCAGGCTGGCCTCCAAACTCCTGATGATCCTCCTGTCTCATCTTCCTGGGTGCTGAGATTGGATTGCACCATCATACCTAGATTGCGTACGAGATTGCGTGCACCATCATACCTAGAAATTTTAAAGATAACTCAGCGGTGTGGATAAGTCTTTTGATATTGTTAGTAAACTCCAGTTCTTTGTGTAACAGATCTTTACTATTCTTGGTGGTAGTATTCTTGCCTAGTTTCATGAGACCCCCCCATTCAATCTTTTTTTTTTTTTAATTCAACTTACTTTATTTATTATTATTTTCATTATTTTATTTTTTGCGGTACCGGGGATTGAACTCAGGACCTTGCACTTGCCAGGCAGGCACTTATTCCACTAAGCTGTATCCCCAGCCCCCCCATTCAATCTTTAGTCCTGCAAAAACCAAAAACAAAACAAAAAAATGGGGCCTGGGTGTGATAATCACAGCCCTTGGGAGACTGAGGCAGGAAAATTAGAAGTTTGAGGCAATCCTGGGCTACATAGCAATATAGCAAGACCTTGTCTCAAAAAGTGGTGTGTGGTCTCATGAGGCTGCTAACGGTGGGCTTCTGGGACTGTATATGAAAAAACACGTGATTGGGTGAGGGGCTACACTGAGAAAGTCATGGCATGAATGATTAAGCAAAGTCTCATTAGTTTCTTAACAACAGCAGTATACCATAGGTGACTTTATTAAAGACTTAATAAATGTCTTTGTAACGCCTACAAGTAAAATGAAGTAGTCCTTGTTTCAGGTACCTGAGAGGCTAATTGTGAGAATAAGAATTTTATTTGTTTTTCTGGTATTGGGAATCTAACTCAGGACCTTGGGCTTGCCAGGCAGGCACTGTACGAGTGAGCTATATCCCCGGCCAGACCATAAGAATTTTAATGATTTCTCTTGTTTTGAATTATTTGTAAGGCAGCATAATAAAAGATAATATACACAGGCACATTGGGAAAGAAATCCTAAGTTAAATAAAGTGAGAGGAGGAGTTTTTATGGAAGAAGTGAGGTTTAAGCTAGTTAGAGTTTAAATTGATAGAAGAATGGATAGTTAAATACAGAGATGGGCCAAAAAGGTACATGCCAGGGCAACATGAGAGGGGACTAATGCTCAGTGGTCAATGTGAGGAACGAAGGGTGACGTCTTTCCAAAGTGGAGTTCATAGGAGTCTCTCTGTAGTCGGAAATCCGGAGTTTCTAGATTTCTTCAGTCCTGATGACAAGAGATGAAACAGTTATGCAGAATTGATTTCATCTAGGAGAAACCAGCCAGGGCATGTGTGATGGGGCTGTGTGAGGAGAACGGGGATGAATAAGACTACCTCTCCCACCTGTGGACCGCAGGCTCCAGTCATGCAGGAGACGCTCTGTGTTTGTGTGTGTGTGTAACAGAAGGCCTTTGCTCTGAGCCGAATCTTTAACTTTTTCTATTTATTTAATGCAGAGTCTCACTAAATTGCCCAGACTGGGCTCCAACTCGCAGTCCTTCTGTCTCAGGCTCCCAGAGTGCTTGGATTGCAGGCATACACCACCAGTGCTGGTTCTGTGCTCAGCTTTTGTTCACAGGGATGATGCACATTAGGCCTTCTCTTATTTCTCCTGGGCCTGATAGTCCAATTCAGTTGTAGGGTAGCTCTCTTTTGGTACTTACTGTCCTTTGCTAGTGATTTGTGTGTTTGGCTTCTCCAGTAAGAGAAAACCTTTTCTGCAGTTTATTTTAGTGGGTCCAAATTCTTCAGAAGCTGTGTCTCTTTTGGTAGAATTGTATAGGGACTTATGTTAAGTATTACTAGGAAAAGAAAAAGTGACAAGAACAACTCATCGTGAGGAAAATAGACATTTTATTCCACAGACATGCCTCCCCTCCTCAATAGGCTCTCTGCTAGGTGCTGGGAAATTAAGATGAATAAGACCTCATCCACTTCTGGACCACCTACAAACGATGCAGAAGACAATTGTGCTGTGATAGGAGTTAAAAAAAGCTGCTGACATAGTGTTCTCCCTTCATGGTTGTGGATCGAGGCGTGGAGAGGGTTGTACTTTTAATGACAGTGTTCTAATCTTTTATCGTTAAAACCAGATTTGTGGTCAAACCTCCCTCTTTGAACTTGATGACCTTTTCCATATGATGTCCCGTTTCTTTGCTGTACTTACTCTCGGAGGTCTCAGAAATGTTATCAGCACAAGCTGGCTTCACTTGCATCCACTTTTCCTTTTATTTTTTTCAGACAGCATCTTGATCTGTTGCCTATACCAGCCTCATCCTGGACTGACATGGTCTTCCTGCCTCAGGCTCCTATGTAGCTGGTGCTGTAGTTGTGTACCACCACACCTAGCTTCAGTTTTCTTTTTGATTTATATCTGAATCTGTTCTTACCTAGTGACAGTGACCTTCCTGTGGCCAAATTGGACAAGCCTATTTGTTTTCATTTTATAGCAGTACACAATACAAGAGACTATACTTGAACTGGGCATGGTGGTGCATGCCTGTAATCCCAGAACTCAGGAGGCTGAGGCAGGAAGATTGCTGTGAGTTTGAAGCCAGCCTGGGCTACACAGTGAGTTCAAAGTTAGCCTGAATAGGGAGGTCATACTTATTGAAACTTCTTTAGGCTTTCATGTTATTGCACATTTCTGTCTCTCCTCCCAAGCTGATTCTTCCTTCCCAGGAGTCCTTAGTTGTGTCTTCTCTCTGAATTATACATGTTAATATACAAGGCCTAAAGTTTTTATATATGTGTGTGTGTGTTTATATATATGTTTATATATATGTATATATGTATTTGGCCTAGTTACTGGTAGTCTTTTCACTGTAAGTAATTTCTGTTCAGTGCCCTGGTTTTCAGCATGCTCT
Source organism: Dinomys branickii (assembly GCA_004027595.1). Lineage (NCBI taxonomy): Eukaryota > Metazoa > Chordata > Mammalia > Rodentia > Dinomyidae > Dinomys > Dinomys branickii. Next base: position 123,766 of record PVLD010001071.1, on the reverse strand, counting down.
AAATGACTCTTGCTGCTGCAGAAAATAATCACTGACTGCCATGCATGGTGGAGCATGCCTGTAATCCTAGCACTCAGGAGGCTGTGGCAGGAGGATCGTTGAGAGTTCGAGACCAGCCTGGGCTACAAAGTGAACTCAAAAGCCAGCCTGAACTGCATAGCGAGACCCTGCCTCAAAAAAAGAAAAGAAAAGAATCACTGATACCTACTTGTGTGCCAGGAACTGTTCTCCATCATTTGGATGTATTAACCCATTTAATTTCTATACCAAGCCAGGCATGGTAACACAGGCCTGTTTTCTCAGCACTCTGAGAGGTTAAAGCAAGAAAATTATAAGTTCAAGCCCAGCACAGGCAATTTAGCAGACTCTGCCTCCAAAAATAAAAAGGGAACCAGGCACACCTGTAATCCCAGCACTCAGGAGGCTGAGGCAGGAGGGTAGCTGCAAGTTTGAGGCCTGCCTGAACTATATAGTGAGACCCTGTCTCAAAAAAACCCAAAATAAATAAATAGATAACATTAGAATGCAGCTCGGTGCAAAGGCCCTGGCTTCCATCCCCAGTATTTTAAGAAAATTCTTTTTTCACACCGACCTCATGCAGTATGTACAGATGAGAAAACTGAGGTACAGGGAAATGTAGGTGAGAAGCTAAGTGCCATGGTTAGTCAGTACTAGAATTAGGACTCAGCCATGTACAGGCTGACTCTGGACTCTGACTCGTAACCCCCAGCGGCATTAACACACAGGTCTGAATTTCTGGACTCCGTGTTCCCTTCTGAGGACTGAACATTTGACTACCTGCGTGTCATTTACTTGGATTTACTAACGTACTTCTTATCTTCATTAGCACTGCTGTCAAAAATTTCCCCTTCTCATAAACTGGCACCACCATCTACCCTGAACCCAGAAGTCAGCCTGATGTGATGGCTCATGTCTATAATCCCAGCACTTGGAGTGGTTGAGGTGCGAGGATGGAAAATGTGAGCTCATCCAGGGAATTTAGGTAGACTTTGTCTTGAAAAATAAAAGGGCTGGGAATGTAACTCAGTGCAGGCCCTGGGTTCAGTCCCAGTACCCTGCATCCCAACCACAACGAAGCCAGGAGTCACTCTTGAGGCTGCTTTCCCTTGCTTCTTGGAGCAAGTTTATTAGCAGGCCGTGCTGGTTCTCCTTACAGACCTCTCGCGCTATCTATAGTCTGCCGCATTGCTGTTACTCTAGTCCAGACTCAGCCGCTTGCTTCCACTCCTGCTTTTCAATGCATTCTCTGTAGGACAGCAAAAATGATCAATTTTTTTCTTTTTTTTTGGTGTTAAGGATGGGGCCCAGGGCTTCACATGTACAAGCAAGCACTCTACTACTGAGCTATGTCCTTGGCCCTAACAATATTAAAATGTAAGATTACATCATTTCCCAAGTCATCATGGTCTCCCATGATGTGTAAGAAAAATTGTACTGCACAGTGTACAAGGACCTACCTATGTCAGTAGTTTTCAACCTGAGTTGTATCATTCTCACCCGCATCTATCAGTAAACATTCGGACATTGTAAAGGAATATTTGTTTGTCAAGACACTTGGCAAAGTTACTGACATTTAGTGGACAGAGGCATACAGTAATGGAGGGCTGCCGAAAAGCCAGTGGAAAAGCATTGACCCACATGCTGTGGCCCCTGCCTGCTTACCCAGTCAGGTGCATACATGTGGGTAGATGGCATCACCATTGTGTAAGTTCAGGAGGGGACTCTGCAGAGAGCAGGTTTGGAAAGAGCAGATGAGTTTTCTCTGGGTGTTAGTTTTTGTTTTTGTCTTTTTGAGACAGGCCTCGCTATACAGTGCAGGCTGGTCTTGAGCTCACTTTGTAGCCCAGGCTGGCCTCAGACTCACAATGATCCTCCTGCCTCAGCCTCACAAGTGCTGGGATTACAGGTGTGCGCCACCATGCCCAGTTTCTGGGTGTGAGTTTGAGGTGGCAGTGAAATGTTCAGTTGGAGATGAGAGTAACAACTGATGTGTTCCTAGAGTTGCTTAGTTGGCACTCACTTCCACAACTGTGGAAATCCAGTCTGGGTTTCCAGGAAAAAGATTCCCCAGGGAGAATGTGAAGTTGAAGTGTGTGGAGCAGAGCTCCAGGGTTCATAAACATTAAGGGGACGTGCAGAGATGAATCGAAGGCAGATACAGAGCTGCCCAGTAGCCTGAGGAGGCCTAGGAGAGTGTGATGTCAGGCAGATGAGCAGAGCACAACAGAAAATATTGAAGTGGTGTTGGATGTAAAACAAAAGTCCAGTAGGTTAGGGCCAGAGTGAGCATTCACTGCATGTGACCCTCTCGGTAATTTCTATGTGTGTGCCACACGTGTGCAGTACTCGGATTGAACCCAAGGTCTCATGCATGTCAGGCAAATGCTCTAGAACTGAACTATATATCCCCAGCCCTTTGCATTTCATTTTGAGGTGAAGTCTCACAAAGTTGCCCAGGTTGGCCTTGAACTTGTAACCCCCCTGCCTCAGCCTCCTGAGCTGCTGAGAGCACAGGCATACAGCAACGTGATAGACTTCACTGTAGTAATTTTTAACTGGGAGGAACTCAGAATGGTGGTGATGGTAGTGGCATTTAATGGAGCTGTTTTGGAGTAATCGTGGTGGTGGGTTCTTTTTTTTTTTTTCTTTTGGTGATATGTAACCAGTGGAGTTGAGGAGAAAACTGTTGCCAAGATTTTTTTTCACATCACTCCATTTGAATCAGATCTTTACCCTAGACAATGGTATATGCATTTCTGTATTCCTAAGCCTAACACAGAACTTTGCAAATATGTTTGTTGCATCAGTGCATAAGAGGAGTTAGGGCTTTTGTATAATTTGAATTGCTTGTTTTTTTTGTTGTCGTTTTTTCATCATCTTTAATAGGTCAAGCACATTCCTCAAAGATGCATTAATTCTCTCCCTTTAAAGTTGGAGGCCCTACTAAGGAAATGTTTTAGCTGGTGTGTGTGTGTGTGTGTGTGTGTGTGTGTGTATTACTAAGGATTAAATCTGGAGTCTTCACACTGAGCCACATGCCCAGCCATTTTCTTTTATTTTTTGAGACAGGGTCTCAAATTGCTCAGGCTGGACTTTTTTTTTTCTTCTTCTTTCCTATTTGGTACCGGGAATCAAACTCATGACGGCATGCTTGCCAGGCAGGCGCTTGTGCCAGAGCATATCCCTGGCCCTCAGGCTGGACTTTTGATCCTCCTATCTTACACTCCCAGAGTGCTAGGATTATAGGTGGGAGTTACCATGTCCAGGTGGAGATTGAAAACATTGGAGTTCTAATATTTGAAGGTGTAGAGGCCTCTTTAAAATCATTAAGATTAGGTGTCAACCTAGTTACTCAAATCTTCCTAAGTTTGTCAGTCTTGTTAGACTCTAACCATGTAACTAAAGTCTAGGGTGGAGAAGTTTATAAGGAGGGAGGGCTACTTGTGTTGGGCACAAAAAATGAAATCTGATTCACTGTCAGATGGAGATGTTAGTTACAACCCTACTTACAGGCAGAATGCAGTTTTGGACCTAAGTTTATGTAAAGGGAGAGTTGGTTTTTGCCTGTTCAGTTTTCTGTTTGTTTTTTGAGACAGGTTCTTGTTATATAGTTCAGGCTGGCCTTGAACTCATTATGCAGCCCAGGCTTACCTTGAATTTATAGCAGTCCTCCTGCCTCAGCCTCCCAAGTGCTGGGATTACAGGCATGGCCAAGATTTTTCATTCTTAATCTGTCATTTTATATAATGGCAGAGAACACTGGTTTTGGGCTTTTTCCCCCCCCTAAACAGTAGTCCTCAATTACGAAGATCAGAATCACATGAGGAGCTTTTAAAACTACTGATGCCAGATCCTGCCCTTAAACCAGTTAAATAATAACCTCTGAGAATAATGCCAAGGTGTGAATGTTTTTTAAAAATCAGTCTAGATGATTTGAAGTTGCTGCTAAATTTAAGAATCGCTACTGAGGACCTTTGATACAGGACATGTGATGTGCAGACCAGTGACTTTGGTTCTGCTTGGGACCTTGTTAGAAATACATCGTGGTGGCGCACGCCTGTGATCCCAGCACTCGGGAAGCTGAGGTAGGAGGATCCTTGTGAGTTCAAGATCTGGGTTACAAAGTGAGCTCAAGGCCAGCCTGAACTGCATAGCGAGACCCTGTCTCAAAAAAGACCAAAACAAACAAACAAAAAGACCAAAACAAGGGGGGATACATATATGTATATATATATTAGGCTGCAGTATTTTGCAGTACTACACTCTCAAACGGTAGAGTCTACTTTCTTTAGGTTGGCCCAAACTCTCTTTGCAGTGCCTGTTTTTTTCCGACTATTTATTTATTTATTTGTTTGTTTGTTTGTTTTTAATAACAGTCTCACTATGCAGTTCAGGCTGGCCTCAAACTTGCAGCAATCCTCCTGCCTCTGCTTCCCAAGTGCTGGGATTACAGGCTTGCACCACCATGCTTGGTTTTCCTACCTTTAATAAATGTAAAACTGTTACCATTTTATATATATGCCACCCCCAAAGCCTTGTTTTTTAAAAAATTAATTTTATTGGTATACTTTTGACATACAAAATGATCACATCCATCATAGGGAATTTGTAGATACTATATCTTAATTCTTTTTTTCTCCACATTCCTCTCCCTTCCCTTCAATCTTTCTTCCCCCTCCATTTACAAAACTTTGTTTCTATTGTTTTCCTTCCTTTTTTTATCCCTATTCTTTTCTCCCTTTACCCCTCCCTCTTATTCTCCTTTCCATTTAAGCATCTTCTTCCTACTTCCCACTATCTGCATTCCTTTTTGAACCTTATTTACCCTCGGAGTTTCTCACATAAGAGAGTACAATATTTAAATATGTGTCCAATTTACTTCTTAAAACTATTTCTTAAAAATTTACTTAAAATTATATTCTAGTTATATCCATTTACCTAAAAATGTTTTATCTTCTTCCCTTTCTCCTTCCCTCCCTTCCTCCCTTCCTCTCTCCCTCCCTTCTTTCCTTCCTTTTTGAGGTGTAGGGTCTTGCTCTGTAGTCGAGGCTGGCCTTGAACTCTAGGCAGCCCAGGCTGGCCTCAAACTTGCAGCTATCCTGCCTCAGCCTCCCAAGTGCTGCTCATTTGTTGATTCTTTATAATATTTTCTGTGCAATCAAGTTTTGTTCATAAAGTCTTCGCCTACACTTATGTCTTCAAGAGTTTTACCTATTCTGTCTTCCAGCAGATTAAGTGTCTTGATTTTATTTTATTTTATTTTTTTCCCGGGACCGGGGATCGAACTCAGGGCCCTAGTGCTCAGCGGCAAGCACTTAGCCCACTGAGCTGTACCTCCAGCCCGAGTGTCTTGATTTTAATTTTAGATCTTTGATCCATTTTTATTTTAGTTTTGTGCATGATAAGAGATATAAGTCTAGCTCTGCCTTTCTTCCATTGAAGGCGTTTAGCCTTTTTTTTTTTTTTTTTCAAAGATAGTGACAGTAACAGTGCATTTGGAATTTTTTTTTTTTTTTTTTTTGAGGCAAAGTCTTACTTTGTAGCCCAGACTGGCCTCAAATTCACTACGGTTCTCCTACCTATCCCCTGTGGTGCCAGGATGTCCCACTGTGTGTTGTTTCTGCATCTTCTAATCTGCTCCATTGACACTTAAGTCTGTTTTTTGGTCCATTCCATGATGTTTTTATCATGGTAGTGTAGCTCTGTAGTATAATTTAAGTTGGGGATTGTGATGACCCCCACCTTGCCTTTGTTGTCCAGAACTGCTTTTGCTACTCTAGATCTTTTCTGGTTCTACATGAATTTTGGGGTTGTTTTCTCTAGTTCAGTGAGGTATGCTGTTGGTATTTTGGTTGCGATGGCATTAGATCTGTGTGACAGCTTTGGAAATATGGCTATTTCCATGACATTGGTTTGCCTGTGAAGAACAAGGGATCAGGGCTGGGGATTTAGCTCAGTGGCACAGTGCCTGCCTGGCAGTGTGAGGTCCTGAGTTTGATTTATGGTACCAAAACAAAACAAAAGAACAAGGGATATCTTTCCATTTTCTGATATCCTCTTCAGTCTCTTTTTTCAAAATTCTGTAGGATTCAGTGTAAAGGTTTTTTACTTCCTTCATTAGATTGATTTCTAATTATTGTATTTTTCTTGATGGTGTTGTGAAAGGTATTGTTTCCCTAATTCCTCTCTCAGTGAGTTTATTTGTGTACCTGAATGCTATTGATTTTTGAGTGTTGACTTTGTGTCCTGCTATACTAGTGAATTTTGTTGTTAAATCTAGTTTTTGATCACTCCTAAACCTTTTAAATCAGGATATGCATTTTACTAAAGTTCCCAAGTAAGTGACTTACTTGCATGTTGAAGTTTGAGTAATTCACTAAGCCAAGGATGACTGTAGAGTTTCTGCTTGGAGTGTGTATGAAGTCTGAGGCTTGGGCTCCCCCTGGTGGGACGTTGCAGCCCCGGGTATTGGTACTTATACATGAGAGAGACTTGGAAGGCCATCCCAGGGTGAGAAGCGTCTCCAGCTGCGTGGCGCGGCCTTTACTGTCCTTGAAATTCAGGAACGCCAAGGCTGCTTCACAGTAGGACAGCAAGAAGGATTTTTCTTTTTTTAATTAAGTGAACCACAAGTAATTTTTTCTGAGAGTTTTGTCAGAGGGCCTAGTGCAAAAATAGTATTGACTCATTCTGGTGTTTCTCTTTTATAGGCTCAGACTGTCCAAGTTGCTGAAGTTGAACCACAGTCACAGCCACAGCCTTCCCCAGAACTTCTGCTTCCAAATTCTTTGAAGCCAGAAGAAGGGCTTGAAGTATGGAAAAACTGGGCCCAGACCAAGAATGCTGAACTGGAGAAGGACACCCAGAACAGACTGGCGCCCATCGGGAGTGAGTGTCAGAGGGCGGTGGGTGAGCTGTGTCTGCAGTGTCAGTGGGGCAGAGTGAGAGGAGACAGCAGCCTGGGGCTCTGGGACCCAAAGCACTCCCTGAAGTGCTGCACTGCATCATGACCAGCAACAGGCAAGCCAGACCCTGAGTCAGCGACTAGGCAGGCATTTTTGTCAGCACGGGTTCTAGAGTTCAGCTAGCAGATGGAGACAGAATGGCTTCCGGGAGGAAATAGAAGTCAGTGAGTACACTTGAGGCTATCCTTTGGTATTAGGCTTATAAGCTTGCTTGTATTATACAGAATGGGTTCTGATATTTTTCTGCTTGGATTTCTTGGCCCTAATAATAATTTCTGAGGTTGTATGTGTGAGATAGGGAAGGTTTATGAGAAGAAAACTCTTGGTGTGACAGCAAATGTGATTAGCGAGCCAGCTCTTCTCCCAGCACCCTGGACTGTGTCTGCTCTGAGCCCTCCTTGTAGGAGTGCGGCCCAGCACAGAGACAGCTGTTTTCTGGTCCCCCAATCACCTCTGAGAATTGTGTCACAGGGCGCCAACTGCTGCGGTTCCAAGAAGATCTCATCTCCTCTGCTGTGGCTGAGTTGAATTATGGGCTGTGTCTAATGACACGGGAAGCTCGAAATGGAGAAGGTGAACCCTATGACCCAGATGTGCTCTACTATATTTTCCTGTGTATTCAGAAGGTAGGAAGCGGATTATCACAGGAACATGTGTGAACTATGTTCCCATTGGATATTGCTAATTAGTCAACTTAGTTAAGTGACAAGAGGAGAAAATAAAGTTCTTTTTGAGTCGTGTAGTGCATTTTAGAGTAAACATTTTGTTTTGAATTGCAAAGACCTTCATGTTCATTTTTAAAAATAAAGTAGGCAAGCATTATCCATAATCCTGATATTTAGAGAAACCTCTGTTAAAATATTTGGTAATTACCTTAAGAAGTTTTTTTTAATCACAAAGCATTTATTCACGTTCATTTTCATTAAAGTAATGCATCCACCAAGTGTTATAAACAGACTTACAATCCAGTAATCTGGGAGGCTGACACAGAAGGATTGAAAGTTCAAGCCTAGCCAGAGCAATTTATCAGTTTAGTGTGACCTTGTCTCCAAAAATGAAAGTGGGCCGGATGTGGTGGCACACACCTATAATCCCAGCACTTGGGAGGCTGAGGCAGAAGAATTGCTGTGAATTTGAGGCCAGCCCGGGCTACTTAGTGAGTTGTAGGGCAGTGTGAACTGTACAGTGAGATTCTGTCTCAAAAGGGGGAAGGGGCCTGGGGCTGTAACTCAGTGGGAAGGCCTGGGTTCGGTCCACAGTGCTGGAGTAAAAATTATGCAAAAATGACTGGCCAAGCATGGTGGTTCATGTCTGTAATCCCAGCATTTGGGAGGCTGAGGCAGGAGGATCATCACAAGTTTGAGGCCAGTCTAGATTCCATGGTGAGTTCAAGGCCAGCCTGAACTACATAGAGAGACTCAAAAAAAAAAAAACACCAAAAAATAATGCTAACATAGAGCCTTTTCCATTGTGTCCTATATTAACACAAAACAATTATTTTTTTAAATGCAAAAATATAGTTATGTTTTCAGGACCTCTAAGGTAAAAATCATGTTAGAGAACCTTGTAGAGCAGCAGTTTTGGGGAGCATAGATGAATTTCTTGGTATTTGAAGGCCCTTGAAGAGAGCTTCACAGAGGGCTTACTGATTGGGACTCTTTCTTTTGGTCTTTTTGAGACAGGGTCTTGGCATGCAGTTCAGGTGGCCTTGAGCCCCCTTTACAACCCAGCCTGGTTTCAAACCTGCCTCAGCCTCCCAAGTGCTGGGATGACAGGCATGCGCCACCCTACCCAACTGTCTGCCTTCTGGTTTGTTCTTCTTTCTTGTGGTCCTTACTCAGGCACATATGTGTGACTTTACATGTTCTGTCACCATCCAGTGTCTCCCTAGTCCTAGAAGACAGAGTCATCTCTATTTACTGTCAAGGAAACCCAGCCCCAGAAGTTAGAAGATATCCAGGGGCTGTTAACTTGCACAGTATCTTATAAGAGACTGGCCCTTAAGCCTACTCATCAGTCTTGGCTACCAGAAGACAGTGTGTTCCTTGAGTGAAATACAGTCACTAAAAATACTGTTCAAGGGCTAGAGATGTAGTACAGTGGTATTTGCCTAGCCTTGATTGCCTGCATTTAATCCTTAGCTAGAAACAGGCATAGTGGTGTGCACCAGTAATTCCAGCACTCAGGCTGCGACAGGAGGACTGCACGTTCAAAACAAGCCTCAGCAACTTAGTGAGGCCTTGTCTCCAGAAAGGGCTGATGCAGTATCTCAGTGCAGAGGCCCTGGGTTCAATCCCCAGGGTTGGAAAAACAAACAATCGAGCATGGCATGATAGTGTACAGCTGTGATATAAGCTGCCCCGGAGATTGATGAAGGAATGTGAATTAGAGGCCAGCCTGGTAAAAAAAAAATGCTGGGGATTTTTCTCACTGATAGTTTGCTTAGAATGTCTGAGGTCCTCAGTTTCATGCCCAGCACCACAAACAAAAAACAAATAAATAAAAGTATAATTAATAGCTGGGAAATAGTGACACAGGCTTTAATCCCAGCATTCAGGGAGGCAGACACAGAAAGATTGCAAATTCAAGCAATTTAGCAACTTTGCAAGACCTTGTCTCAAAAAATAAACTTAAGGTGAGGGGCTTGGGGAGGTAGCTCAGTACAAAGGCCCTGTGGTCTATACCCAGTACCAGCAAAATAAGTAAACTGGGCGTAGCGATTCCTGCCTGTAATCCCAGCACTGGGAGCTGAGACAGGAGAATAGAGACTTGAAGAATAGCCTGGAGTATTATGGAGACCCTGTATAAAAAAAAAAAAAAGAACAAATGAGTAAATGAATGAAAGAAAAAGGAGTGGGGACATAGCTCAGCATTCTCTGGTTTGTCTCCTGTCCTGGGAGGGGGACACAAAATCTGTCTCACTGACCCAACTCCCGAGAATGTTATAGGCTCAGCTCACGTGCTGGGAAGAATACGAAATGTCGGAGGCTAGATAGCTTTGAGTTGGTGGCATCCTTTGATCCTTTGTTGAAAGGGAGAATTGGTAGGGAGAGGTGCTAGTCCTGGAGGAAAAGTGTAGTTACCTGAGATCCTTACTCCAGAAACTACTAATTACTTTTGTTGATTGTTTTTCTTTTAGTATCTCTTTGAAAATGGAAGGGTAGATGACATTTTCTCTGATCTGTACTATGTTCGATTCACGGAGTGGCTACATGAAGTTCTAAAGGATGTTCAACCCCGGGTCACTCCACTTGGTAAGAGTTTCCCTTGTGTTTGGATTTCTTTCCCACTTAGGTTTTCAAAAGATGGGTGGCTGCTGCGGCTGGCTGTGCTAGTAGTGTGCAGGCAAAGGGCTTACAGATCCCAGACAACAGTGTTGTCCTCTGTGCTGTGTTCCTGACCAGAAACTCTGGTCCTGGTGTGGAAGGACACCAGGGTATGCAGAACTAGTATGTGGTGTGTTTCTTGTTTTTTGTGGGGTGTTTTTGTCCTATTAAAATCTGAATAATAGGCGTAAGAGCTCATACAGCTACTAGAGAGACTGAGGCAGATGATCACTTATGTTCTGAAATTTAAAGCCAGCCTGGGCATCAGGGCAGCACCACATCTCAAAACAAAAAAAATTACGAATCATCACACTTCTTGAGCTGGGCGTGGTGGTGCCTTTGGTAATCCTAGCACTTGGGAGGCTGAGGCCAGAAAATCACTGAGAGTTTAAGTCTAGCCTGGGCTGTAGAGTGAGTTCAAGACCCGACTGAACTGCAAAGTGAAACCTTGTCTCAGAAAGACCAAAAAAAAAAAAAAAAAAGAATTATGAGCCAGACCACTTGTGGTACCTCATACCTATAGTCCCAGCACTCAAGAGGCTGAGGCAAGATCACTGTGAGTTCAAGGTCAACCTGGGCTAAATAGTGAGATCAAAACCACCCTGAACTACATAGTGAAATTCTGTTTCAAAAAGTCCCCCACAAGATTTCATTTTCACAGTAATATAATTTTTCTTTCGTCACAAGCAGTCTCCTTTTTTGTTGGAACATAAGCTTTTTCAGTAGAGTATCTGAGTTAGGGTTAATTTTTGTTTGTAATAGTTAAACCCGGGGCCTTATACATGTTAGCAGGCACTTTACCACTGAATTCCTTCCCTACTTTTAATTTTTTTTAGAGGAACTTTAGGTGCCCTGAAAAGTTGTGGAGAAAGTACAGATAATTTTGTATGCTCCCTTGCATAAGCACCCTCACATACAGTTTCCTCTGTCATTAAAATGTTAACTTGAATTTGCTAGGCATGGTGGCCCACACATGTAATCTCAGCTCTTGGGGTGGGAGGCCAGGGCAGGGAGGCTGAGGCAGGTGGATTGCAGCAAGTTCCTGGCCAGCCTGAACTACATAGGGAGATTCTGTCTCAAAAAACAAAGACTGTTACTTAAGTGTGACGCAGTTGTTAAAATTGATCAACCATTATTGACTTTTTGTTACCTAAAGTTCATAGTTTTTTTATAACTCAATCATTGTGTTATACATTCTGTGGGTTGTGATAAATGTATGCAGACGTGTACTCACAGTTCTATCAGTGCAGAATGCATTGAGTCATAAAAATCCGCTTTAGTCCAAATTTTGATCCCTACTTTTCTTTCTTCCTCTTGAGTTCTTGGCACCCATTGATGTTTCTGCTACTTCCATAGTTTGGCTTTTGTAGAATGTCTCGTGTATACATACATACATACATACATATCATATATGTATATCATATATATGGGGGGTTGGTCTTTTAAAGACAGGGTCTCGCTCTGCAGTTCAGGGTGGCCTTGAACTCACTTTGTAGCTCAGGTTGGTCCTGAACTCCTGCCTCAGCCTCCCAGAAGTGCTGGGATTACAGATCTGTGCTGCCATGCCCAGTTCGTGTTTTGTTGTTTAGAGGGTCTTGTTACATAGTTGAGGCTGGTCTTGAGCTCACTAAGTAGCACAGGCTGGTCTCATGGTGGTCTTCCTGTCTCAGCCTCCCAAGTGCTGAGAGAACAGCTGTGCACTACCATACCCAGCTAGGACAGCATATATTTGGAATAATTTAATATGTAACCTTTTTAGATTGGTTTCTTTACTTTTCAGTATACAGTCAGTGCTCCTGTATGTTTTCTCATGGCTTAATAAGATACTTACTGCATTGTATGGATGTCCCAGTTTATCTATTCTGTTGAAGAACGTTTTATCTTGGTTACTTCCAAGTTTTGACAATTGTGAATAAAGATGTTAAAGTCTCTGCATGGGAGGGTGGGGCAGGAGTACAGCAGCGAGTTTAAGGTCAGCCTGAACTACACAGCGGAGGACCTACCGAAAAGAAAAAAAACGGGCTGGGGATGTAGCTCAAGTGGGATAAGCACCTACCTGGCAAGCGCAAGGTCCTGAGTTCGATCTCCAGTATGGCAAAAAAAACAAAAGGGAGGAATATGCAAAGTTTAGTGTTTCAGTTTTTTTTATTATGGAAATTTCAAGCCTGTATAAAAAAAGCATAGGGTAGATTAATAAATTACCAGATGCCGGCTTCCAACGACAAGATTTGTTTTATGTGTGCTGCCTTGGTCTGCTCTCCTCCTGTATTAGTTTTTGTTTGTTTGAGACAGGGCCTCAGGCTGCCCTTGAACTCACTTTGTAGCCAGGCTGGCCTTGAATTTGAAATGATCCTCCTCCCTCAGCCTCCTGGTTGCTGGGATTACAGGCCTACACTACCACCATGCCCAGCTCCTCCTGGCTTCTCCTGTATTTTTGTTTTGTTTTTGTCTTTTTGATACATGGTCCCACTCTGCAGTTCAGGCTGGCCTTGAGCTCACTTTGTAGCCCATGCTGGTCGTGAACTCCCAATGATCCTCCTGCCTCAGCCTCCCGAGTGCTGGGACTACAGGCATGCATCACCATGCCCAGCCTCCTCCTGTATTAGTTTGAAGGAGATTCAAGACATTTTATATTTTTGTGTGTGTTTTGATATATCCTAATGTCATTGTACTTTAAGAAAAACCTCAGACCCATTTTACCAGCATCTACCCTTGTTCAAATTTCTGATTGTTGTATATATTTCATTATTTGCATTTATCTGAATCAGGGCGCTAGTAACATAACCATGTATTGAAATTGGTTATGACTTTCAGCACTTAGTTTAAATTTTCCTGTCTTGCCCTTCCGTCCCTCCCATTTTCTTGCCTTGCGTCCCTCCCATCCCCTCCCCTCCCCTCCTTTCCTTTTTTGGTTGGTTGAGGCAGGGTCTCACTGTGTAGTGCAGGCCAGCCTCGAACTTGCTTGTGTCGCCCAGGCTGGCCTGGGATTCATAGTGATCCTCATCCCGCAGTCTTCCAAGTGCTGGGGTTAATAGGTGTGGGCTAGCATGCCCAGCTTTTTCTTTATAATTTATTCATTGAATAAACCAGCCCCTTTTCTTCTGTCCTCTTTTGTTTATTTGTTTTAATGTAATTTTTCGAGAATACCACTGTATAGTTCAGGTTGGTCTCAAACTTGTGGCCACTTGGGTCTCCCAAATGCTGGATTTATAGATGTATGTCACCAAGCCTGGCTTCTTTTTTTTTTTGGATGTGTTTGCTATATATAATGAATACATTTGTCATGGGAAGTTGGGACATGTAATTTTTGTTTGTTTTTGCTTTTTTCAGATGGGTCTTGCTGTGTAGTCCAGCCTTGCCTCCAACTGGTGGCAGTCCTCCTGCCTCAGCCTCCTGAGTTCTGGTGTCATAGGCAGCTGAGTTAGATAGAAATATTATAGGCAGTCAGATAGGGCTGGCCCTTGAAGGAGCCAATATGAAATATAAGATACCTTGCAAATGGAGACACATTAGCTGTGGGCTAGACCTCAAGACAAAAGACTAAACAAATGCACCCACATTACCTCCCTAGGGATGGATATCAGGGACTGATACTTTAAATCAGTAATGATCACCTTGAAGAGTCACTGACCCAACCCCTTAACTGGAAAAGCCCTGGTTTTGTATTCATGCTGCTTGCTAGGTGACTCACTCCCCATTGTGACTCGCTTCCTCATCTGATCACAGTTTAATCAGTTTTACCTAAACAATTTTTATAGGCTGATCATAGTTTTGTCCCACCTCATGGCCACCTTGTTATTTCCCATCTTTCCCCACCTTGGACCTGCCTCACCTTGTGGTTTTGCTCTGTAAAAGTCCGTAGAAAAGACAGAGTCTTGGGCAACTGACTCGGGTCCCCCTCTGGACAGAAGCTTTCTTTCCATCAATAAATACGTTCTGCTCTTAGTCTCCTCCCCAGGTATCATTCAGGTTGGGAGTTTCTGCGTCCTGTATCACTGGGGTTACGTGTGTGAACCAGCATGCCGGCATGCCCGTCTTTTTTTAAGCTTTTCTCTTCTGTAGATCCCCTTCCTTTTTGCAAAAGGTCTGTATCCTTTAAACTAGCCCATTCACTTGGCAGTCTTGTTGACTGCTTTCCTTTGGTTTAGTTTCTTTTTTCTTTTTTCCTTTTTTTTTTAGTATTTATAGTTGATTGCTAATTGTATACAAAAACTCCTTCCCGTTTTGTTCTTTTGTGTTGTTTTGGCATGGTTGTGTCACCCGTAAGGGACCTTTCTTCCAGCACAGTGCCCGTACTGCCTAGATCCATTAACTTGTGGGCTGTAAAACAGTTTTCTCCTGTTGCTGTTTTTACATTCCTTATGGGCATATAAAGAACAGCTCTCCTTCCTCACCTCTGGATTCCAGGCAGTACTGACTGTAAAGATGAGGCAGAATAAGGGCTTGTCTTCTGTTTGTGTTTTTTGTCTTTTTGAGGCAGGGTCTCTGTATGCAGTTCAGACTGGCTTGAGCTCATTTTGTAGCTCAGGCTGGTCTCAAACTCGTAGGATCCTCCTGCCTCAGCCTCCCAAGTGCTGGGATTACAGACATGAGTCACCACACCCTGCTTTGTCTTTTTTTTAGGAGACAGGGTCTCAAGCTATATAGCCCAGGCTGGCCTTGAACTCAGGGCTATCCTCCTGCCTCAGCCTCTAGAATGCTGGGATTATAGGCGTGTACTACTACACCCAGTTAGGATTGTTTTCTTAAGAATCATTGTTAACTCAATTTAAACATTTGATGATTTGTTATGACTCAGTCTATTGTAGTGATCTTCACCTCAGCACAGATCACCCCATCTCTGGCCTAAAGGAGTCTTTCAGTTGATGCCAATTTACCTTTTAACGTGACTTACAGTCTTGGATAACTTCCTGGATTTTCTGAGTTGACAGAAGGCCCTGGTCTCAGACATTTCTTGTCTTGGAATGGAGCCCATCAGTTCCGCATAAAGCCTGGCTCCTATCAGTAGAAAGTGGTATTTCAGCTTGGATGCCAGTGGTGCTGTTGCTTCTGGTTGGGTCATTGTGCCTTGGTTGGCCCCTCAGTGGGCAGAACTGGAAAAGTTTTTAAAGATAAAATGCATCTTCTATAAGCTAGCTGTTGAGATTTGGAACTGCAAGGCCGCTGATCTGTTCTTTTTTTTTTGATATCAGGAATCAAACTCAGGACCTTGCATTTGCCAGACAGGCGCTTGTGCTGCTGAGCTATATCCCCAGCCTGTAAGGCTTCTGTATAGTATTTATATCTCCTTTTCCTGTGCCAGAAGACCTGGTTCTCAAGCATTGTGGTTCATTTTCAGTTTTGTTTTGTCTTTTGATTTTTTTTTTGGTACTAAGAATTGAGCTAAGGACCTTGCACTTCCCAGGCAGCCACTTGTGCCCCTGAGCTATATCTCTGGCCCTTGATTTGGTTTTTGAGACAGGATCTTGCTGTGTAATCATGCTGGCTTTGAACTCACTGTATAACCCAGGCTGGCCTCAATCCTGTCAGTTCCTCTGCCTCAGTCTCTTTGTGTGCCAGGATTGTGGGTGTGCGCCACCATGCCAAACTGTGGCTCCTTCTAAAATGGTGTTAAGAAAATGTTAGGGAAGCACCTCCTCTGAAGGCAGATTATAAAAGGAACCCAGAGAAATAGAACATGCCCACATGTACCTGAATTGCTGCTAGGAGATGGCTCTTCCTTTGTTTTTTTGGTCTTTTTGAGACAGGGTCTTGCTGTGCAATTCAGGCTGGCCTTGAGCTCACTTTGTAGCCCAGGCTGGTCTTGAACTTGCAATAATCCTCCTGCCTCAGCCTCCTGAGTGCTGGGATTATAGGAGATGGTTCTTCCTGAAGAAAGTTATCACATGCAGCTCACCCCTCTGTGTCTTAGGGGCATCGGATACAGTATACCCAAAAGCATCATAGTATTTGCCACTGCTGCTGTGCCACAAAATAGCCAAAAGTGTGGATAAAACTAGCCAGAGCTGCTTTGAGAAAAGACTGAAGTACACAGTTCAGTCTAAAGTGTAGCTTTGGCAAGTCCAGAAAAGAGAACTGTATTGGGCAGACTGTTCCTTTTCCAGCTTCAGCAAGTTTGACCCTTCTTGTCTGCCTGGAGATTCTTTAAATCCTGTAGGAAAGTGCTGTGTGTTACCTCACCATGCCCCAGTACGTGCGGTCACGTGCACGTCAGTGATGGGAATGCCTGAAGGGTCCGTGGTGAGCACGCCGAGCGTCATCGCACTTTGGTGTAGTTCTGGCTTTCCAACCCTGTTGCTACCCCCTGGCCAGGGACTTAACGACACATTTTTATTTTGTAGTTTTATGTCTCATTCTCTCTCAGGGTTTCCTTTAGCCCCATATTAGCTTCAGATTTAAGAATTTATCAGTTGCCAGGTGTTGTGGCGCACGTCTATAATCCCAGCAGTCAGGAGGCTGAGGCAGGAGGATCATTGCGATTTCAAGACAAGCCTGGGCTACACAGTGAGGTCAAGGCCAGCCTGAACTGCATAACCAGACCCTTTCTCAAAAAGACCAAAAGTCTACAGCCATACCACCCTGAATGCGCCAGATCTTGTCAAAAACCAAAAAAAAAAAGACTTTTAACAGTTAACAGTAATCTTAGTAGGTAGCACTAGCTGTATCACCTGGGAACTTGTTAGAAATACAGGCAGCTTATCAGGTTGACCTCAGAAACTTGGGTTGAGACCCAGACATCTTTGTTTCAGTGCTTCCCAGATTATTGTATCACAACCAGGGGAGGTTTCTCTTGATCAGAGCTGTGTTCCTGTGTGGTCTTACTGCCTCACACCTCCTACCTGTGCCTTTGGGGGACCTTGTCCCACTCACTCTCTGTAGCAGTACTGTATTCCTTCCAGGCTACGTGCTGCCCAGCCACGTGACTGAGGAGATGCTGTGGGAGTGCAAGCAGCTTGGGGCGCACTCCCCCTCTACCCTACTGACCACCCTCATGTTCTTCAATACCAAGTAAGTGTTCTAGAAGCTCCCCATTGAAGAGTGGAAACTCCAGCAGGCCTTCTGTTCTTGAAAGCCCAGCTTCACTTGGCTGCATTCTGTCTATGACCTGTGAAACAAACAGCCAGGCAAACCCTTACCATCCATTTTGGTGTGGCTTTTCCACGGGAGCGTGTGCTCGGGTACGGACCTGCCCAGGTCCTGGGAGTGTGGGCAGCGGCAGCCCTGAAGCCCCGGTGGATAAGTAAGCTGGGGTGTTCTCTTGGCGCCCCCCTCTGCCTTGCTTTCACTCGTGCTCCAGGTACTTCCTGTTGAAGACAGTGGACCAGCACATGAAACTGGCCTTCTCCAAGGTCTTGCGACAGACAAAGAAGAACCCTTCTAATCCCAAGGATAAAAGCACGAGTATCCGGTACCTGAAGGCCCTTGGAATACACCAGACCGGCCAGAAAGGTGGGGGAAGGAGGCAGGGATGCAAACGCAAACTGCTTGTCCTGCCTGCCCTAGTCCCACCCTGCCCTTGTCCTGATACAGGCAGTGATCATCATGAAGGTTGGGGTTTGCTAGATAGGAGTTCCCCACCCCCTTTGTCTCTGGCCAACCAGTCCAGACACTTCTCCTGGAGAGAAGACAGCCCCCTTCCTCCTAGTCACTGCCTGTCCCCTCCTTTCTATCCTCCCACTTAGTGTTCTGTAGAGGGTGGCTGAATGCCTGAGGGTCTGGAGCTGGAGGGAGCTCAGACAGTCGGGTGCCAGGTCTGTGATGGGGCGGGGGGTGTTTTATAGTTACAGATGACATGTACGCGGAACAGACAGAAAATCCAGAGAATCCATTGAGGTGTCCCATCAAGCTCTACGATTTCTACCTCTTCAAATGGTGAGGAAGCTTTATGCACTGGCTCAGGATCTCTCTCTCTCTCTCTCCCTCCCTCCCCCCTCCCTCCCCCCTCCCCCCCCCTTCTTGGAAAGGTGTGTACACACAGAGAAGATAGCATGACGCCCTTGAGTGTAAAGGACTAGCAGTGCCTGGTCCTGCCTGTTTGCTACTGCTGTCTTTCACGTGTGCATGGAACTTCTCTCGGCTTTGGCTTTGGCTTCCTGTTATAACTGAAGGATATAAGGATCTTTCTTGATTCTAGGTCTCAGATTAAAACCTTCGGTGGTTCTCATAACTCTTAAATGGGTGGCAGAGCTGACGGCATCCATGCTGGTCTGGGCCCTCTGGTCCTGCTAGTCCTTCACACTCAAGGGCATCATGCTATCCTCCCTGTGTGTACATAGCCTTTCCAAGAAAGCATCTCTAGGTTCATTGCCTGTTCCCTGCAGTTTAACCACTGTTAACCATTTTGTGTGTGTTTGTGTCACTTTGATTTCTGTCTTGTCTTCCCTCTTAATCTGTATGCCCCGTGAGATAGGTTCCTGTTCATTTAGTATCCACACCTAGTGCAGACCTTGCAGATGGTAGCTCTTCCATAAATCTTGAGTGGAGGCACAAGTAACTGTGAGGGGGTAAAGTGTGCTGAGTACTTGACAGAGTGAGCGCGCAGTGGGTGAGGGAGTGAGCCCAGGCAAGGGCTCTGCACTGTTTCCATATTACTGGGTAGAGCAAACAGTGCAAACAGATCACTAGAAGACTGCCTCGTCCAGCGCAGCTCTCTGAAGTTGCCCAGGGAAAGGACTGAATGAGCATAGAGAAATAAAGACAGAAACAATATACAGAAAGGTGAGGTCAGGTGGAGCCCTCTCTCTGGATGAGAGGAAAGGAACTGCTCGACCACTGCTGTGTGTTTATACATTTAGCAAGTTGATGTCAGGTGAAAACCCTTTGCCTAACAAGTTGCTCGCTTCACACCCAGTCAGGGCTGGAACACCTGTTCGCCGGAGCGCTTTATGCCCTCAAGGCGGTCCTTCCGTGTGCTCTTGGCTCCCTCGGGGTGGGTGAGTAGGTGCACGGTTACTAGGAATCACTAGCTCAGCCTCCTGTGGAATGGCTGTGGCCTCCGGTAGTCAAGCCCAGGGATGCCCGAGGCAAGTGCATTAGTGGTGGATCGCATCAGGCTTGTGTGAAGGCAGGGTGGGAGGAGGCCAGCTGTCATGGTGTTGACAGCAGCCCAGTGGTGGAGGTCCTGGAGGTGGTGTGTGGTGTCTGCGTGGAGCTGAGCGGCTGTGGTGGGAGGGTTGAAGCTGTAGTGGTTTTAGCCAAGCTTTTACCAACATACTCTTCAGTCCCCAGAGTGTGAAAGGCCGGAACGACACCTTTTACCTGACACCTGAGCCAGTGGTGGCCCCCAACAGCCCAATCTGGTACTCAGTCCAGCCTATCAGCAGAGAGCAGATGGGACAGATGCTGACCCGGATCCTGGTGATACGAGAAATTCAGGAGGCCATTGCAGTGGCCAGCGCAAGCACCATGCACTGAGGTTCCTCAGCCATGGTAGGAGAGAAACCAGCCAGGAAAAACCAGACAGACTTTCACACTAAAGAAGAGGCCTCTTTTTTTTTTTTTTTTTTTTTTAATTCCCTATTGGTGTAGTTATGAAGCCTTCCAGGCTACTTCTGTTTAAGATGTAAAAGAAATGTTCGCCCCCTTTGCATCTTCAAAGACCTTCAGCAGACTCTGGCCCGTGGGGGCTTGAGGTTTCCTGAGAGCCAGGTACCCTAGAAAGTTGCTGGCTGACTTTTTTATCTGGGCCCTGAGGAAAGGGCTTGGACTCACAGGAGAAATGCGACCCCTTCCCTTCCTCATGGTGGAACTAATGATGGACCGACCTCCAGTGAGTCTCCCCAGCTGGCTTCCACTCTGGACGGGTGCACGTCGCTGACCACAGAGGAACTATGTTTTCTTCATGTTCAGACATAAGGCTGACGTCTAATGGAAGAACAGTGAGGGGAAATTCAATTATGATTTATTAAAGACAATTTCTATTACACCCTCCTTTATGAAAAGTGACATTTTAGATGTTAAAGTAAAAACTTTACCATGCCTTTTTTTTTTTTTTTTTTTGGCCTAACATTGAGGCCTTAAACCTTAGGCACCTGTGCCTGATGGAATTCTTGTAACATACACTGTGTATCATATAAAGATACCACTCTGTTTCTCTTATGTATTCTTACTCTAGTTGTTTATTAAGAATGACAAGCACGTCTTTTCAACATACTAGTGAACACTGCGTGTTTATTTGGGGAGGACCCTGGCGGGACAAACAGCCTGTTAGTGGAGCAGGCGGGGAGGGGGCGGGTCGGCGTAGGGGCGGGACGGAAACAGCTTCAGGGGGCTGGTGGGAGCCGCCGAGTGCCTCACGCATGCGCTCTTTCGCCCCGCCCGCCCCACCTCGACCGCGGTTATCCTGCGGGCTCCGCCCTGCGCTGTGACATCAACAGAGCGCGCGGTGCGGTGACGGAATTACATTGGCGACCCGGGCCGTGGAGGTCTCTGCGGCGTGGTCTTCGGGCACGCGGCGGCGCTCCGTGTCGGCAATGGCCGACTACCTGATTAGCGGGGGCACGTCCTACGTGCCGGACGACGGGCTCACGGCGCAGCAGCTCTTCAACTGTGGGGACGGCCTCACCTACAAGTGCGGGCCTAGGGTTCACGGGGCGAGGCGTGGGGTGGCAGCCCGGGAGAACAGGCCAGGCGGGAGCTTCAGTGGCCCGCTCGGGTGCGGGTACTGGGTCAGGACCCGGGAATTCCACACCTCCCCGGGGCTCATTTTGACAGACCGTGCATGGCGGTTAGGGGGAGCAGTCTCGGCAGTACTCAGGATTTCTGGCTTGAGTCTCCGTTCTCCAGATACATGGAATTGTCAGGCGGTGAGGAACACTGATGACAGTTCAGTGGCGGAGAAGGCCCCGTCTCTGTCGCTACCCTGTGCGCTCTTTTGCCTGTGACACGTGGGCTCAGTTAATGCCATGCTTTGCCCGAAGGCCTTACAGGATGGAGGTGGGAGTCTTAGAGTACCAGAAACCTGAGTCTCCTAGTCTCAATTTATTTCTCTCTGCCGCAGCGATTTTCTCATTCTCCCTGGGTACATCGACTTCACTGCAGACCAGGTGGTGAGTATGATCAGAAGTTGAGGGTCGGGGATAAAGCTCAGCGGCATAAGCACCTGCCTGGCAAGTGCAAGGTCCTGAGTTCGATTCCCGGTACCGGGAAAAAAAAAGATCAGAAATTGGGTTTTGAACTTAAGGGTGGGCTAACATGCTGCAGTTGCCTAGTCTTAGCGTTTCCTTACCAGACTGGGTTTGGGGTAAATTCTGTGGAATGGTATTTTTGGCTGGCATGCAAATAATATAGAACCCATTTGGGAGGAACTACCCTAAAGAGTCAGAGGAATTTGCCACACTAATGGTTCTTTGTCTCTTTAGGATCTGACTTCTGCTCTGACCAAGAAGATCACTCTCAAGACCCCACTGGTCTCCTCTCCCATGGATACAGTCACGGAAGCGGGGATGGCCATTGCGATGGCGGTAAGCCCCATGGGGTTTGGGAGGAGACTGGCAGTGCCTCCTGGAGAGACGTGCAAGCACTCTTCACTTACCTTTTTGTTCCTTTTTGTTACCTATTTCCTGTCTTCGGTTCATCTTGTAGCTCACAGGAGGTATTGGTTTCATCCATCACAACTGTACACCTGAATTCCAGGCCAATGAAGTTCGTAAAGTGAAGGTCAGAAGGGCAAGGATCATGGCCAGGAGTTCCTGGGAATTGCACTGAGGTGGACTGGCTTGGGAGGGGGGAGCTGTTCTGTTAGTTTAGGGTCCTTCCTCACTACAGTGGGTTCAGTTACTGAGGAGGGCCTGAGTCTTGGTTCTTAAGCTAGGAAGAGCACTAACTGCGCAGTGTCTCCAGCCTACCAGTGCTAGTCAGAGCGGTTGGTCCTGAAGTTCTTCCAGAGGGCAGTTTTACTCACAGACCTGTGCTTTAGATGGAGCACCTGAACGTGGTTCAAAGGTACAAGGCACTTTCTCACTGTTCCTTCCAGAAATACGAGCAGGGATTCATCACAGACCCTGTGGTTCTCAGTCCTAAGGACCGGGTGCGAGACGTGTTTGAAGCCAAGGCTCGGCATGGCTTCTGCGGCATCCCCATCACAGACACAGGCCGGATGGGGAGCCGCCTGGTGGGCATCATCTCCTCGAGGGACATTGACTTTCTCAAGGAGGAGGAGCACGACCGGCTTCTGGAAGAGGTGGGTAGCACTGGCACAGCATAGCCAAGCTCTGGCAGCCCAGGCAGAAGAAAGGTAGCTTCTGTCCACCTCACATCTTTGAGGACCTCTTCCATGCTGGAAAGATGGATGGCCAGCCATGTTACTCACTGCTGTATAGGTCTGCGCCGTCTCTTTCCCCAGGAAAGGCTTGCTAGTGTTCATGTTTTGTTCTTTGCTCTGAGTACGATGGGGCAGTGTGCACACGCCATCAGCCCTCCTCTCCTGGTGCTGTCATTGCTTGTGTGTGGTGTGCCCCCTGCAGCATACAGGCTGCTATGCTCTGGGACTGTTCAGGTCTGTGGAGCAGGTGTGGTCTGGATTCAAGCAGATGAATCTGGCGATCAGGAGCCTCTCTCAGGCAGGGCAGGGCTGTCTGTGGAGAGGGCTGGTGTGACTGGCCCTCCCTATGCCTCCCTCTTCCCAGATCATGACCAAGAGGGGAGACTTGGTGGTGGCCCCTGCAGGCATCACATTAAAGGAAGCAAATGAAATTTTGCAGCGCAGCAAAAAGGGTGAGTCCTACAGGTGGGAAGGAGCCTAGAATTAATGCTCATGGTCCTGATTCATGCTCTATCTTGGCTTTAGGAAAGTTGCCCATTGTAAATGAAGATGACGAGCTGGTGGCCATCATTGCTCGGACGGACCTGAAGAAGAACCGGGATTACCCACTGGCCTCCAAAGATGCCAAGAAGCAGCTGCTCTGTGGGGCCGCCATTGGCACTCATGAGGATGACAAATATAGGCTGGACTTGTTAGCACAGGCTGGTGTGGATGTGGTGGTGCTGGTGAGCTCCTGCACATGTGGCAGGGCAGTAGGGGCGGTAGTAGGGGCGGGTGCTGTATCACAGTCTGACTAGGGCTTCTTTTCTGGCCCAGGACTCTTCCCAGGGCAACTCTATTTTCCAGATTAATATGATCAAGTATATCAAAGAAAAGTACCCCAGTCTTCAAGTCATTGGAGGCAATGGTGAGGCCGGGACACTGCTGCCTGTAGTTGGGGAGGGGTGGGGGCTAGGCTCCCACCTGAACTCTCACATGTCTTTCCTACCTGTAGTGGTGACTGCAGCTCAGGCCAAGAACCTCATCGACGCAGGTGTGGATGCCCTTCGGGTGGGCATGGGAAGTGGCTCCATCTGCATCACCCAGGAAGGTGAGAGCATGCACCAGCAGGGCCCAGAGACTGGCTTCAGATCCCACATGCCCCAGGGCCTAGGACTCTTATGGGAACTACACTGACTTTTCCAAGATGGGCAACTCTTGGGCCAAGCAGGCCTCTTGGATGGGTGACACGGCTGGGAGCAAGGAGAGCCCTCGTCACCCTCACCGGCCGCTCCCCACCTGGCCTGGCCTCCTGGCCCCTGCTCTGCACCCGCTCTAAACTCTGGTCTGTTTGTTTTATTTAGTGGCTCCCAAGATCCCTCCAGACATAAAGTCCCACAGCCCCAAATGCCCTTCTACTGTCACGGGCTGCTATAGTAAGTCCGGCCCGGCCCAGCTGCCCGCTGCCCGGCTGCTTGGTTGACTGTAGCTGTAGCTCTCAGGGTTTGTGGTGCTGATGGGTGGGCAGGGCAGATAGACGTCCAGACCACATTGGGGCGGTGTAGGGTCACAGCTCCCTCTTCCTGGGTTGCTCAGAGCAGGACCTAGGCTTTCCCATATCATAGGAGATAGGCATGGTGTGAGGACCTACTCTGGGGCCTGCTCTCCCTTCCATATTACCATTACCTGATCTTGCCTGAGCTGCCCACTGTGCAGGGGAGAAGGGTTGGGCCTGACTTGGTGCCTCTGGGTACTAACTGCACGGAGACTCCTGCCCCATCTTGCTACTAGCTGGGACTGCATGTGCCTGAGGCTGCCCTGGGCCCTGCACACATGCACGTGCATATGCAGGGTGAGGTCAGCACAGCTGTTAATACAGTTCACAGCAGATGGGGCAGCAGCCATCCCGACACTTCATCAGTCAGGCTCTCATCCTGGTGCAGATGTGGCCAAGAGCTCCTGGGTACTGAGACTGGCTTGTTGCCTTTCCCCACTAATCCAGTGCTTCTGTTGTCTTATCAACAGTGTTGGCCTGTGGGAGGCCCCAAGCAACAGCAGTGTACAAGGTGTCAGAGTATGCAAGGCGCTTTGGCGTTCCTGTCATTGCTGATGGAGGAATTCAAAATGTGGGTCACATTGCCAAAGCTTTGGCCCTGGGGGCCTCCACAGGTGAGGTCTGGGGACCTGGATCCTGGTAGGACTCCTTCCCATCCCTGTTCAGCCTGCCCCACGCACTTTTCTGTCCATAGTCATGATGGGCTCCCTACTGGCTGCCACCACTGAAGCCCCTGGTGAGTACTTCTTCTCCGATGGGATCCGGCTGAAGAAATACCGGGGCATGGGTTCTCTTGATGCCATGGACAAGCATCTCAGCAGCCAGAACCGCTACTTCAGGTGGGACGGGTCGACCAGCTGCCCTACCCTCACGCTGCCCTACCCTCACGCTGCCCGGCCCGTGTCTCATTGTTGTGACTCTGCCCGTTGTTTGCTTCCTCTCACAGTGAAGCTGACAAAATCAAAGTGGCCCAGGGGGTGTCAGGAGCCGTGCAGGACAAGGGGTCTATCCACAAGTTTGTCCCTTACTTGATTGCTGGCATCCAGCATTCCTGCCAGGACATTGGTGCCAAGAGCTTGACCCAAGTCCGGTGAGCTGGGGTGACAGGGTAGAGGGCTCTAAGGCCGGTTACTGACCAGCTGCAGCTGACACCTTCCCCTCTGCAGTGCCATGATGTACTCTGGGGAACTAAAGTTTGAGAAGAGAACGTCCTCGGCCCAGGTGGAAGGTGGTGTCCACAGCCTTCACTCGTAGGTGCCCCTGGGTGGGAGCTTCTGCCATGCCTTGCTTACCTTCCACATTAAACTCATTACGTGGTCTCTGCCTGCAGGTATGAGAAGCGGCTTTTCTGAAAAGGAATCCATCATACTTCCTTGGTTTTTCAATAAAAGTCCGGAAAATAAAAGGGATGCCTCCTGATCTTTGAAGTTAGGGGACGTGGGCGTCTGCAGATGTTGGCCAGTGCACTCGCACAGCGTTCCCAGGGTGCCCCTGGTCTTCGATAAGGATGCCCCACAACCCTGGGAGGTAGTTCTGGTTCAGAGTTCTCTGCCGGCTGGGAGCGGGGAGGAGCAGATCTCTGGTCAGTCAGTGGACCTGGGATCTGCCCACTTCCTGCTAAGCCCAAGCCATGAACAAACACTCTTAACTGAAGTATCTAAAGGCTCATAAGGAAAGTCCTGGAGCCAGAGTCCCCTTGAATCTACATCTGAGCAAGCAGATCGGGAACTGCCACTTGGTTTCTTTGTGTCCTCCGCACCCCCTAAAAACTTCACTGACCCAACAGCCCATAGCTAGCAATGCAGCTGACACAAAGTAAGACAGGTATATAAGTTGTTATCCTGGTAAGCACGACAGCGTTACACAGTGCCCGTGGGGAGGTCATGGGGCATGCCGGCACCCACCAGGGTCCGCGCTCTGACCACGGGTAGGCTCCTGGTGGTTCACTCTGCAGTCTGGGTGGGATACGTCAGTGAAAGCTCTCCAGGAGGTGGGATGAGCGCAGCTCCTGTCACTCGGCCTTCATGACACAGGAAGTTGAAGGTGGCGCAGGCATTGGGCTGCAAAGAAAAGGCTAGCTAGCATTAGCTTGTCCAAGGGTAGGCCTGCGCTTCCTGTTGCGTTCGCAAGTTGTAGGACTGACCGTATCCTGCACTTCCACGGCAATGCCTCGCTGCTTCATGGCCTGCAACACCAGGGAGTTCAGCCTCTCGGTCCTGTTTCCCGTGCCCACCACAACGATCTCTGGGGAAAGGAGGGAGGTCACCTACAGGAAGGGCGTGAAGGTGGGGGGTCTCCTGGCCGCAGCCCCGCCGTCAGCCTACCGATCCTGGGCTCCAGCATCCAGAAGAGGGAGAAACTCTCCTTGGTGACGTCCCGAGGGGATCCCACCTGAGAGCGGAGGGGCCGACTCCGTAAGACGAGTACAGGAGAACGCGTTCCCCGTTCCCCCACCGCGAGGCCCCCGCCAGGCCGGGTCTGAGGGGCACGAGGGGCCGGGCAGGCTCACGTTCCACTGCAGCACGGAGTGCGGGAGGAGCGCGCACGGCCCTAGCACGCGGGTTCCGCGGACCACGAAGCCGTGGCTGCTGTAGCTGTCGATGTACATGGCGTGCTGAAGCTCGCGCTGCACCAGAGAGATGCGCGTCCGCTGGTACAGCTCGTCGTCGGCCGGCGAGAGCCGGTGCCAGCGCCGCGGGGTCCTGCGGGGCGAGGGCGTGTTAGGGCAGGCGCGGGCTGGGCGCGGGGCGGGGCGGGGCGCGGGCGCAGCTCACCGTAGCAGCTCGGCCCGCGGGCGGCACAGCGCGGCTCGCGCCCCGCACAAGTGACGAACCGCACAGGTGGCGGCCATGGCTGCCTAGGCGCGGCGAGGCGGCCGCGGGCCGGGAAGGGTGTCAGGGCATCGGGCCGCGCGCCCCACAGAGCCCACAGCGCCCCCAGCGCCCGGGAGGGCTGCGCAGGGCTACTGATCGCTGTCAACCGCGCTGTTTAATTCGACCTCGTCTTTAACCGCGAACTGGAGGGGGAGCCCGGGTCTCGGCAGAGCGCGTCCTACCGCGTGGCTCAGGTGTCGCACCTGCCGCCCGCCCCGCCCGGTCCCGAGGGTCCGGGGACACTTGGCAGGTGAGCTGTCCCTGGCACTGCCCGCGCCTCAGTTGCGACCTCCCCGGGCTCCCGGCCAGGACACAGGCTCCGGAGGCCCGAGGCGGGGTGGCCGCGCACCTGGCTCACCCTGCACACCTGGCTGGGTGTGGCGCCAACTCCAGGCCCCTAATCCCAGGCTTTGGGCATCGAGCGCCGTGGGCGGGGCGGGAAGCTAAGGTTTCACCGCCTAGCCTCGGAACCACGGCCCTCCCCAACCGTCACCCGCGCGACCGTTGGCTGCGGCGCCGCGCGCGGCGAGAGGGCGTGGCCGCGCGTGGATTGGCTTTCCGGGAGCAAGAGGGGGCGTGGCCCGGTGGTTTGGCCTTAAAATGGCTTCAAGTGTGCGGACCGCGGAGCCAGCGGAAGGGCGATCCTGCGGGTGGCTGCAGTAGCTGCTTGCGACGGATCGGGCCGGATCGGAGCGGACGGGAACTAGACTGCGACCGGAGCGCCACCCGTCCGCGCCCCTCTGCTCGCGCACTTCCAGTCCCCACCCCTGTGTTGAGCCGAGTCCGGGGCCTACTGGCACGAGAGCAGCTGGCGCCCGAGGCTTGGGCATCTCCGCGCCGCCTCTCCGTGGCCCTCGGGGATACTGTCGTGCCCGCTGGCCGCGGCTGGCGCGGGCGAAAGGCGGGGCCGTCAGACCTAGCGGAGGTCGCCGAGGCCGGTCGCCATGGGCTCCCGGCTCCTGTCGCTGCCGCGTGGGCCCGCGCGGCCCCTGGCGTTCCAGTTGCTGGCAGCGCCACCGGACAAAGGGCCCGGGCACGGGTGTCCCCGAAGTCCGCGCAGGTGACTTCCTCCTGGCCCACGGGCGCTTCGCTGCCGGCGTATCCCGAGCCCGCCCAGCCGCGGTCAGCGCAGCAGGGGCTCCGGCTGTGTGGGACCAGTAGGGCAGATACTGGCTCGCGGAACTAGGATCGGGACTCCGTCCCAGGGGACCCCCCCACCCCCGCTTCGCTCCTATTGTTCTGGGGCCCAGGTGAACGCTTCGTTCTCACCGGACTCTGTTACACCACCTGCTCCTGGCCCACCGCCTGGGACTGGGATGGGCGGTTCCGGTCCGGCCCCGGGGCGGGTGAACTGGGGCTGAGCCCCACCAGCGGCGGGACCGCGGGCAACGGAATCCCAAAAGCAGCTGTTGTCTCGAGAGCATTCCAGCTGCGCTTGGATTTCGTTCCCTGCTCTCCTGCCTGAGCAGCGCTCTGCCCAGACCCTGCCGGGCCGCTCTGGTCTTGTTCCTCCAGGTGCGCCCGACCGGAGATGGCTGCGTCCACCTCCCGACCTGCCCGGGGGAGCTCTGGCGAGGAGGCCCCGGCCTCAACGTGGGGCGCCCGGCCCCAGCTCGCTAAAGATAGCCCTGCACTTCCTGGGGAAAACCACCCTGCAACTGTCTTGTGGGCCGAGAGCGTCTCAAGTCCGGCGGGGCCCAGCTCTGCCGCCGAGAGTCCCGGCTGTGCTCCTGCGGCGCAGAAAGTGCTTTGGAATGACACGATCATTCCCGTTGAGTGGGCACCCGAGAAGCCATCGGGAATGTCGTGTCCGCCCAGTGCTCTTTCGGCACCTTCCAGCAGGGCCTACAGCCCTGACCCAGAAGGGACCGTACTAAGTTCTTCCTGTCCCTTGGGGGGTTCAGTCTGTTAGGGGGGGGGGGTCGTGCTCCACTGAAATGGATACGTGTGGGAACCCCAGAAGAGCAGGCTCTGCCTGTTGAGGTCTGGCTGAATCTTATCATAGTCACCTTGTTTTAACTGGCCCAAAACAGGTTTGTTGTGTTCTTCTGTTAAAAGGATTGGTAAAGTGCTGTACACCAGGGTAAAGTAGAAACATTAATGGCTGGTAATTCTAGCCAGGCATGGTAGTGAATTGGGATTCATTCCCTGTTCTCCAGTTTGAATGTGGGAGGCTGAGGCAGGAGAATCTCCAGGAGTTTAAAGCTGTCCTGAATAATACAGCCAAACCCTCTCTTTAAAAACAAAAAACTGGCAATTCTGAAAACCACCTGAAACTTCTAATTTCCCAGGTATCATGAAAAGAAGATGGGCAGTTCTATCAAATTGTGTATCAGAAATAACTTGCTCGGTGTGGTTGTGGTGGTGCACACCTGTAATCCCAGCGCTTGGAGGCTGTCAGGAGGATGGCTGTGAGCTCAGGCCAGCCTAGACTACATGAGACAACACCCATATCTCAAATGAAGAAAGAACCTGCAACTTCCAAACAGAAAATACGAGATTTTGATTGAACCCAGTTTTTTTCCCTGAGCTACATCACCACCCTTTTAGTCTTTATTTTACTAAATTGCCCAGACTGTGGGCTACATAGTGAGTTCAAGGCTAAACTGAACTACATTCAGAGATCTGTCTCAAAATGATAGATGTTGCCCAGCCAAGTTTGATCTTTTGATCCTCTTGTCTCAGCCTCTGAGTGCTGGAATTACAGGCATGTTCTATAACGCCCAGCTAAAAATAAGCTTTTTTAAAAAGGTAGTAAAAGAGTGTCTATCTTTAATATTACTGCCTTTTCTAATGACAACACATTTGAGACTTTTTTTCCCTCCTGTACCGTGATTGAATCCAGGGGCTTCGCCCTGAGCCGCATTTCCACCTCTTTTTATTATGAACAGGGTCTCGCTAAGCAACCCTGGCTGGACTCGAACTCGAGATCCTCTTGCGTCGGCCTTCCAGTCTTCTGGGTACAAACTTGAGCCACTACGCCCGGCTCCGTTAATCACGTCCATCACCGAGGGGTAAGACTTTAATAACGATAAGGCGTCTGGCCTGAGCCCCCACCAGGTCGCGAGGACCCTGCTCTAATTACTAATTCGGGGCAACGATGAGAGCAGGCCGGATGTTTCGGACTCGAGTCCAGAAGCAAACCAGCCTGCGCCCCGGGCGCCTAGTGCGGGATGCTGGTGCCGCCCCTCAACTCAGCCGCACCTGTTCACTCTGGTGTCTGCGCTAGGGCCCCGCCTTCCCTGGACGGCTACCGGAAGTTCCGCCTTCGACGATTTGCTTCCGGTTCCCCTTGCGCCTTCCGGTCGCCATGGCGATGGAGCGTCTTGGGGTAGGGGAGACGCTAAGAGCCCTAAATGCGGCTTTAGGACCTGGCGACCCGGTGTGGTTCAAGGAGACACACTCCCGGCACCTGCGCGAGCGAGACTTCCTGGCGCCGCGCCGTGCGCTCGAAGCGCGCTTCGGGGAAGGGCAGGTGGGCGTGAGCCGCGTGGGAGGTGCGACCAGGCCGAGTGGGAATCGGCGCCCGCTCGCCCCTTACCCGCCCGCCTCCCCGCAGGTGCCTGAGCGTGTGCTACATGCCCTCACTGGCTTGCAGGGCCCTGGAGTGGCCCCAGTGCTGCGTTGCGTGCAGACACCCGCGGGCTTGTCGCTGCAGCTTCAGCGGCCTGCCGTCTTCGAGCGCGTCCTCGGTGCCATGGCCTCCTATGCCACACCGGACAGGCGGGCCTCGCCAGGCCTGCGCGTCCTTCTGCATTGCCCGGCGCTGCGCTGCAGCCCTGGCGCGCTCCGCTTGAGCCAGCTGCGGGTCGTGGTCTTGGCGGATCACCTGGCTCGAGCTCTGCGCAGTCAAGGGTAAGCGTTGGACAAGGCCTAGGTGGAATGGGGCGGGACCTTGTGGGCAGGGCAGAGGGTTCCGGTGCAGAGCTGCTGCACAGGCTGAGGCCACCCCCTCGCTTTACAGGGTGTGTGTGCGCTTAGTTCCTGCAGTGCAGGACCCGCACATGTCAACCTTCCTGCAGAAACTGCTAGTGGATTGGCCCACTGCCTCGGCAAGAGCGTCGGCCGAAACCCTGAGAAACCTCGCACTTGCAAAGCTCACCTCTACTCATGACCAGGAGACACTGGCCCCCAGTGTCCTGGGCAGACTGGGCCTGAAGGAGCTGGTGGAAGAACAGGGCCACAGGGCTGGCTATGACGCCAGCGTGGACAAGTGTCTGGGTGGGACTTGGGGTCAAGCAGAGCACAAGAGGGGTATTCCTCTGCCCACTAGGGCAGCCTCAGCATCTGTGTTCTCTCTGTAGTGACAGAAGATCTGCTGTCTGTGTTAGCTGAGCTGCAAGAGGCCGTTTGGGATTGGCCTGAGGGCACCTACCCAGGCCTGGTTAGTGACTCCCAGCCCTGCAGGCTTTTAGCAAACCAGAGCGCCTGCACCTCTGCAGTGACTGTCCTCTTCCCTTACAAGGCCGGGGCCCCAAATCCTGACGCAGACAGCTGCATGGTTGTGCACCTGGTGAGCTGTGAAGAGGAGTTCCAGCAACAAAAGTTAGACCTGCTTTGGAGGAAATTGGACGACCAGGCTCCTCGAAGACAGGTGGGTTATTGCTGGTGGAGCTCCCTAAGCTCAAAGGGTCCTCCTTCAAAACTTGAGAAAAGGCCCGTTAGCTGATGGACCCAGAAACTGACACTTGGCCTTGCGGGAGACTGAATTACTGTGCTGGCAGGCCCAGTATGGACAGAGCCTTGGACATCTGAATAAGTGTTTTGAAGGCCAGTGCTTGCAAGGCACCAAGCCTGGTGGCTACAGGTTGAAGGGGTTCGGGGTGTAGAGGCAGCACATTTCAGTTTCTTGGCGATTATAAGGCTACAGGGCAACACTGAGTTGCCCCCGCTGTCTTCCACAGAAGCATCTGGTCTGTGGCCCAGTCAAAGTCGCTGTTGCACCTGGCACGCTGACTGCCCTGGAGTACTATGAGTGAGTATGGCTAGAAGGCCACCACAGCCAGGGTAGATGAGATGGGGCAGGGTCTGTGCTGGGACTCTACCCACTGGTTCTTCTCTTCACAAATGCAGGCTCCGGCATGCTCAGGTGTGCGCGGCCTCAGCCCTGAAGCGTGGCGGCAATCTGGCACAAGGTGCGCCTGGAAGACCCCGGCTGTGCGCTGGAGTAGGGGCAGGTGATCTGCACACCTCCCCCTTCTCATCTGCCGGGACTGATGTTATATACTCACCCAGGCCCAGCATGGACAGAGACCTTAGCGGCTCTCACTGTGGCCACCATCAAGTTTGAGATGCTGAGCACAGCCCCACAGGGTCAGGTGAGCTGGGCACTCACAGGACTGAGGCTGGGGTGGCACGCATGCTACCCTCTCTGAAGTGCCACCTCCATTCCCCAGCTCATCCTCAGGGACAGCAGCATCTCCACGAAGGGCACAAAGAGTGGCATCTTTGTCATGTATAACTGCGCCCGTCTTGCCACACTCTTTGAGGGTTACAAGCGCAATGTGGAACAAGGTCTGTACCCCACTTTTCCATCTGTGGAGAGCCTGGACTTCTCACTGCTGCACGAAGAGGTAAGCGCCCCTCTCGGGGAGCTGGCACAGCCGAGGCGTGGACTTCCCCTCCCAGCACCCCTGTCCCCTGCAGGGCGAGTGGCTGCTGCTCTTCAATAGCGTCCTTCCCTTCCTGGACCTGCTGAACCGGACGGCAGGGCTGGCCCGCACCAGCCCAGGGCTGCACATAGGTGCACGCACAGAGACAGTGAGTCTCAGAGCACCAGACAGACACAGCACATTTACTCCAGGCCAAAGACACAGCCAGTGACTCAATCTCTGTCTCTAGGTATGCAAGTTCCTGATACAGCTCAGCATGGACTTCAGTTCATACTACAACCGGGTACATGTCCTAGGGGTGAGTACACAGCAGAAGGGGGTATGTGGGAGGGGCAGAGGGAGACAGAGTGAGGGCAAGGGAAGCAGAGGCTGAGACTAGTAGGTCCCTTCTCCTTCAGGAGCCTCGGCCACACCTCTTCGGTCAGATGTTTGCCCGCCTGCAGCTTCTGAGGGCCGTCCGTGAGGTGCTCCACACAGGCCTGGCTATGCTGGGCCTCCCTCCACTGAGCCACGTCTAAGGCCACAGAGTGCCCAACAACTAGGAACGTTTACAAAATCAACTAGGAAAAGAAAAAAAACCCACGTTAGGACCCTGGAACCAAAATAAATTTGCTTCTGTCACAGAGTTCTGTCTGGCTGTGGGGGGCACGGTGTCCTCAGTCTACCCAGGCAGCGGTCTACTCACCTCTAGTCCTGCTCTGGAGTCAGGAACCCACGGCCACCGCTGCCTCCCCTCAAGATATGCTGGGCACAGGCACAGACAGTCGATGCCTTCTGCTGCCTGCGAGCAGGCCCCGTACCCAGCACACCGGCCACCGTGGGATGCCTCAGTCATACCAGTTGTAAACCTCAAGCCCTTGGCCTGCAAGAGCACAGCGGTGGCCAAACTCAGGGCTCACAGGCCAGCAGTCCATGTCAGCCACGTCAGGCACATGGTATACAGTGCTGTTCATGAAGGTGGGCTCGCCGTGCCCCAGGCGCCAGAATGTCAGCCGCTGGTCAATGGAGGCCGAGACCATGAGGCTGGGGCTCAGGATCTTGAGGCCCGTCACGTGGGCAGCATGTGCACAGGGGACAGAGTATTCTTCTAGCACACGCAGCTGGGGCACCAGCTCAGGCTCACCCACAGCTTCTTCCCGCTCTGGTGTCTCCACAGCTAGCACAAAGATGTGGAGGGAGCCATCCTCACTGCCACTGGCCACAAGATGGTGGCCTTCTCGTGTGGGCAAGGTGTGCAGACTGTTGACCCCACAGCTGTGGGCCTGGAGTGTCATGCAGGGAGTGCCCAGGCCTAGAGGTAGAAGATGGCTTTTAGGACCTTTATGTGTGAGGGAAAGGGGGGGCAGCCCCGGACGCACCCTGGGTACGCACGGTAGGGAAGGCCAGGCTCTGCCGGGGGCTCCAGGAGAGCAGAGCCGCGGTCCAGCACAGTGGTAAGGTCCCAGAAGGCCAGGCTGCCGTCAGTAGCTGCACTGCACAGGAACAGCCGCCTGGGGGCGAGGGTGGGTGGGCAGGTGATTGGGGGGGTGAACAGGAGCCCCTCCCACCCAGGAGGACCACAGCCCAGCCCCTCACCTCCGCTGGCTGGGTGCCTCGTGCGTAAAGGAGTGGACCTTGAGGACACAGCGCTTATGGTGGAAAGTTTCAGCAAAGAGCTGCAGAATTCGCCCAGAATCCTGCAAGACAAAGAGCCTAGGGGCCAGAGGACACCCGCTCAGAACTCTGGGACCACTCAGCACCCTCTTGTCTCCACCCACTGGGCCCCTGTGTGCTTACCTCACTGCCCCGTCACTACAGGCTGCGGCCACAAGGGGGCCAAGGCCAGGCCCGTCAAGTTCACAGACAGCAAGGGACATGTACCTAAGAGGACGGAGCTGTCAGGTCAGCCTGTAAAGGGGGGACACCCGCCCACAGTAATGCCACCTCGCGCCCCTGCCTGGGAGTATGAGTTACCTGGTCTCAGGGTCCACCTTGACCATCCGATGCCGATTGCGCTGTCGGTCCCAGTACTCATCTAGCCGGTGGGATGAGAGGTGCATGACATGGCAGGCAAGGCCGCTTGGGGTGCCTGGGTCGGGACTGACCATGATGCTGAAGCAGTGCATCTCTGCTCGAGCCCCTGCAGACACTATGTTGGCAGTGAGACCTGGCTGGGGACTGTGAGGGCCACCTGGGGTGCTGAGTCCCCACACAGCCATAGCTCGCACAGAAGAGAGGTGGTTGCAGATGGCTGTGAGGGCATGGGCTGAGCCTGTGGTGGTGGGGAGCGCCAGCACGCACACAGTAGTATCCTCACTGCAGGTGATCACGATGTCTGTCAGGCCGGGCCCCTCGCTTCCAGGCTCCAGGCAGTCAGGCTGCTCCAGGCAGGGCACTTCAAACTCAGACCCCATGGTGACGGCGCCCACACGTTTTACACAGGTGATCTCCCGGCCATGCAGACCCTCCCGGAGGATGACATGTGGCCGGGTACAGCCACCTAGAGCCTGGTATAGCATGACATCCCCATCTTTGAGGTAGGCAAAGGCCATGGCTGCTTCAGTATCGGAGAAGGCCCAGGAACGGTGCCCTCCGCCACAGCTGACAACGTGCAGCTTCTCATGTGACCGGGGGCTCCACACCACGAACTCGTTGGCATGGAAACCCAGGATGACCATGCTCCCATCAGGCACCATGTGAAGCCCAGCCACCCAGTTCATGCCCCGACAGGTCTTCTGCCGCAAGACTGGGTGGAGCTGGCCGCCTCGCACAAGGAGCTGGTAGTAGGCACCATCCCGCCCTGTGGTATACACATACCCGGCATGGCAGGTGACCGAGGTCACACCCTGTTTCCCATGCAGAGAATGGAGGGTAGACACAGGGCTCCACTCAGCCACAGCACTGCTGCCCCCACCAGTACCATCACCATCTTCAAGTGCTGCCAGTCCAGCACCAGCCTTGCCTCCCAGCCCCAGGTCCCTGTGCACTCCTGGTCTGGAAGGGAACAGCAGCACAGAGCCCCGGCGGTCTCCGCACACCAGGAAGTCACCTGGGGGCACAAAGGCACTGCACGTGTGCCATCTCTGCTTGCTTGGGGGCAGGAGGTACCGACAACGTTCTGTGACAAAGATGGCCTTGCCAGAGGGTGCAGCTGAGACCTCCAGGCAAGCCATCACACCACCTGGGCCAGAGGCCAGCAACAGGAGCTCCTCGTAACCATGCAGGGCCCAGCTCAGGCTCTGGACCTTCCCAGGGAACAGGGCATGGTCCACAGCAGCAGCGGGAGTATTGATGGGGACAACCTTGACACAACCTTCCCCATTAGCCATGGCACACAATCCAAAGCCTTCAGGACCAGGAGCTGCCTCCAGCAGGCAGTAAGACTGGAAATGCTTATCCTCCAGCAGCTGCTCCCAACATTTGACCTCAAGATCATAGAGGTATAGGACGCCCGTATCAGTCACTGCCAACAGTCGCCAAGAGCCAGCCAGTGTCACGGCTTTGAGGGTACCTGGCCTGGTAGGGGACTTAAAGCAGAGAGCTGAGACCCCTAATCCCGGGTACCCACGCCCTGCCAGGTGCCACAGCCGAATGCCTGAGTCATCACCCCCAGTAATAACCCAGGCCTGCCTCTCATGAGCAGCCAAGGCCCGGATCCCCCGGCCCTGGTGGCCCCGAAAGGCTTGGAGGATCTCACCTTCATGACTCCACACCAAGCAGACACAGTCTTCTCCTGCACTGATAAGGTAATTCTCTAGGAGCTTGACCTGCCACACACGGGCACTGTGCCCAAAGCAGTGCCCAATATTCTGCACCCGACCCCCAGGCACCCGCAAATCACCAACTTTCCAGATGCGAACACTTCGGTCTTCTGAAGCTGTTGCCAACAAGCCCTTGCTTTCCAGGTAGGACATGCTGAATATGACGCCCACATGCCCACTGACCCGTCGGTCAGGTGCCACAGGCTTGTTATCTGTTAGGGCAGCTGCTGGGTACCAGACTAGGAGCTGGTTGGAAATGGCACCTGCCACAATAGTTAGCTCCTTCCAGGTGTCTCCTATCAGGCAGGCTGAGGAGAGGGTGCACCTGTCGGTACAGGGTACATCCTGCAGCATGCACCCTACCACGGGGTCATAGAGCAGTACTGAGTTGTGACCCAGGGCCAGGGCCACATTGCCTTCAAGCCAGCGTACGTCCCAGATCCAGTCGGACATGTTCCATAGGCCAGAGCGCCAGAGCTCCCGGAAGCGGTTCTGACCCCAGCTAATCTTCACAACTCGGAGTCCCTTGCTTCCAAACACAGCTATCATGGCCTCTGAGTCCAGGTCTCCACTGGGCTCTGGCCGAACCCGGAATCCATGGATAAGATAGTGGCCAAGCAGGTTCTGCACTCTCTTCATCATCCGAAGATGCCCGCTGAAGTCCAAGCTGTACACCAGGACATCAGGACCCTCACCTAGACAGAGCCAAAGAGCCACATCAGAACTGCTCAGCTGAGTCTGAGGACTCCCTAAGAGGCAGAGTAGTGAGACTTCTCAGTGTGTCATCCACAGATGTATGTGTCATGATGCAAAGTTGCACAGCTTGAACCTTAGAAAATCCTTGGTCTTAGCTACAGCTGGACTTGCTTTTCTTTTTTTTTTTTTGGAAATGAGGTCTCTTATGTAGTTGAGGATGACTTTAAACTCACTGCGTAGTCCTGGCTGACCTTGAACTTGCAGTATTCCTCCTGCCTCAGCCTGTCCAGTGCTGGGATTACAGGCGTGGGCCACCACATCTGACCCAGATGGACTCACTTTCCCACTGCAATTTTCTGTGTCCTTCATCAGTAACTTTTTTTCTGTACTGAGAATTTTTTCTGTACTGAGAATTGAACCCAAGGCCTTTTCACTGAGGTGTATCTTCAACACTTCCACCCTTCTTTATCTTTTATTTTGAGATAGGGTTTTACTAAGTCACTAAATTGCCCATGGTGGGGTTGGTCTTCTGATGTTCCTGCCCCAGGCTTCTAAAGAGCTGGGATTACAAGTGTGTGCTACCACACTCAGCCAAATGTACAGAATGTAAGAATTGTAGCTGCTAGGTATTATCCTAGCACTCCTGAGGCTAAGGCAGAAGGATCTCCATGACTTTGAGGCCTGTCTGGGAAAACAGTGAGTTCCAGGCCAGCCTGAACTACACAGCAAGAGCCTGTCAGAAACAAAATAAGTAAATAAATAAATAACTTTTAAAAATTGTAGCTATAGGGCTGGGGATATAGCTCAGCGGCCTAAGTGCTTGCCTGCCAAGCCTGAGGTCATGAGTTCGATTTCCGGTTAAAAAAAAAATTATACCTATGGGCTCAGTCTGTAGCTCTGTGATACGTTTAGCATGCATGAGACTCTGGACTGAATACACAGCACCAGGGCTGGGATATAGCTCAGCGGCACAGCACCTACCTGGCAAGTAGAAGGCTGAGTTCAATTTTCAGTACCAAAACAACAAAAAACACAGCACCACCACCAAAAAAAAAAACAATCAACAATGAAATATTAGAACTGAACCAAACTTGAACAAATGGACTTAGTAGATGTCTACACAGTGTACAGAGTGCCCCCCCCACATTATCACAATACACACTGTGGCTGCATGTGAGACGTTCTCCAAAAAAGACCACATACTAGCCCCTAGAACATGCTTAAGGAAATGCAAAGGAACTGAAATGCATATTATCAGACCATAGTGCAATGAAATTGGAAATCAACGGCAAAAGAAAGCACAAGAACTTTGTAAACACATGGAAATTAAATAACACCTTGCTGAACAACCAATGGGTCACAGATGAAATTAAAGAAGAGTGCTAGGCATGGTGGCGTACAACTATAATCCCAGCACTCAGGAGGCTGAGGCGGGAGGATCACTGCGAGTTCGAGGCCAGCCTGGGCTACAAAGTGAGCTCAAGGCCAGCCTGAACTGCATAGTGAGACCCTGTCTCAAAAAGACAAAAAAAGAGAAGAAATCAGGTGCCTAGGATGTAGCTTAGTGGCCCAGTGCCTGCCTGGCAAGTGCAAGGTTTTGAGTTCAATTTCCAGTACCAAAAGCAAGAAAAAAAGCAGACAGTTTCTACAATTAAGTGATAATGACAATACAACATACTGGAACTTACAGGACAGAATGAAAGCAGTCCTACTAGGGAACTTTATAGCAGGAAAACATAGCAAGCACAAATAACTTAATGTTTGGCGGTACTGGGGATTGAACTCAGGACCCTGTGCTTGCTAGGCAGGCGCTTATTCCACTGAGCTATATATCCAGCCCCAAATAACTTAATGTTGAACCTCAAGTTTCTACGAAAAGAGCAGGCCAAGCCAAAGCTCGTAAGAGGGAGGTAATGATAAAAATCAGAGCAGAAATTAATGCAATGGAGACTAAGAAAACAATATAAAGAATCTAAGAGCTGGTTCTCTGAAAGATTAAATAAAATATCCTTAGCCAAAAAGGAAAAAAAAGCCTCAAATATGTGCATTGAGGAATGAAATGGGTGAAACCACAGCTGATCCAGCAGAAATGCGGGTCATTTATACCTACTTTGAGATCTTGTATGTATATTTGTATGTATTAATTGAGTCTTTTTGGGACAGGGTCTTGCTATGCAGTTCCCAATGGCCTTGAGCTTACTTTGTAGCTCAGGCTGGTCTCAAACTTGCAATGATCCTTCTGCCTTAGCCTGCTGAGTGCTGGGATTACAGGCACGCACTCAGCTTGAGAATCTGTATTTAAATGAGACGGAAAATGCAGAAAAAATTGAGAGATTCTTGGACACATATGACTTACTGAGCTAAATCAAGAAGATATAAAAATGCTAAATCAATATCAATCAATGAAATTGAAGATATAGTTTAAAAAACCTATCAGCTATGATAGCATAGGACAGCAGTTTTTGTCTCAAAAAGACACACAAACCTACCAACAAAGAAAAGCCCAATTGATTAATTGCTGAATTCCACAAGGAAGTTTGAGAAGACCTAATGCTGATACTTCTCAAACTCTTTAATGAAATTGAAATGGAAGCAATATTCCCAAATTCATTCCTGGAAGCAAGCATTACCCTGATACTAAAACCATAGAGGGACCCAACTAAGAAAGAGAACTACAGCCAATCTCCCTAATGAACACAGATGCAAGAATCCTCAATCAGATGCTGGCAAACAATGCAGCAAATCATAAAGAAAGATTACACAGTCTCACCAAGTGAGACTCATCCCAGGGATGCAAAGATGGTTCAATATATGCAAATCAAGAAATGTGATATACCACATCAACAGAGCAAGGACAAAAATCATATGATCAAAAAAAAATATGATCATCTCAATAGATACAGAAAAAGTTTTAGACAAAGTCCAGCACCCATTCATGATAAAACACCCTATAGAAAACTGGAAGATGATCTTTTTCTCAATCTGATAAAAGCCACCTATGACAAACCAAGAGCTAACATCACACTAAATAGACAAAAACTAAAAGCTTCCACTCTAAAATCAGGAACAAGACAAGAATGTCCACTGTCAACACTCTTACTCAAAATAGTTCTAGAAACTTTTGCCAGAGCAATTAGACAAGAAAAAGAAATAAAAGGAGTAATGTAGGAAAGGAAGAAGTTAAATAATCATTTGCAGATGACATGATACCCTACATAGAAAACCCCAAAAACTCTAGAAAGACTTCTAGATTTAATAAGCAAATTCAGTAGCATAGCTGGATACAAAGTCAACATTCCAAAATCAATAGCATTCCTGTACACCAATAACAAACTCATTGAGAGAGAAATTAGGCTAACAACACCTTTCACAACAGCATCCAAAAAAAAATGAAATACTTAGGAATCAATCTAACAAAGGATGTAAAAGACCTCTACATCGAAAACTGCAGTACTCTGAAAAAAGGAGGTTGAAGAGGATATCAGAAGATGGTATGAATGATATCCCTTGCTCCTTGGTAGGAAGAACCAATAGAGACAATGGCCATACTTTCAAAACTGTAATACAGATTTAACGCAATTCCAATCAAAACTCTAACAGCACATCTCACAGAATTAGAGAAAACAAGCATAAAATTCATTTGGAATCAAAGAGACTTAGAAGAGCAAAGGCAATTTTGGGCAACCAAGGCAAGGCAGAGCTAGATGTGGTGAGGCATGCCTGTAATCCCAGCACTCTGGAGGCTGAGGCACGAGGATCACTGCAAGCTTGAGACCAGCCGGGGCTACAAAGGGAGCTGAAGGCCAGCCTCAACTGCATAGTGAGACCCTGTCTCAAAAAGGCAAAAAAAAAAAAAAAAGGAATGGCAGGGGCATCACAACCCCAGAGTTGAAACTATACTACAAAGCTACGATGATTAAAAACAGCATGGTACTGGCCAAAAAAAAAGACCTGAGGTTTCCTGGAACAAATTAGAAGATGTAGAAACAGCTCCAGACACACTCAGCCACCTTACCTTTGACAAAGGTGCCAAACACATTCACTGGAAGAAAGATAGCCTCTTGAGTAACTAGTGCTGGGAAAACTGACTTTGTACATGTTGAAGATTAAAATAGGACTCATATCTTTCAGAAAGCAGTGAACTAAAGTCAAAATGGATCAAAGATCCAAATATTAAAACAGAAATCAAGAACAGATAAAGAACTCAAAAAAATCAGACCACTCCCCCAAATTTAAGGACCCAATCCACAAATGGGCATCTGAGATGAATTCCCACTTCTCAGAGGAAGAAATACAAACAGCAAACAAAAAGATGAGGAAATGTTCAACATCACTGGTCACTCAAGAGATGCAAATTAAAACAATGCTGAAATTTCATCTCACCCCGAAAAGAATGGCTATTATCAGGAAATCAACCAATAGCAAATGCTGGCAGGGATGTGGGGAAAAAGGAACCCTTCTCCACTGTTGGTGGGAGTGTAGACTGGTGCAACCACGTGGAAATCAGTGTGTACATTCCTCAAAACACTAGGACTAGAGCTTCCTTTCCACCCAGCTATTCCCCTTCTGGGTATCTTCCAAAAACAACTAAAAGCATTACACCACAACGATATATGCACACTCAAGCAGCAGAGTTTTTAACAGCCAGATCTTGCAAACAACCCAAATGCCCACCAATTGGTGAATGGATAAAGATGTAGATTTTTTTTATATAACTGAGTACCCCTCAGCCATAAAGAGGGTAAGCTTGAGACATTCCTTGGTAAGTGGATGCACCCTGAGACCATACTCTTTAAGTAAAATAAATCGGACACACATCTGTAAATACTGTATTGGTTCTCGGCTGTGAGAAACCACAAGTGCACATAAGGACCAAAATGTATATTAGGTATTGTAAAATAGGAACAGAATGTCCAAATGGGGAGGGGGAACAAGCGAGGGGCCAGGGGCAAGGAAAGAAGGGGCAAGTAAACAAAAGTGAGAAAAGCAGGGAAAAATGGAAACAAAGCTTTGGTAACTGGGGAGGGGTGGAAGGCTTAAAGGGAGCGTAGGGGAACAAGAATCAAGTTACATCACGTATGGGGACAAATTCTCTACGACGAAAGGGGTCATTACGTATATCTAAAATGTACCAATAAAATCTGACTTCAAGAAACCACAGCCCTCATGAGTGCTTCTCACGGCCCCCAGCGACAAGGTCAGAAGAAGATCTGCAAGACTCTGGCCTCTGCCTTCGCCAGCGACGTTTCTTCCCAGGCCTCACTCCTGCTCCAGACTCCACAGAATTCTTTGCCCCCAGGGACAAATTCTCCCACCCCAGCCTCAAGGGTTTTGAGAACCCTCCCTCTGGCTTCGTTCTGTTTCGTTTTTGTTTTTGGTGTTGGGGTCTGCCTTGGCCGTTTCCTCAGCAATCTTTAGGCGTTTAGCTCGTGCCAGGAACCTTGTACTGAGACCCGCCACAGCGGACCAAACAGGCGCTCCCACCACGCATGCACGCCCCTCCCGGGGCTGGCAGCTCTCATTCCAGGCCTGACAACCGGTCCTCGGCCTTGGGACCCCCACGAACAGGGAGCCATCAGCGGCCAGCGGCTCCCGCTCAGGCCGTACTGCCCCCAGGACCCTGACCGCGCGGACGCGCGGCCTCTGCGGCCAGCCACAGGCCGGCTTCTCCGAGCCGTCCGCACAGGCGCCCCAAGCCTTGCCTGTCGGGGCACCGCCTTCCTCAAAACGGTCTCACAGGCGGCTCTCCGCGACCCCGCGTCCAGCACTCCGCCCCGCGCTCCCCGCCGGCCCCACCGCGCCTCCCGGCCCTGCCCCGCACTCCCGCGGGCGGCAGCGCTGAACAAAGGCAGCACCTGCCTGCGCCCGCCTCAGCCTGCCCGCACCACGGCATCCTTTTGTCCCTGTGGCCCCGACCCACTGGGCGCTCCGTTTCTTTGCGCGCCTCGTGCCGAATCTCACCCGCTAACAACCGGTCCCCCACGCACTCCAGCCCTGTAACCGGGAGGAGTATGAGCTCGGAGGTCGCCCGCGGCCACACGTAGTCTCCGAGAGCGTCCATCTCCATCCTGCGGCCCCCGCTGCCTGTGTCGAAGACACCTGCACTCTCGCGTAGCACTGTCGCGAGAACTAAAGCTCGGCGGCGCCGGCCCTTAACTACAGAGAGCCGAGGCCGAGTCTGCGGCTGACTCCCAGTGAAGACGCTCGCCTCGAACAGCCCGGCTCGTGATTGGCGGGATGCGCAGGGGCGGAGCCACGCCGGCTCGGCCCGCTCCCCCCTCCCCCACCCTCGAAGCTAGTCTGCCCGGCAACTGGAAGCCACATGGGTTTATTGGACCAAGCAGCATGGGGTCCGTACATAATAAATAAGAGGAACACAGGAGCTGTGTTGAAATCGCGGCTGGAAGCAGGCGCGGGGCCAGAACTTTGGAGCTGGACAAGGGGACAACCAGGCCCCGCGTCTA
The DNA here is from genome assembly GCA_004027595.1 of Dinomys branickii. Lineage (NCBI taxonomy): Eukaryota > Metazoa > Chordata > Mammalia > Rodentia > Dinomyidae > Dinomys > Dinomys branickii. The sequence goes on along the minus strand of PVLD010001071.1, from coordinate 80,273 downwards.
GGGGGTGGGCAGCCCAGCTGTGGGCTGGGGCTGACCCTCCTTCAGAGCTCCACGCGAGCACTGCGGTAGGCTCGGTCCAGGGCCCATTCGGGCTGTGAGTCAGCGCCACCTTCGCGGGACAGGCGTGCCATCTCCTGCTGGAACAAGGCTTGTCGTGCCCGGCTGGGGTCCACGTTGATCCAGTTGTTGGCAATCCATTTGGTTCCACGAGTGACCAGGCACCCCCCATGCAACGAGTACTCATCCACGTCGCCCACCCAACCTGGAAAAGAGCGTGCGTGGCATGAGCACAGGACAATTTATGAGCAGCCTCCGGCCAGGTTGGCCTCAGCTTGGCCGCAGACTGACATGGCAGGGGTGGGCCCAAGATGCCCATGGGTTGGGCAGCAAACATCCAATGCCAAAGCGTCCTTGGGGGTTCAGCATCCCACCCAGCTAAGGTACAGCCAACCCTTGGCCCTCTGAAACCACTTCTGCTGAGCCTGCCCCCCACCTGCATCCTGGGCTGGTGCAGGGCATAGGCCCTAGTTCCAGAGAGCAGTATGGCTGAGCGAATGCGGACATGCAGATAACCCGGCAGCAGACTGGTGCTCAAGTGGCCTACAGCAGTCACTACTGGATGGGCTTGGGGAGGCCCAGCGTAGAAAACCATTTGGAGGGCAGCCAGAAACAGCTCTCCAGGGTGGCAGGTGGGAGCTGGGTAAAAGGGAGCTGCCCTCAGGGAGCTGCCTGGCCTGGACACAGACTCTCACCTTGCCCATCAGGTAAGTAGTTGTACCAGAAGACTGCTGTGCCTTGCCGAGGCTTCACACGTAGGTTCCCTTTGTCACAGTGCCTCCGTGTGTCTCGGAGGTCAACATCATCCTGAATCAGACTCTGTAGACAGCCAAGGTGATACAGTTTCAGGCCAACCTGCCCCCAACTCCCACCGTGTATCCAGGCAGCCACATGTGCCAGTGGACCACTTGGGTCCGAAGTCCAGGTGTGGAAGGCTGTGTGCATTTGCCCAAGGCCCTGCCAACCCAAACCCCAGCCTGGCTGGTCCTTACCATCTCATCATAGGTTCTGTTATCTGCTACAGGGAAGACAGTCTCGCCCCCACCGGTGACATTGTTCAAATAAAACAGCACTGTCATGTAGCTGTAAAACAGGGGGGCTGCTGAGCAGGGTCCCAGTTTAGCACATTCCCGGGCTTACACGTGGGCAGAATAAGCCGTCCAGGTTCCCAGGGGGCAGAGGACCAGTGGGGATGGATAACAGGGTAGGCCAGTGCCCACAGATCCAGTCTTTGACTGCATGTGTCCTTGGCCAGGATCACACTGAGCTAAATTACATGGCCCTTACCAAGGCTGTGGCTGAGAAGGCAAGCTAGCAGGAGCAGGAAGGTCATGCAAAAGGTCCTGAGGGCTGTAAGAATGACACGAAGAGACCTAACTTTGTGCCTTGGCAGGGGAAGTGGGCACGTCTGTATAGTGTGAGTCAAGATCAACACCTGGGGAAGGGACAGAAGGGGCTAGGCTCCTGGGTTTGTCCCTTTTACAGAGCTATGGCAGCAAGTTTTAGTGCCGGTGGCATCTTAGTCTGTTAACTCAAATGGGCACCCCTCTCCTGCCACCCAGTAAACAACTCAGGGGAGAGAGAGGTCGTCACTGATCAGGGTGGTCTAGGGTGCTCTGGGCCCCATGCCAGTGTCAAGGGGCACACCCACAGGGCCAGGCAGTGCCTGTCATGGGGGTACCTGTTTGGGGACTCAAAGCCAGCTCCCAGGTGGGAAGTACTTGCCGACAGGAGGTCTCGAAGGGTACAGACTCGTTGGCTACCAGCTTGGTGTGGGAGCAGATGGTCTCGGGGTACACGGGCCCGCTGTCCACATGGGCATGGTAGTGGCCTCCCTCCCCGTATCGCACAACCTGCAGTGGCTCGCTGAACTCCACAATCTCAGGGGACAGGCGTGTGAGGCGCAGCACCCTGGCAGACAGCAGGCATTCAGGTGGGCAGCTCCTCCAAGGCAGTGTGCACAGAGGAGCTGGCACAGTGGGCCCTGGGCCCGCCACAAGCTCTTCCCTGACCACCCCCTGGATTCATCTTAGACTGGCCCTGTGAGAACAGGCAGGGGTCACACATGAGGAACCTTTTTCCCTGGATGCCAGTGAGCAAGACACCTGCTGTGTGGCCGAGGAGCTTTCTACTAAAGTGGGGGGGCAGCCACTGAGACTCCTTTCGGTGACCGGGCTGTGTATGTACAGAGCCTTGCTGGCCAGGGGGAGGGGTCCTGTGGGAGGAGAGAGGGGGTCGTTTCTCTATGTAGCAGGAAACAAAAGTCTGATTTATAGCTAATCCCAGTTGCATGCTGTTTACCCTCACCTAGGTCTAAATGGCCTGTGTTAGTCTCCTTTCCCTCCCCATCTTGTTCTAAAAATGGAAATTAATCCCCCAGCAGCTAATGAATTCTGTTTTCTGGCCCCAGCTCGAGACTTCGGTGGCGGCCCTGCCTGAGCGAGACGCCCCAGCTGCTCACCTCTGGCGGACGGCGCGCATGATGTGGTGGGCACCCTCCCCCTGGTAGAGCCACGTGTGGTGGCTGTTCCGCACCAGCTCGCTGGACTCCGCCTTGTGGCTCCTCATGTACATGTGGAAGTCACGAAGGTCCATGCTGGAGAACTCCTCCAGGCTCAGCACTCCTGCACAGGGCACTGCCATCAGGGGCTGCCCAGTCGACGCGGGGAGGCCACAGTGGCAGGCGGCACCTCCCTACCTACCCCAAAGGCGGCGGCAGCCCCTGGCCTCAGGCCCTGGGGGACCAAGTGCACTTGTCCCCACCTGGACTCTTGGGTCAGATGAACCTGGTTTCTGTCACATCGGGCCCTAAGGGAAGACCCAGAGAAGTTCATTTTCTCAGTTTAAGACTTAATTTGGCCCCCAAAAGGAAAAGTCCAACCCCTATTAGAGTGCCAGAACAGAGCCTCCAAAGGAAGCACAAGCACACGGCTGAGCTGGGCCATGGGGTGCCAGGCTTCTGTGGCCACTGGAGTGTGGACATGTGCCAGCCTGCAGGGGCTCAGGAGTGCACACAGCTCCTGCTGGGTCTCCGCCAGGGCCTTCCACACCACAGGGTGCAAGCAAGGCTTGTCCCAGTCTCCCTCGTGACCTCACGGCCCATCCTGGGTGGAACTCACCTGGCCAGTTCTCCCTGCTGGGTTACCAGCCCACCTTAGTAGAGAAAGCAGGCACCTGCCCCAGTGAGAACCACCCTACTCCTGCCCAAACCACAAAGCAGGGCGCCACACTTTTGGGGCTGTGGAAAGCGGTGGTCTTTCTCCATGTTATTTTCTTCTGGCTGATCTGACAGAGACCTCGCCCACCCTTTGGCCCCGTGCTGTGAGTCTGACCCCAGCTCAATGCTGAGGGCAGTGTGACAGCTCTCAGGCCACAAGCCCCAGCCTCCTAATTCTTCACTCTGGGTCCACCAGCCTCACGCCATGCTCCCAAGTCCTAGTTCACTTCTGCCTCTTACCAGCTGGTCCAGAATATGGGCACAAAGGTGAGGACTACACCCCAGAAATATCTTTTTTCTTTCTCATTCTCCATCTTTTGTTGTGGGGAGAGGGGCATAGGGTCTCGCTTACGCATTTCAGGCTGGTGTAGAACTTGTATCGGTCCTCCTGCCTTAGCTTCCCAAGTGGTAGGCTCACAGCTATGCACTTCCATGCCCAGCTCCAGAAACTTCTTAAGGGTTATTACCAGAGGGGAAACTCTTGCATGACATCTCCCCTGAGTCCACATCTCTGCCCAACAGTTACTAACATGAGTACTTTGATACTTCAGCAAAGCTGGGCATGGTGCTGCACGCCCATAATCCCAGCACTTGGGAGGCTGAGGCAGGAGGATTGCTGCAAGTTCGAGGCCAGCCTGGGCTACAGAGTGAGTCTGAGGCCAACCTGAACTACATAGTGAGACCCTCTCTCAAAAGGACAAAAAAAAGGGGTACTTCAGCAAGGAGGGAGGCCTTCCTTCAGCAGGGGTGCTGTGATAAGGCAAAGCCAGTACATGCCTGGAAAGGTGCCTGAAGCAAGGAGAACAGCAATGCCCAAACTGGCTGCCTCACTGTCCCCTCGCTCTGGCCCTCTGCCCTCTGCCCTCCCCTACTAGTAGCCCAATGTCCTGTGTCCCAGACTCTAGAGTCCCTCCAGGAGTCAGAAGACTGTTGCAAAGGACAATCAGGTTTGGCTGCCTGCTTCCCAGGGATGAAGGGAAAAGCTGGCTCCTCCCCTCATCTCGAGCCACTGTGGGGGCTGGGACAGAGGCTGCCAGCTGTGGGGAAGGGCCCCAGCTTTCAAGAGCTGGGAGGAGAGGTGGCTCAAGGGACAGCAGCAGGGAGGGGCGTGAGCTCACCGTCACCATCGGGGTCTGCCTTGATCGCAGAGTACATCTCCTGAATGTTTTCTGGAGTCATCCACCTTCCATTTCCCAGGCGAGTTTGGGCCAGGACCTGAAGTACAAGAGGGTCCCTCACTGGAACGGCCCAGTGCTGAAGAGCCACCCGAGTATATGCAGCCCATTGCTAAGCCCAGTTCTATTGTACAGCAAAGGGTTCTGGTGATAGGACGTGGGTGAAAACACAAAACAGAGCCTGAGGTTTCCAAGCTGAAAGGAGAGGTGACTGGGAGGTGTGACCGGGAGGTTCAGAGGCCTCTGAGGAGCTGGCCAGGCAAGGGGTGAGACACCTGGGAGCCCCTGCCTTCTCAGCCTAGTACTTCAGATGTACTGCTGGCTGGAGGGAGAGAGAAGGACAGGCCTGAGTCACACTCGCATCCCCCAAGAGAAAGGGTACTGGGGAGACCTTGCCAGAACAGGGCCACTGAGACGCTCAGGAAGAGCACAGTAAGTGCTGTGTGAACAATGGAACCCCCAACTCTATCAGACCTCTCAGAAGTCCAGGTATGAGGGGCATGCAGAGATATGCTAACCACCTCAGAGCTCCCACCCACCATTCACCAGGGGTTCTGGGGAACCCCCGGCTAGAACAATGAGGAATCCAGTCCACAGAAGGAACAGCACCCAAAAACTGGTGCGGCTAGGCATGGTGGCACACGCCTGTAATCCCAGCACTCAGGAGGCGGAAGCAGGAGGATCTTCAGGAGTTAGAGGTCAGCCTGGGCTACGTAGTGAGCTCAAGGCCACCCTGAACTACACAGAGAAACCCTGTCTCAAAGGAAAAAAACAAAAAACAAAAAAAACCTATGGTGATCATTTCTATCACCCTTGATGGATCCTCCTCCCACCCTCTGGGGTACCCAGGGCAGCAAGGGGCTCTCTACAGAAGAAAGGGGGCCCTTGGGCTTGGCACTGCCCACACAGGCCCATAGAGGTCAGAGCTGAGCTTGCCAAGTGCCCTGCCCTGTGGTCACTCAGGCCCCAGGTCCCCACCTCACGGAGCTGCAGAAGACCGTCGTGGTTCTGGTCCAGCAGCTGGAAGAGGTCCAGCCGGCTGACCTGCACAGTGCTCATGGCTTCTTCATACTCTTCGGTGGGCAAGATCTGGCTGCGCTGTAACCCTTTCATCTGTGCTAGCTGGATGATGAGCCGACACTCCTCATCGCTCAGGAAGCCGGAGATTTCTGCCAGGAGATGGGCAGGTGAGGCACTGGGGCACTGTGCTTCCTCTCTGTAGGGTTTCTGGGTGCTCCCTGGTTGCTTCCAGGCCTGGAGGGCTTTGCACACCCTTGGCATTTGCTCTGGACCCTTTGTCAAGGCAAGGACCCCTGCCAAGGTTGGTTGAGGTTTGGTATGTGGGGTCTCTTATTCTTGAGACAGCACACGCTTTCCAAGTGGGTCCTGGGAGCTAAGCTGGAGATGGGCTCACCCTCCCTGGGGGGAGACTAAGGCCCTGAGAGCAGACCTGGGATTAGGGCTTGTCTCCTCTCTTTGCTGAATACATATTTTAAGAGTAGGCAGATTATGGCTGGTTGTTCCTCTGGTTTTTGCTTTTTAGTGCTATTCAAATAAAAATAAACAAGGCTGGGTGTGGTGGCGCACGCACTAAGCACTCAGGAGGCTGAGCCAGGAGGATTGCTTTGAGTCTGAGGCCAGCCTGGGGTACACAGTGAGACCCTGTCTCAAAAAATAAAACAAAACAAGACAACAAATAAAAATGAGCAAGCCAGCCATAGTGGTAAATATATATAATCCCAGCACTCTGGGAGGGCAAAGCAGGGGGATAGAAAATTCAAACTCAGACTGAGCAACTTATTGAGACTCTGTCTTAAAATTTAAAAAAAAAAAAATGGTTATAGAGATATAGCTCAGTGCAAAGGCCCTGGGTTCAATCCTTAGTACCACAGGGGGTAGAGAAGAAAAGGAAAAATAAAAGAAGCCTAGATATCTAATGCTTTAAGCCAGTCCAAGGGCCTTGCCCTCCGTTCTCCTGCACAAGTGACCAGGCTGAGTTGCCTGGTGCTAGGAAGTCGACTAGGGACATCCAGTCCTGACTCTGGGCCTGCAAGCTCGTGAGCAAAGAGCAGTACAGTCCAGGAAGTGCTACTGTGCAGTTTGGTCAGCCACTTCTCCTAGTCATACCCCCAGCATAAAGTTCCAGAAACTGGCACATGCCTGTACTCTAACTACTAGTGGGGCTGAGGCAGAAGATCACAAACTCTAGGCCAGCCCGAACAACTCTGCGAGACCTTGTTTCAAATGAAAAGTAAAAGCCAGGTGTGACAGCGCACACCTGCAATCCCAGCACTCGGGACTATGGCTCATCCGCAGCCATCTCTTGATTGCTTAACACATAAAATTAAAAAGGAAGGGAGGAAGGAAAGAAGGAAGGAAGGAAGGGAGGGAGGAGGCAGAGAGACAGGCACAGAGAGGTGGAGACAGAGGCAGAGATGGGGGACAGGGGTTTCTTTCTTAGATGCCAGCAACCCACAGGCCCCGTGCAATGCCGCTTTACCCCCCTGTGACGTGCTAACCAAAGGCAAACAGCACAGTCAGCATGTTGGGGCCCAACCAGGAGCCTTGCAAACACCTGCGGAAGTGAGCTCTGCCGTCTAAAGCCCTCACACTGAACTTCACAAGGGCAGGGCAGAGAAATCAGGTGATGGAGACAATACTGCAGCTCCTGGTGGTGGTAACAATGCCACGGAGCAGTAACAGACTCCCTGCTGCACGCCCATCCCCAAGCTAGAGCGCTGTGCTGTGACACCAGCTACACAGAGATGCCACTGCCCAACATGCTGGGCCACAGCACAGCAGCAATCAGTCCGCTCATTGCCCCTGCGCCCCGGGACTGCCACCCCAAGGCCCGCCTCCTCCTCTGCGCTCTCTGGCCCTGCAGGACAGGAGCTCCCGGTGCAGGGAGCGGGTATCTTCAGCCAGGGCCTCCTAGGGAAAAGCTCACTCTTCACTAACCCTCTGAGCACTTAACAGTGCTGGATGCTGACAGGGCAGACAGGAAAATGAAGCACTGTTTTAGCAGAATGCTTCTGGGGAGAGAAGTGGGTGCTCATGGCCAGAGGTGACACCATCAAGGGACCATGAATGGTGAGCATGTGGGCTTGGGGCCTTGGTGTGTGCCCACAAACATCCAAAGCTCTTGAATATCAAGGCAGAGAAGCCTGCAGGCTGCTTCAGGCTGGGGGCCAAGAGTCTCTTCCCGGCAAGGCTTGGAAGCTCTATCTGCTCCAGTGATTCTGGCAAGAGGGGGAGCTGAGGGCCCCTAGAGCTGTTTCTCCCAGATCCCAGAGGTCACAAGGCTGTTCCTCTTCTGGTTAACCTATCCTGTGAATGTTGCCCCAACTCCCACTCTGCAAGAGCCTCTGGGTAACAGCTACAGCAAGAATGGGCTCATTCAGAACTGGAGGACCAGGCCTCCTCCTGTGTCAGCCCCCACCCTGGTCAGGGACTGCCATGTCCCGAAAGCCTTTCTGGACAAGAGGGAGGAGCCTGATTTCTCCCTTGGGGAGGGATGGTTACAGGTATGTGTAGGGATCTCCCACACCTCTCTATACAGTGGATGGTCAGGAGCCGGGGAGGTGGGAAAGGTGTGCTGGAAAAGCTGGAAAAAAGCCTGCGTTAAGGGAGGAGACCTGGGGACACAAGACAAGATGTGGAAGAGAGGGCAGACGGCTATGATGTGGTGTAAGCAGGGAAAGCCAGGCTGTAAGGCTGTTGCTAGGAGACCAGAATGTCATTGCCCAGCAACCAGAGAGAGTTCCCTGCCGGGGCAGAACCAGGAGCATCACAGGCTCCAGCTACATTGGTTCAGGTCATGCACAGCTCAACAGGGCTGTGGCTACCCGCAGCCAGCCGTCCTGCACCACGGATGTTCCTCTCTGGGCCATGGTATCTGTGTGGCATGACAGGGGAAATGGAAGCGGGAATCCCAAATGCCATGTCTGATGCCAGATAAAAAATAAATTCCTTTACAAACATGGGATATTACAAAACAAAAACAAAAAACTAAACACGAGACATTACAAAAATAATGAAACAGACAACCCAAAAATCCTGCTACCGAGGGTGGCATCCCCAGGAAACTGATTCCAAGGTTTGGTTAGCTGTGGAGGGGCCAGTGGGGCATTCCTAGAGGCTAGCTGGTCAGCAGCCACTTGGACCCTACCCAGTGGGGAAGGTCAGACTGCCCCGAGGCAGGGATGATGCAGGGTGCCCATCTATTGGTAACCACAGCCTATGCCTATAACTGGGGCCCCTGAAATCTGCAGCTTGCTGTACACAGCACCAGTGCCAAGAGAAGAAGCTAACTCTATCTAGGAGAGCCTGGGACTTTCAGCCACCACCTCTGCACTGGCCATGCAAACCACCTGTGTCCTCTCGGACATACACAGAACCTTTCCTGTTGCCTCCACCCCTGGAGATTTGCAGACCACAGGGCGCAGAAGCCCTAGGAACAAGCAGGGTGGCCCTGCTTCCTGACCCTAGTCCTCACTTTGGCCAAGAAGGCATGGTATTAGGCTCCCTGGAGACGAGGTGTGCGCAACAGGAAAGACCACTTCCTGTCCTCCCCTGGCCTGAGATGACGGCCCAGCAAATACCCTGTGACTGCCCACATGCTCAGGTACTTGATGCTGAGGCTCAGGGGAGGCACATATCCTTAGGCCATGCTCCCCGTGGGCAGCAGGCTGCTTGTCCAGCCCCGCACTCATTGTATCTGCCTGACCTTCACTGAGTCCATGGCGCATGCAGCCAGTCCCAGGGGTGTGTGTATGGTAGGGCAAAGGGTGTGTGAGATGCAGAACACTGACTGCATTTATGAACTTAAAAACTTGAAAACTAATCCACATACACAAATGATTTCCCTACTGCTGGGCCCCCAGTGTTTGTCACGGGCACAGTGATCTGGTATAGCTGAAGAAGGATATATTCAGAAATCCTGATAAAGCACTCATGAGTTTAAAATGCATTGTTTTCTGTAATCCCGGTGCTCAGGAGGTTGAGACAGGAAGACTGTTGCAAGTTCAAGACCAGTCTGGGCCTCAGAGTGACCTCAAGGCCAGCCTGAACTGCATAGGAAGGCACTGTCTCAAAAAGACAGACAGAAAGAATGAAAGAAAGAAAATGAAATACATTGTTTTGTGCACCAGTGGTCATTAATTCATTTATCTTATATAGTTAAGAAAAATGGGTTAACACTCTTGCTGATTAACTGGAAATGCCCCCTGAAGCCCTTGAAGAGGGTCCCAAGTCAGGGGGGTGGTGGAAGAGGCCACTCTACAAGTAGACAGGTGTGGCATGGGCCGAACCCCGACTTCTCCAGGCAGCCAACAATTACCAGTAGAAGACACAATTCTGACTGCTAAACATCCAGCTGGAACAGATCAAGCCTCCCACAAATGCACCTCGCCTTGGGGACAGAGGCACAAAGGACAAAAGTTAGTAGAGAAACAGTTTCTGGCAGTGCTAAGTGTTGAGGAGACAAGCAGGCAGGGATCTCCCAGTGTGCTGGGGACCCTCACAAGCCTGGGTGCAGAGAGGTCTCTGAGGATGGGGCATCTCAGCACATACCTGAGGGAGCTGAAGCCACAAATGCAGGAAAAGCCAGGCCCGAGGCATCTAGCAAGGGAACTACCACGTATATAAAGGCCCTGCAGAGCAATGAGCCTGGTGCTGAGGACTGGCGAGGAATTGGGGACTGCGGTGGCAGGAGATGAAGTCTAAGAGGTCAGAAGGCTTTCAAGCACCAAGTGAGACCCAGAAATCAAATGGGGAGTCTATAGGCCTGGAGATGGAGCTTAGTAGTAGAATGCTTGCCTGACAGATGTAAAGCTATAAGCTCTATTCCCACCAGCACTGTATAAAAGGAAAAAGGGGAGGGATTTGGAGGCTTTTAAATAAGGGAGAGAAGAGATATGATTGGCTGTTCAGAGACAAATGGGGGTGAAGCAGAGTGGACTGGAGGAAGAAGTGAGCCTCAAGTAAGAAACCAATGTCCCCAGAGAGGTGACAATGACCCAGAAATGGTGCACTTTCCTTCTGATCTGAACAGGACTGAGTTCTCGCTGACTCCAAATGTCTTGGACGTGTGGGAAATCCCTAGCACGGTCATGCAGGGATCTGTGTGCCCATGAGCTCAGGAGGGGGCCTTTTGTAGCCCAGGTCCCTCTTACCAAGGGCCTCCGTGAACAAAGGTGGGAAACAGGAAACCCCCGAGAGACTAGGGGTGACGTGGGGTCTTCTCTGTGGTGGTGGGAATCCCTTCTACAGACAAGGAGGCACCTTGGGGGTCGGACCCAAGTCCCTTTGTCCTAGCCCACATCTTGAGCATCCTGCCTGCAGCCCTGGCTTCTTGGATCTCTGCAGCTGGCAGGTCACAGATTTGGATCCGATAGCGGCAAGGCAGAACCTACAGCAGGCCCATCCTCTTCGGGTTCTGCCGGTCTCTTTGGGACGAGCAGGACAGCAGATCAAAGGCTGGATAGACAGGCAAGTGCAAGAAGACAGGTGAACACTGGTCCTGCTTGGGTGAGACATTCTCTGGATTTACCTAACACTAAAACATTGCACAGATGTGGACATTCCTCTGTCGTTTTGCTGTCTTGAAATGGGACTTCTTATGATCTCTGATCTCTCCACCCCTTCATTTCACCATGAAGCCCCAGGTCTTTCTGGGTACAACCTGGGCCGTGCATGTTTCACCACTGACTGGAAGATAATCTAAGTGTTTTGGAGGAAATGAAAACCACAAGCAGGAAGTTCATACCACAGCTGTCCAAATCTCAATTACTCCCTTGTAACCGCCTGCAGAAATTGGGACTCATGTGATAGCCTAACTAGAATCAGTTTACCCATGGTCAAATCTCTTGTTTCTTGTAATTTACTCTTGAGACATTCAGATCTGGGTTTCCTATTCTCTGCTTTATAGGACAGCTGAATATTAGGAAGACTTTGGTCTTGTGCCTGTCATGACCTGATGCACATTTGAATTAGATAGATACAGGTCCCAGGAAGGCAGATAAAACACAACCTTCCCACTGGGACTGTTCACAGCAGGTGGCTGACTACTACTTTGGCCTGGATCATCCTTCTCTGAGCCACCCAGCCCGATCCTATACTTCCTACAGGTCTTCACGCAAGCCAGGTATCACCACCTGATGCCCATGTATAGCTGGCTGTGTTTATTTATTATATTTGAATGTCAGCTTTGGAGTTTTGTTAGGCTGTCTTTCTTTTGTGATCAGTGCTGTTATTCTGGCATTTGAAACAGGGCCTGGCATAGGCTTGCTTGCTTGCTTTCATTCATTCCTTCATTGTCTTTTTGAGACAGGATCTTGCTATCAAGTTCAAATTGGCCTTAAGCTCACTTTGTGGTCCAGGCTGGTCTTGAACACATGATGATCCTCCTGCCTCAGGCTCCCGAGTGCTGGGATTACAGGTGTGCGCCACCACGCCCGGCTTAATGTTATTTAACAGTGAAGGTAACAACCTCTCCATCTTTTAAGGCCTTTTTCACAGCAGCACCAGTGTAACCTAATTCCCTATAACCAGCAGGCATGTGACATCCTTAAAGATCTTGCCATAATCCCCAACTGGGCCTCTCCCAGAGGCAACAGCATGTGTTCAGACACTCTGTTTGCCCTCCCTCCAGCTCCGTTCTTCCTGCCCCCAGCACCGGCGATTAAACCCAGGCCCTTGGGCATGCTAGGCCATGAAGCTACACCCTCAGCCCCTACCCTCACCCTTAAACCTTTTTAAAAATCTGTGATTTCTGTCTCCCAGAGGCCTGGTACTACCTGGGTCTGCAAATACGCGTCACAAACACCAGATACCTAGCCCTGCACTGCACAGATCTCGCCTGGGTAAGGTCGGTGGGTCTGCCCCACCCCTCGTTGACAGCAAGTGTTTGGAGGACTTTGGAGCTTGTGCATTATCAGTGTGGCTATTTTGCGCAGGCTCTGTCATTGTGGCTTTTAAGTGCCTGCATCCAAATCCCTGGGTCACCACTGAACTACTGCTTGAGCCTTGCCAAGCCACTGCGGCTCTCCATGCCTCACTGTGCCACCCACTGGCCTGAGGGTGGGATCAGCTTCTACCTCACAGTGGTGTTGTAAGAATTAAACAATCACATGAAGCCCATCACGTAACAGGGACTCAGGAAACATGAGCCACGATGCGGCTCAAAGCAGGTCACCCTGAAAGGCTCTACTTACAACACCCAATCAAAAGAAGACCCCTGCCAGGCAGTGGTGCACGCTTATCACTGGAACTTGGGAAGCTGAGGCAGGGGTACAGTGATGTTGAGGCCATCCTGGATTACACTGTAAGACCCTGTCTCCAAAAAAATAAACAAAAAGCAAACAAACAACCAACCACCCAATCCCCCATAAAAATAAACAAAAGATTCCAACGAAGCATCTCAGAGTTTTGGCAGCAAAAGCTGGGGTTGCCAGGTACCCTACAGGGGTGTTGGAGGGGCTCCAGTTTACACACAGTTGGACCCCCTGGTTCTTGAAGATCACAGGGCCCACTTTGGGAGTGTGATTTCCCACGGGGTGTAGTGGACCATGCCTGTAATCCCAGCACTTGAGAGGCTGAGCCAGGATGATCATCACTTAAGAGTTCCAGGCCAGCCTGGGGTGTATAGTGAGACCCTGTCTCCACATAAAAATAAAAACCAAAACACAATTTTAAAAAAGGACTGTGATTTCTCCTAGCAGCCTGATACCAGCTGGGACCCGGTTGTGTCTCCTAACCTCCCCCTATTCTAGAAGGAGACAGAATTAGTCCTGGCACAAAATGTCCAAAGATAATTTGATGTATACTCAGGACCGCACTGTAGGCCCGACATGGAAGAGTCTGCCGCAGCGATGGGGGCCGAGAGGAGCGTGTGTAAAGGTTGCCCCGTCACCCTGCTTTCGTGGGAGCAGGCTGCTCTGAAGCTGTCATCTTCAAAACAGAAACGTGGGGTCCGAAGGGGCCTCAGGTGGCCACCACAGCCCCTGGCTCCTTCCGGAGGCACCCGGCAGACTTACCAAAGAGCAGCGGCTTGAGGCTGAGGGTTCGAATGACGTGGTCCCTGCCGGCAACCAGCTGCACGGTGCGCTCATACCCCACCTGCGGGAAGGGCACACAGCTCAGGCCAGGGGGCGCGGCCGCGGGGGCGCAGCGCGGGAGGGGCGGCCTCCTCACCTTGATGCCCTCCAGACGCGCGAGGGGGCTCAGGGCCGGGGCCGACAGAGGGCCGGGGGGCCGGCGCGGGGCTCCGGGCTCGGGGCCCTCGTCGCCGTTGCTGTAGTGCACGAACAGCAGCAACGCCAGCACGTTGCCCAGGTACAGGTGCACGAACACCATCAGCACCAGGAAGTAGGCGCGCGAGCAGATGCCGCGGGGCTTGCACAGCGGCCTCCCCTGCGCGTCCTCCTGGTCGCCCGGCCGGGCCCCGACCGCGACCCCGCGGGGCTCAGGGGGCGCCCACTGCAGACTGGCGGCCTCCGCGGCCTCCCCGGCTCGGGGCCGCGGGACGGTGGCCGCCGCCGCCATGGCGCCCAGGTCGCGCGCCCGGGGAGCAGAGGTCGGGAACGCGCTGCGCAGCGCCGGGGCAGAGGCGGGCGCGCTGGCCCGCGGGGCCTGTGCCTCCCGGCCGGATGGCCGGCAGAGCCACGCTCTTTGGAGGCAGAAGCCACCCTACGTGGAGGCCCCTCCAGGACCGCACGCCAGGCTCCCGCTGTGGCTGCTGCCCGGGCCCGACGCCCTCGCCGCCCGCGCGTACGGTCGGGGAGGGGCCGGTGGCGGCGCAGGCGATGACTCAGAGCCGCGGCGGCCACTGCGCCCTGGCGGTGCTGCTGGTCCACGACCCTCCGGACCTCCGGCAGGCGTTCGAGGCCGGTTGGGGCGGTGCGCGCCTCCCCGGGGGTCCTGCGGGAGTCCGGCCCTTGGAAGAAGTTGCCTGCAATGCGGAGGGTTGCATAGGTGGCGGGACCCCGCCCGGCGGGAGGTGAGCGCCCTGCAGTCACTCGCAGGAAAGCAGCGGATGCTCGGTGTGCGGCGTACTGGGAGCGAGAGGAAGGGGCACTTCACAACCGAGACGCCACCGCCCACAGGAAAAGCAAACTCAGACGACCACCAAAAACGGGGAAGGACAAACCAGTGGCCAAGCACCACGTATCTTCGTGCTTTCTGCCCTTGTTGGGCTGGGTTATTCTCAGGAGTGATACCCTCGCTGCTGCATTTCCAGTCTCCTTGGGCAGGCCCACCTCCTTCCTGTTACGGAAACTAGTGCACCTCACCTGTGCTTCTGTAATGGCTTTAAAGACTGGGCCTCCAGGTGCCCAGTGAGTAGTTAAAAGCAGGGTGGATCTTGGGGTCTTTGTCTACATTTTATGCCTCCTTTATTACTCTAAAACTCAGGGTCAGGCCAGGTGTCATGGTGCACACTTGTAATCCCAGCACTCGGGAGGCTGAGGCAGGAGGATCTCTGCGATTTCAAGGCCGGCCTAGCTAGGCTACATTGTAAGTTCAAAGCCAGCCTGAACTATAGTGAGACCCTGTCTCAAACAAATGAACAAACATACTCCGGGTCAGATGTCAGCTCAGCATGCAGGGATGTTACTCACTTGAGTGTATTACAAGATTTATTAGCCCTAAATTTACCTAGCTTGTCTCTTCCTCCTTCAATACGCAGGAGACCAAGATAAGTGTAAATAATTTTCAGGATTTGCAGGACACCCAGTTGCCAGCTTTCTCCAGCATCCTGTTCTGGATTCTGTGGCGCGTGATACCTGTCTCTAGTCACTGTCCTAAGCCCTCAGGCATCTCTATTCCAGGAACAGCAGTCTCCCAGGTTACCCCACGACCAGGCTACCCCCGATGCAAAAGCAGGAGCTGTCACCTCTCATCTCAGGGTGGGAACTGAACTCTCCAAGCAGTGATGGCTCTCCTAAGACCTGCAGAGCCAGTCCTGAGACACCACAGCTTGACCTGGGTTGCCTACCCTGCCAGCCCTGCAGCCCACCCACCCACCTGTACAGAACCCAAACTCTTGTCTTTGCTCCTGTTTTCTATGAAACTCCACGGCTCCTGCGAGGCAGATTTGGAACCTCTGTGTCTGTGTCTCCGCAGAGTCACGCTGGTTTAAAGCTCCTCCCCTGCCCTTCACCACCAGCCTGGACTGGCACTTTGGGGTAAGTAGCAGAACTTGGTCTGTTGGACCCCCATAAATAGGGCTTTTGCCCTAAAACTCCAGTAAGATACTCACTAACCTAGCCACCCTCAGGAACCACTTTGTTGATCCTCCTGTCCCATGAAGGGAGAATGTCTGAACTTTTCTAAAACAGAGGGAAGCCAGATCTTTGTTTTTTGACAGGGGTCGCTGAACTGCATGGGCTAGGCTCAAACCTGCAATCTTTCTGCCTCAGGCTCCAGAGTGCCCGGACGCAGGAGTGTCAGCACGCCTGCCCCCGCTTGTCTGCAGTTCACCCTAGCTAGCTCAGAAGCCTCAGCTTTCATTTGGTTGACTTAGGGCCTCATCATGTAGTCCAGGCTGGCCTTGAATTTTTCTTTCCACGTTAGCCTGCCTAGCTCTGGGATTAGACTTGCACCACACCCGCACTCAATTTCTTAGTACAACAGAAACAATTCAAAATTTCCAAAACTGTCCAATTCTCAATTGCTGATAAACACCATCCAACAGAATCAGAATTTTACTAACAACCTCATGGTTTTCGGGTACCAATGAATAAACGTAGATACCACTTCCCTCTAGTCTTTCACAAAACATAATTAGTTCACCCCAAATCTTTCCTTATTCTTGAGGGCCTTCCTTTCATTTATCCTCCTACCTACGGCCTGTATTCAGCCTGCTGCCACACAGGGGCTTATCTGCTAGCTCATCTCCAGACAAGAGGGTAAACAAGCTTCCAGGGGCCTGCCTCTCCCATTTCTAACCCACCTGCTGGCCATAAAATTTTGCAGTAGCATAAACTAGAATTTCTCAACCTCTTAAAATCTGAGGTTAGGTACCAGGGCACATCCCATCTCGATGGATATACACTGCCAAATCTAGTCCTTGAACAGGTATGTTCTCATTTGTACTGCAAAAAGTTAACTTACTTTGTAGTTCCTAAAAGCAAACCTCACTTATGGCCATTTACTGACAAGAGTTGCCCTTGGGCAAAATTTTTTGAGGGTTTCTTTTTGAGATACAGTCTTGCTTTGTAGTTCAGGCTGGCCTAACTCATGGTGATCCTCCTGCCTCAGCCTCCCAAGTGCTGGGATTACAGACATGTGCCTGGCTTGAAATGGTCTTGCTATAGTGCCCAGGCTAGCCCTGAACTCTTGTGTACAAGTGCTTCTCCTGATTCAGCCAAGTACCTGGGACTATGTATCACTAGTTTCTCATTTTAAACAGCTGTGCTCTGTGGACAGTGACAGTGTGCTGTCGAGGAATAGGCACCGGTCTGGTTTATTAATCAATACTGGTATCCTATAGGCAAAAACAGGGCCCCACACACTCATCACTTGGATATCTGTGGCACAGACCACTGGGGGCTATTCGGGAAGCCGTTCCTCTAGACTTTCTAGTGTGTGCTGTCCCCTCTTCCTCCTGAGAACCACCAGGGTAGACCAAATGGCCATGCACTATGCCTGCCCAGCACTGCAGGGGTGACTGTGCTGAAGGACTACAGACCCATTCTCTATGCGCAGACTGAAAGCCTGCAGGCAGAGCCATGTCTTCTGCGTATCACTACATGTACACAGCTGCTGTCCATGGCCCAAAAAAAGCAGCTATGGAGTATTTGTTTTTTTGAGACAGGGTCTCAACTGTATAGTCCAGACTGGCCTCGAACTTGGGATACTCCTATCTCAGCCTCCCAGAATGCTGGTATTACAGGTGTCTGCCACTGTGCCTACCACCACTGTGAAGTTCAGACAAAAAGGGTATGCAGCCCTCACTTCAACTCCAAGCTTCCCACACTGAAGTTAGAGCCACATTCCCCAACACAGACGTAGACCCAAGACCCAATTCCCATTCTTCACCCTTGGGACTGGACTCCAAATAGTTGTAGCTAGGTGTTTTGACACATCTGTAATCCCAGCACTCAAAGGCTGAGGCAGGAGGACTGGAAGTTCAAACCCAGCCTAGGCAACTTAAGTGACAAAAACAAGATCCTGTCACAAAATACACGGAGTGGGGACATTGCTCAGCCTGAAGGTCCCCAGTACCAATGTGATGGACTGAACATGTTAACTGGAAAGATTACTGCCCACCTAGACTGACTCAGCATGGTCTGGGCGGGGAAGGCCCACTCTAGGGAGTGTCACTGCCAGAATGTGTAAAAGGGAGATGAAGACAGCGCACTTCTGCATCCTGGGGAAGAGCTCCCGTCTTCTTGTCGCCTGGGACATCTGTCTCCTGGCTTCCAGTGCACTTTCCAGCCTGCAGCACTGACCTTCAGCCTCGCACTGGACACTCCCGAGCTCCGGGCATTTAACGGCCCCTTCAGACCCTCAGCACGCAGACAGCCCTTCTGCACTTCTCCACACCTGTCTGTGGGTGACTGGTGTAAGCCAATCTTCTATATTCTCGTATGTGTGTACCTTGCCTTAAATGTTTCTCTAGTTAGCACTAACTGATACAACCACAAAAACAAAAACCCACAAAAAAAAAATAACTTCAGTTTCCATCCTGAGTTGTCTCTGTACCTCTCAGAGCCTATAAAGCCAGGGTCCCCGTCACACTTCCATGTGTTTTGTAGGGCCCCAGAGGCCTGCCTGTCAGTCTGCACCCAATGAAAGCAGAGACGAAACTCTCCTTCCTTCTGTAAGGACCACAGACAGACCAGGGGTCCCCAGCCAGCCAGAAAAGGGAGAAACGCAGAGCTGAGTGTGGCCAGTGGACAAGGGAGATGAATGACAGGATGGCCCTCATCTGCTCCATGGCCAGACCCTGCAAGGGGCTCAGAGGGCTACTTAGACCCAGGGAAGGAAGGCTCTACACATTTTTTTATAATCAGAAACTTAAGTTTATTTTTAATAAACCACTCAACTTTGAGCAATGACATTTCCTCAACCTTTTCTCTGAAGAAAAACAGATTGATAAATTCATTAAAACACTGTCTCTCTCTTCTACCCTTTGCAGGGCAAAAAAACTGTGCCTGACCTTTCCCATCTTCCTGATAACGCTAGCAAAGGACAGCCACCGAGGCACAGAAGGAAGCTCTCCACAGGTGAAGTACTGCGGCCACAGTCTGGACACAGAACCCTGGCAGCTCCAGTGATCAGGGTCACAGGAGGAAGTAAGTACGGAAGACGGCAGCCGTGCAGTCCGGAAACACCGAAGATGTGACTTCCTGTGCAGAACTGTAACCTGGTGATTCCACAGAAAGGACTCCATGGAGAGGTACAGGCTCCAGATGCCAGAGTACTCCGCGCACACTCACACACCACCCCAGGGCCTGCAGCAGCGCACTCTGTTCACGGCTAGCTCTCCCGTGTCCCAGGCTAGGCTTGCTTGCCGTGTTCTGAACTTGCATCCCAATCCACCCCACAGTTCCTCCCTTGCTGGGGATGACATGGAGAGACAGAACCTGAGGGGAACAAAGGAAACTTGCAGCCAGCACGGCTCTTCAGAGTTACGGCTGTCTTCAAGAATAGTTCTGCTTTACACCTTACATGGTACCTGGGAAATTGCTGACTGGAGGTGAAAATGTGAGAGTCTCATTGAACTTCCACTGTACTATTCACAGATTTCTCTGCAGGCTCTCCATGGTCAAGGAGGCCCTGTCAAGTATGCAGTTCTGCCAGTCTCAGAGTGGAGGCACTGAACAAAGCCACAGTAATTCCAGAGATCACATATCAAACTTTTGAAAGGCTCACAGGACCTGGTTCAAGATAGATGGGACATCAAGCAAATGACCTGCTCCCTTGTACTTGACTGTACAAAACCAGGCATGGTGGTAATCCCAGCCTGTAATCCCAGCGCTCAGGAGGCAGTGGCAGGAGGATCATCATGAATTTGAGGTCAGCCTGAACTACATAACAAAACTGTCTCAGAAAGACCCAACAAAAACAAAAACCTAGTCCTTTCTCCAGCCAGTACCTCCTAGTACAGGAACTGGGACCATAAAGTAATCTGGCCTCAGATCCCCAGACCATCAAGCCTGGGTCCTCTAGTAGGCAGAACCAGGCAAAGAGGGGCACACCCTATACCCCTGTGCTGGACCTGCCACTTATAACAAAAAAAACCCTGTGCAAACCTAGGCCCTGGGCCAGAAAGGCCAGTGCCCTCAGTAGGCCCGTGCTGAACTCTGGTATTTATGAAGAGTGCAGAAGGCTGCCAGCAGGACTGCAGGTAACCCGGGTCAGAGCTATACCATGCGAATACTGGCACAAAAGGAGAGATAAAGGTAGAGTAAATTTACTTTGGGAACAAGTCCCTTCAAAGTAGATGTCTATCTTAAGGAGGAAAAAAGAAGCACCATGCTGAACTGCTGTCCCCTAGTCTGGAGGGCCACAAGTCCTCCTATAATCTACTGTGGGTCCTAGCCTCAGTGCCAGACCCAGGTAACCTTTACTTTCCAAGAACAAAGATGAGCCCACAGGAAGACTCGTTCTGTCTCTTTATTGCCCAGGGAAGGCAGGAGGCACAATGCGATTCCCTGTGTTCCACGCCTGTTCCACAGGCCCACTCAGCCCCCAACGTTTGCCACCCAGGCTCTTCCCTTGAGACTCCAGCTGTGGCCAAACACATGAAGCTAGAAAGCAGAGGCCACCCAGAGGCCCACGGCAGTACAGACACTGTGAGGCAGGGTTGGGGGGCAGTGTATGTCACATTCTAAATAAAATAGCTAGAGGTAGAAACACTCCAATGCCAATTTATTTTTAGAAAGGATGTCACGTTAACCTATGGTTTGCCTTTTTTTTTTGTATAATTATACAACCTTTGAAAATTACATAAGTTGTAATGATCTAATTCTATTAATAGCCATTCAGAAAAAAAAATTCCCTCCCTCCCAACAACCATCCAGGGAGAATTAAAAGTCCTGAAAAGAGGTCAATTCAACATGGCCTCTACCCTGGTAGAAACAAAAAGCAAAAGATGAGAAGAAAACAGAAATCAACTAAGAGGTGTGTTGCCAGTGTCTCTCAGGAGTAGGGCCCTGGCTGCAACCTGGGTGGTGAAAGGTAGAGCCTGCAGCATGCAGAACGGCAGCCGGGAGACCTTGCAGCCACATCTTCACCCCGGCACATCCACGTTCTGACTTAAGTGTCATGGAAATCCTTCAGCAGGGTTCTCCTTCGCTGTTCTGCTATGTGCATCTGGTTCTCCAAGTCCTACACAAGGGAAACAAGACGAGTGGTTGCATGGATTAGTGCCAAGAGCAGGGAAAAGTGAAAGGCACATGTACCGTGCCGGGGCTACAAGGAGCCCTCAGCACTGCATCGGCACCGCCAACAGCAGCAGCTTCCCACTGGCAGGCCAGCACCCTGTCGCTTCCTACCACGCCAGTCCTCGCCTACCTGCCGGGGAAGAACAGGCACTTACCCCTCTGTCATAGCTGTCCGCACGCTCCACTTTCCAGGAGAGGTTTTCAATCTCAGCCTCCAGCTGAGCCTGCTGGTATTCAAACTGTACGGGCAGAACACAGGGTCAACAGGAGAGGCGCTGTAGCCTGGCACATGGAGGGGCATATGCAGTACCTCAGGCTCCCATGAGCTACTGACAGTCCTGACACTGTCCTCAGAAAGCACACTGTTCCCTATGCTTAGGCTTAGAGTCAGAAAACAAGATCCAACAATAGTCTGCACAAAGAGTACGGCCAAATGGCAAGGTCACAGTCGCCATCTGCCATCAAAGGACAGAGAAGAATTTAAAGCCACTGAAGAAAACAAGCCGGGCATGGTGGCACATGTCTGTAAGCCCAGGATTTGGGAAACTGAGGTAGGAGGCTCACCACAGAGTTTGAGACCAGCCTGAATTACAAAGTAAGACCTTCTCTTAAAAAACAAAATTAAAACAAACAAGAAGTCTAGCCGGGTGTGGTGGTGCACATCTGTAATTGCAGCATGCTGGAGGGACGCTGAGGCAGGAGGATTGTTCCAAGTTTGAAACCAGCGTGGGCTACAAAGTGAACTCAAGGCCAGCCTGAACTGCATAGGAAGACCTTATCTCAAAACAAAACAAAACCAAACAAAAAGAAAAGTCTGGACAATGCTAAGAGTGGTCATTTCCTTCTGGTGGGATTATGGATAATGTAAATGCTTTTCATATTTTTCAACATCTAAACAATAAATGGGAATTACTTTAGAATTAGCAGGAAACAACTCATACCTAAAATGAAGAATTAAAGGGATAAAAAAGTTAACCATATTCTGGCATGGTGCCACAAACCTGTCATCCCAACTACCCCAGAAGCTATAAGGTATGAGGATTTTAACCTTGAGTCTAGCCTAAATAACAGGGAGAACCTGTCTTAAAATAAAAAACAAAACAAAAAAAAAGGGCTGGGCTGTAGCCTAGTCTAAAGGCAATGGGTTTAATCTCCAGTCATTGGGGGAGAAGTTAACTGTAACTTAGGGCCATGCATGCTCATTATATTCCCAAACATGGATACTGGCCATCCAATTGTGCTTTAAACATCCCTGTTTGGGGGCTGAGGTGAATCTGCAGACTACAAAACAAAATGACAGTACTTGAGATCTATTTTGGAGATGCCCAGAGAAGAAACAGAATTTTGCAATTAAACAGGTGCTTTTCCCTTTTTGCAGTATTAAGAAACTGGACCCAAGGCCTTGCATGAGCTAGACAAGTAATGTACCACCGAGCTACAATGATCTATAGATCTACACCCTCAGCCTTTTTATTTTGAGACAGAATCTTGCTAAATTGTCCAGGCTGGTGTTCAACTAGTAATCCTGCCTCTGCCTCCCTAGTAGCTGGGATTACAGGTACGCTACATCATACCCTGCTAGCCAGTTTTGATTTTGCCCTCCCAGTGACCAGGGGCAGGTCCCTGCTCTCCTGCAAAGTAATAATAGACAAGGACACCTCAGAAGATAGAAAACAGAATGGAGGATTGCTTTGCCTTACCAGCTTCTTCCTGGGGCCAGACTCCATGTAGTATGCATACGGATAGGTATATTGCAGGGTGTACCGACACTGCAGCAAGAGAGAATAAAAGGGACCTGTGACTGACTTTCACCAAACTACACCCAGCATATATCTTTTATAGTTCTTACTTGTGCCACACAAATTAGCCTGGCTCTACCTGAGTCCAAGCTAAGAGAAGACATCATACCAAACACCCAGTTTCTTTTTCAAACATTTACTGTAGGCAGCTACTTGATGACATTGCCTTCTTGAGGACATCAGAGTCCAAACATCTATCTTAATACCTGTCCAAATATAGTCTCTTATTTTCCTTTGAGCAATGCAGATGAGAAAAAAGCAGCAAGCAATAATTCCCTAGCAGACGGAAACAAGGAAAGCTTCCTTAGAAACCTGGAGGTCCGACAGAGGGCTGGGCTCTCAGCAGACCCAACAGTGCTATGTGTGGACACACAAACAGAAGCGTGCATGACTGTGTTGTACGGTGCCAGGTCCCCTAACTCTTCAGAGGTAGGGTCTCACCCTCCGAAGTCTGTACCTAACAGGCCCAACCTGGGACTGGGGGTCAACAGGTGAGGTGGTACGATACCTTGGCCAAGAGCTTGGCAGCATTCTGCAGGTACTGCCAGTCGATCCAAGTCCCCAAATTATTCATGACCCTCTCCTGAATCTTCTCATGAATCCGCTGGTATGTCTGGGCCTCTAACTGCAAACTTTTGTTGTGGTTTTCCCACTACAAAGCGGAGAACAAAGGATAAAAGTGCAGGTGTCCTGGGGAGGGACAGAGATCCACCCGGGAGTTCAGGATAGACATGCTGGCACAGATTTCCTTAACTGATAGAAAACACAGCCCTTGTGTGCTCTTCAATCCATCATTCAACCCAGGTGAGGACCAGGCCCTCTCCCACCACTGTGGCTGCCCTGCAGCCTGAAAGCCACATCTGCAGACAGCATCCAGGGTTGCTGCAGGAGCTGTGGGGTTTCCCATGTGCATGAGCAGGTTCTGACTACCAGTTATCCCAGTCATCATCCCTCAGCAGGCCAGCGGGAGGAAGACCATACTGTAGGGAGGTAGACACCTACCCTTTCAAAATAGAACAAGTACTTCTTGAGGGCCTCCCTGGCCTGGGCTTGCTGGCTCTGGTTGACGATGTCAGGGTTTTCCTTGTACCGACTGCACTCATAGTACTCGCTGCCATGCGTCTTCCAGTCTCCTAGACACATCCAGCAGAAGTCTGCACAGAACAGAGGGTGAGTCAGTCACACATACAAGACAAGCACAGGCACAGGCAAAGCAGCGGGGTACACACAGCCTACTGTTCTTAAGGGTCAGCCAGCCAGAACCTCCCAAGGTTTTCCTTTCTGTTCCCTCCAGGGGAAATGTGCAAGTACGTCCCTGTCACACCTCACTATCTCTTTAGCCTGTTTTTGCTGACAATAGTCTAGAGATACTCTCCATTTGATGTGCTGTGTGCAAATTCAACATAGATGCTGACAGTACAAGGTCAACAGTCTGTTGTGAATGCCTTGAGGGTAGGCAGAGACCTGCCCAATGAGCCCTCTAGAGCACGCCGCCTGTGAAGCCACCTCCTGACGTCCCCACACTCACAGGCTTTGCTTATTCTGGGAAGAATTTCATTTAAAAAAAAGTTGAGAAAAATAGTGTTTTCTCCTTTTTTTATAAACAATAAGGAGTCTGAGGCAGGAGCCTCACTGCAAATTTGAAGCCACATGGGCTATATAATGAGTTCAAGACCAGCCTGAACTATATAGTGAGACCCTGTCACAAACAAACAAGCCAACAAATCAAACAAAAAAAGCACACTTTCTATAGAAATTACATATATTTAACAGTTCATTATCAGAACTGTGACTGCTTCCATAGTAAGGAAAGTAAGAGGAAAAGTTAAAAATGCCCTTAGGGTGATATATACCGGGATACAGTCTAATGGAAAGGAGTCAGGCAGTTCTGGGATAAACAGATCCTGTTCCGCAGGGGTCACTTAACTGAACTCTACTTAGAAATCTCTTGGACACTGGCAGAGTACTGGGTTCTCAGCAGACTCAACACAGGTGCATTTGACACACCAAGAGAAGCATGCATAGCCATGCTGTATGGTGTCAAATTGCTCAACCATTCAGAGGCAGGGTCTCTCGAGCCCTCAGAAGTCTGCACCTGATCAATCTGACCCGTTAGCTGTCTCTAACATCCTGTCTGTACACTGTCTCTGCCAGAGACCCTGCGAGTGGTAAACTATATTTCCTATGATTCCTTCGTATAAATTGGTACAATGATTTTCCAAAGGGGGCTCTTATGAAGTTTGAGGAAAACAGCTAAACCCAGATCTAGATGTCATTCAGCTTTTCTTCTGAAGAAACATTCATCTTAAAAAAAAAAAAAGAAACGTTCATCTTAGCAGTGGTAACACCGCCCTCTAATCACCTAGATTACGCTTGTTCCTTTCCCTTTTCTGAGCTGTACATCAGCCCTTTATTTTTTATTCTGAGACAATCTTGTGTCTAAACTGTCCAAGCCAGGCTCGAATTTGCACAATCCTCCTGCCTCAGCCCCCCGCGGTGCTGGGATTGCAGGCCCGCACCACCACACCCAGCTTGCCTGCTCCTATTTTAGAGACCAATACACTGCTGAGACTTGCTCAAATAAGCAGCCAGGGATGTTAACTCTGGGTGTTGAGAGACAGGGAGATGGTGACTGGGGAAAGGGATACGCGGAGCTTCTCAGGCACAGAGTGAAGCAGGTAGTGAGCACTGGTTCTCTTTTTTTTTTCTTGTCTTTTTGAGACAGGGTCTTGCTATGCAGTTCAGGATGGCCTTGAGCTCACTTTGTAGCCCATACTGGTTTCAAATTTGCAACGATCCTCCTGCCTCAGCCTGGGATTACAGGCATGCCTGGCTTCATTTGCTTTTGAGTACCAGGAATTGAATCCAGGTCCTCCACACTGAGGTTCATCCTTACTCCTTTGTGAAACAGGGTCTTGCTAAGTCACTTAAGTTGCCCAGTGTGGACTCAATTAGCAAATCCTGGCTCACCTTCCCAGACAGCTGGTATTACAGGTGTGTACTACCATGCCTGGCCACTTCCCCACTGGAAGAACTCACTATGTTGTCCAGTCTGGCCTTGACTTTCTGTGCCAAGTGATGGTCCTGCCTCAGCCTCCTAAGTATCTAGCACTATGTGCAGAGGTCACCATGCCCAGCTGTCATTCTTTAAACTGCATTTATGCCCAAAGTACTAGTGTGTGTGTGTGTGTGTGTGTGTGTGTGTGTGTGTGTGAGAGAGAGAGAGAGAGAGAGAGAGAGAGATACTACTCTCCTACCTTGCCAGAGAGAAAGTGAGAGAGAGAGAGAGACACCTCACCAAGGAAATATGCCACTACCCCCAGCCTATCTCCATTCTGCACGACAGTCACAATTCCTGTCTCTAGGACCATTCCATGTGGGCTCTGATTACAGAGGGCCCTAGCAAATAGCATCGGCATGGGGCTTTACAAACAAAAACTGAAACTGTCAGCATCTCCTTTTCACCATTAAAGCAGTTATGTAAGATGGGTGTGGTGACACACACCTGTAATCCCAGCACTTAGGGGGCTAAGGCAGGGGGACTGCTTCAAATTCGAGGCCAGCCTAGGGTACAGACTAAGTTCAAGGCCACAGTCAGTTATGGCCTACGAAGCAAGACCCTGTCTCAAAAAAAAAAAAAAAAAAAAAAACCAACCAAAAACAAAAAAAACAAAAACTACTACCACCACCAAAACCTCAAAAACAAGACAAAAAAAAAAGAAAAAGCAGTATATGCAGATGCCCTACTTGAATAAATTTTATTCCTTCATTTGATTCGGCAGGAAGGAAAGCAAAGTCACATCCTAGCTACAGAAACTGTTCCGCTCCGCATAGATAAAGGAGAGCCAAAAGGGCGAATCAAAAGCTGTCCTGCGATCCCCAGTACCGCAAAAAAAAAAAAAAAAAAAAAAAAAACAAAAGCTGTCCTGGAAATTCCTCTAGTAGAAAAACTATGATTTTATGACTTTTGCTAAACTCATGTATACTTGCTCTAAAAGGTATGACTAACGTAGCACAGATAAGCCCCTATTTACATGGCTTTACAAAAAGAATAAAACGGACACACTAAACTCTTCTTGAATGACCAAGCACCTTGAAGGTCACCTCAAACTTGACTTCTGACTATGTATGTCAGCAAGAGGGCAGTGAGACGATAAAAGGGGCCAAAACTACAAAATAAAATCAAGAGCTGCAGTAGGCCAGCTGTAACAACTATAAAGTGACTCAGGCTCACCTTTGTCATTGCACTACAAAAGAACTCACTGAACAAGCCATGGAGACCCAAGCACAAGATACACAGACCGTGCCATTGGGCCTTAGGCACCAGGCCTGGGACTCACCGTGTTTACATTTGGAGCATTGCTGTCAGAGGAAAACAGAAGAGAACACATTAAGGGCACGCTGACCAAAGGCTCCATGTCACACATGCAAAGTGTACAGGCTTCTGCTCACCATGTGATTGCAGCCTCCATTCTTCTCAATGCAGATGTTACACTTGGGACACTGAGGAGACAGAAGGGCATCATTAGGCTTGCACACACCATCAGGCCAGTTCTGAGACAAATTACACAAAGCTCCTGGCACCAGTGCCCAGCAGCTCATCGTGGGAGCACATCTGGGGAGGAACATCTCACTTAAATATGGCAGGTCACTGAGGCTGGAACAGCAGCTCAAGGAAATGAGGTCAGCATGTTTGGCTTTGAAACAATTCAAGTACAAGCTGAGCCCCACTACATCTTCCACCATCTGTCCCTCCCATGAAGCCATTCAGACTGAATCCAGGCTGCATCACCAGAAAGCCTGTCTGCTGGGAAGGGCTACGAAAGAAGCCTAAGAGCCAACACAAGGGATTAAGTCTTGCTAAGCCTGCCTGGACTCTTACTTTCAGAAGTCACTGAAAACTACCTCTATTGCTCTACCCTTTCATTTGAGAGAGACCAGCTACCCAAGGCAGCAATGCAAGACTGGCCTAATGGTGAGACTCTCACTGCCATGAAGCAGCCAATGCTTAATGATGTCACAGCTGTGTTTGTGAAGTGTATGGACTTATCGAGGGCCCAGTAGCCCCCAGGAATTGCAGGCCTCACTTTCCCATAGGAAGCTGCAAAATAAGAACCAGGCAGATCTGGGCTGTTACAGCCTTGCTATTTTTATCAGATATGCTAGTAACCATCCCCTTTCCCCAAAGCTATTAAAGCCTGGTGGGTGTTCAGTAAAAACTAGTTTTCTTCTAGTTAGTTCTCCTTTTGGTCAAACTTTTTAAGTAGGTTAGCATTTTATTATAAGTACATCCAATGATATGATAAAACTGCTGCAAACTCTGCCAGGTTTGGGCGAGTGTCCATAGCTGCTAGCAAAGGCTCTGGGGCTCCATGTGTTCTGCTTTCAGATAGCGAATCTCAAGGGCAGGGCCCTGGACAGCATTACTGAGGGCAAATCTGTGACAGGTAAGATATAGTCCTTACATCTTTAGTGTGCGCACTAATGTAGTTGGCTGTTTCAGAGTCGTCTGCACATTTCGTGAGCCATTTCCGGATTGTGGCGCAGTCTGTAGGGGCGTGATACATCTGACGACACTTGAAACTTAAAATTAGAGAAGAAAAACATTTAAATACTCGTTAAATCTGGGTCTACATTTAAAATTTTCCTTTTGTCCAAGCCAGATTATCAAAAGCTTTTCAAAGAGCCGAACTCACTCCTCAAGCCCTTTCAGACTTTTCCTTACCCATATGGATAACACTGTACACATGTCTCTTCAACCTGAGCCACTCTAAGACATGGGCTCAACATGTTTGAATAAAATATTCTTAAAAGATGTTATATGGCATCAACCCTCCCTGAAAGGGTGTCAAACACAGGATCAGAGCCCTGCACAATCTCAGAAGGGCTCTACCACTGAGAAGCACTCCAACACTGAGCCCAGCTTTGTGAGGGCATGGAGATAGACTCAGAGAGGATCCTTTGACTCAGACACAGGGCAGGACTGAGATTCACTTCTGGAACCTTTGCCTCATCTCCCAGCCAGATGTGTATACAAAGATACACAAATACCAGGACTTGGGAAATCTGTAGGTTATAAGACATGTGATGACATTTCTCAGGAAAAACAAACAAGCTAACAGTACTTTTCAAATGGATAGCAGAGGCCCTCAGGCAGCTAGCCAAATATAAGTCTTAGGGAAAGAAGTTTATAATATGGGACAAAGAACGAAGAACTGCCATCATATTTTCCAAAAATAAGACCTAACTAGAAGGTAAGTCTTTGCATGATTTTTCATAGTACTTGTGATTTAAGCCCTACCTAAGCCCCTGTTAAGATCAACAGCCAGATGGACACATTTAGTACATCTGTTGCAACACATAACAGAGGTATTGAATTATAACAATATTAATATATAATTAAATAGAAATAAGTAATATTGACAAAAATAAGCCTATGAGTTATCATTAGGTGTCTGTAAATAACCAAGTGGGCATCTTTGGACAAGTAAACCCCTACATACACAGAAGAACCTGAGACTGACTGTCGAATGGCCAAGCGGAGTACCAATACCATACACAGATAATATACACACTTCACAACGAATGGATCTGGTTGTGTCTAACACGAATCTTCATAATTTAACAGGTCATGTGTTGTAAAGGACATACTGAATGCACTTGTGTGAAATAAATAAATCTTTTCTGAATTTTGGTGCCTGCAATTTTTCATTCCCTTTGGGTGGACCATCATTAACTGTCATCATTTCTGCTGTCATTCCTGTCTCATTAAGTCTTTAGTTAACACTTAATTTAGTGGAAACTTTGTGAAGCCCAGCCTGCAAAAGGCATAACTTGGGTGAAGGATTCATAGGATAAAAATCATTGACAACTATGTTGCCAATACACTATCAGCAGGCTACATGGACGCTTGGGATGGGTGTGGTGGCACACACCTATAATTCTAGCACTCAGGAAGCTGAGGGAGGAGGATGACCACAGTCTGAGGCCCGCCTGGGCTACAGAGTGAGTTCCTGGGCAGCCTGGACTACAAAGTGAGACCCATCTAAATTAAATTAAAAAAAAAATAGTGAGACCCTATCTAAATAAATACAAACATACATACACACATATAAAAATTATCCAAGAAAGGCCAAAACAGAAAAAGAGTAAAACACTGAAGACTGAAGACTGTACCTTTTAAATATAATATGCAAGGTATCTGTGCAGGTAGGTACCCACACAGACACACAATTCCTGGGCCATGAGCAGCGTAAATCCTAACACATTTTCCAAGAATCCAGGCCACTTTCCTGTTTCCCGACTGAGCAATTATCAGACACCACATGGAACCTGAGATGCTGGACACAAACCTACTGACTCAGAGCAAACGGGCTCACATGCCTCAGAGACTCCACCCCTGCCCCAGCCCAGTCCAGCTCTCAAACAGCAACAGTTCTGGTGCTTTGCAGGTGGAGCATAAGCCCAGAGCTGCTCAACATTCACTCACTCTTACCAGAAGACCTCGTTGCACCGATTGCACTGTACTCGGCGAGCTCTAGGCTCCTGTACCCGAATAACCATGGGGCAGTCTGCACCAGGGCACAGCTGGAGCTGGTAATGACTCTGTGAACACATCAAGAAAAACAATGAGGATATCCCCAAGTTGCTGCCTCCAAGACAGACTTCCCTGGATGCTCAAGTGCTTTGTTCTTCGAGATAATAACTTACAGCAAGGTGCTACACAAACTCAGGGCTAATGTTGTGAAGACTAGGTGTTGCAAAGAACCTTTCAATGTCTGGATTAAACCATATGGCAACTCACTAGAATGACTTACGGTTATATTAAAAAAACAATACAGAACTGCACCTATGGGCAAGGTGCAGTGGTGTATGCCTATAGTCCTAGCTACCTGGGAGACTGAGGCAGGAGAGTCACTTAAGCTCAGGAGTTTGAGGTCAGTCTAGGCAACACGGACAGACCCTATCCCAAAACAAAATGAACAAATACAAAAAACAAGAACTATCTGTGTGATGAAAGTACAGATATAGCTCAGTAGTACGATGCCTGTTTAGCAAGTTCCAGGTCCTGAGCTCGATTTCTGGTAGGAAGGAAGGAAGAAGGGAAGGACAGGAGAGTAGAAGAGAGAGAAAAAAAAAAGAGAGAGGAAAAGAAAGAAAGAAAAAGGAAAAAAATAAGTGCATATAAATCTAAATTTGAAAGGAACACTGCACACTCAGCTATGTGTTTAGCATCTCTGAAGAGCTCAATGATCCTCAGGAATCTATCAAGATCAGCAAGAAGACTGGGGGTGATGGCACACACCTGTAATTCCAGCCATATGGAGGAGGCTAAGGCAGGAGGATCACTGTTTGAGGCCAGCCTGGGCTATATAAACAAGTTCAAGGCCAGCCTGCATTTTTTAAGGCCCTGCCGCAAAAAAATTTAAAAACTTAAAAAATTAAACAAAACCAAAAAGCTACAGGCAAGAGCACAAACAACAGAGCAACAAACCTTCTGTTCATACTGTAGCACATGTGTGAGACCATAAATCAACCCAGTACGTTTAGGCATACACAACCAAGATGGAAATTATGCTACATGGAAAGAGCAAAACTGGACAGACAGCCTAACAGAAGGAAAGGACTCCAAAACTGACCATGGTAGAAATTCTGGACAAATTTTCAAAAACACTAAAAAGAAATACTACATCACTGTCCTAAGTTACACAGCATATCAAATGAGATAGCAAATCCTGGAACATGTCTGACCTGTGTTCATCCCTTGACATGTAACAGTTATTTAAGCATTTGTGTATAAAGTAGGGATGTCTGTCTGTTCTGTGGAAGAGAGAACCAAGACACGAGAGAGGTAAATTAATAAGTCAACAGTCAAAAAGCAAGGAAGCAACAGATCTGAGATTCACATTGTAATCAGATTTCAAAGCTTATGTACTTCAACACCATGCTAGTGGTTTTTAAAACTTTCTACAAGTCATGGAGCTCTTTCTTCAAAGAGCAGTTATCTAAAAGCTGCCTGATTATAGCTATAAAGTAAACTATGGTAAGCACTTGACGGAAAGTAGGTCCAAGACAGACGGTGGAAAAACAGAAGCGAGTCATACCTCCACATAGTCCCTGAAGAGGTAGCGCCTGTATTTGTCTCTCAATTCTTCATTGGGAAGCAACGGAAACACAAAATCCTCTGGTGTACGGAGTGGACAATCCTGAGCCATACAAGAGACTCCTGTTGAACAAAAACAACCTGATGGACAACCTTACTGAAGGAGAAAAATACACTTGCTCATGAAGTTCAACCAATAAATTCTGAGTCTATATAAGAAACCCTCAAAGCAACCGAATTTATTCAAAGAAGAAATTAACATTTTCATAGTAAGGCAATAAAGATATTATCCCAGACTACACATGACACCAAAAGCATCACTACATAACTAAATCACTATTTTTTGTTTGTTTTTAAATTTGAGACAAGGTCTCACTACGTAGCCAAAGCTGGCTTTGAACTTGCAGCAAACCTTCTGCCTTAGCCTCCTGAGTGCTGGGATTAGTCATGCGCCACAATGCCTTGGCTCTTTATATAGGTTTCTTCACCAACAATTTAATTTTGTGATATTTAAAATTATGTGCCTGTGATCATTAATACAGTGAGATTTTGCAGATACCAATTAGTGCAATGATAATTAGTTTTAAGAGCACTGAGTCCTAACAGACACTTCTACAGCTGATCATCGAATCTGATTTATGTCATGTTGCCTAAACAGCAGCAGCAAACTCAGGTGTCTTCTGAGTTACAGCTGCCATGTGAGTAACTCATTAAAAGGGCAGCAGGAAAAGGTGAGAAAAGATAAACTTACACCACCATTTATAATAGCTTTTGGCAGGGGTCGACTGAGAAATCCAGGGGTGCTCTACTAGTAAGTTTTATCGCTAGCCTTTTAAAATTTTTTGTATTTTTTTGAAATAGGATCTTTAAATCACCCAGACTGGCCTTGAACTTGCAATCGTCCTGCCTCAGCCTTCTGAGTAGCTGGGATTACAAGTGCATACTACCATGCCCAGCTCACAGTAGCTTTAATTTTCTCACTTGGCTGAGGACGGGTAAAACTCTGCCACTGTGTGGACAGAGGGATTTGGAAACCACTAGTTCTGACAATAAAAACCTCTGTCAGTCTTAAAAGAAAATAGCTCCCTTGAACACATGAGAAGGCAGAGTAAAAGATAAATACTTCACATCAGCCTTTTGTAAGTTCTGCGGCACTTACCCACACCCACGCCGTCCTTGACAAGTACTGAGCAGTGCTGCTCCCAGCAGCTGCGGCAAAATTGGTGCTGACAGGCCAGAGAGAGTAAGTTTTCCTTCCGCACAAACTGCATACACACTGCACAGTGGTGAGGAGGATGGGTTGTGGGGACCTGAAGAGAGATAGAGCCACTTAAGCCAAAAAGGAGCCTTCAAGTCTAGGAAGGCCACAGAAGCGCTTTGTGGTTGGGAGCATGGAAGGTTATCCAGACCCCAAAACAGGTGTCACAGCCCAACTGCAGTGAGTCCCAAAGGGTGCCAAGCAGAAAGCACATACCAGGAAGGCTTTCTGAAGGAGATGGGACCTGAGCTGGACTTGCAGAGCACCTAGGGCTCAGGGAAGCAGAAGGCTGAAATAACTACAATTCAGAATTTCAGAACTGCCAAGGCCTTTCAAGGTCACTTTAGTCTAACTTCTTTTAAAGATTAGGGACTTTCTTTTGTAAACTGCCCCATTCCACACAGCAGAGCAAGCCCTTAATGGGAACCAGAAACCCAGATATGAAGGTTCTTAGAAGCAGCACACGCTACAGTTTTACACGTCAATGACACTGGTTTTTCCCTATCAGTATGCCCAAGCCACAAAACATTAAGCTTCTTTCCATGTTAATACCCTCACCTTAAACACAGGAAGGGGATGTCACAGCTAACTAACTTGAAGGGAAGGTAAGCAACTCTTCTGGCATGTGGGCAACTGACTGCAAAGCCAGAACTCCAGAACCTGTGCCATGCCACACAAACTGGAAGACCAAAAAACCCCAGGGACACTGGCTAAAACTGTGGCCAGAGGAAACGCCCATTTACAAATTTTTCCCTTTCCCCTGCTAGGGACTGAACCGCGGGCCTCATGTGTGCTAGGCAGGCACTCTAGCACTGTACTACAGCCTTAGCCCCACTCACTAACTCAAATGAGGGTTTTTGCTTAACTAGAAAACTAAAAAACAAGTTGAGGAAAAGGATTTATTTTCATGTTTATCCGATGTGCTTCTGAAAATCCTTCTCTAAGAGGCTGCAGAAGTTTGTGATCTGAGCCCCAAATTCCCTCTCCTGATAGCTTTTTAAAATGAAGCCCCCACTCTTAACAGTATTCAACAAATGTTCTTCGATCTCCTAGACATAAAGGACATTGTTATGCACTGCTGAGATAGTTCCTGTGGTGGGAGAAATAAGATGAATTCACAACTACAACACACTCTAAAAAGATACACCAGGTGTAGTGACACACTTCTGTAACCCCAGCACTCTTGGGGACTGAAGCAGGAGGATTACAAATTTGGGCCCAGTCTGGGCAACTTAGTGACTTCATGAAACCTTATCTCAAAAAAAAAAAAAAAAAAAAAGCTCAATTGGAGGACCTGGGTTTCATCTCCAGTGCCACAAAAAGAAAAAGGAAGTTTAAAGACATGGTTGGATCTAGGTGTGGAAAACAGTGGTCATAGGAAGCAGGTGTTGTGAAAAGGTAGCTTAGATTTGAGTCTATAAAGGTATATTCCATCCCTACAATGAAGGGTAGGAACACAGTCCAAATATTCCTGGCTAGGGAAGGCACAAGCAGTCTCACAGAAGTGTGCAGTGACCCTGGGGCGCAGCACATCAGCAGGGAGCGGGTGAGGGCTGCGTGCTCACAGAGGCAGGGGCAACGTACAGCTAACAAGTGCTCGAAGACCAGCACTTACTGACTTACTGCCTGTTTAGGAGGCAGCTCTTTCCCCATGGTACTGGAAATGAAATCCACAATTCTGAGTATGATAGGTAAGTGCTCTACCACTGAACTATACCCCTCCCCCTGAAACTTTCCAAAGTATAACAGAAATGGAAGACTCAGGCCTGAAACAAGTATTCTGGGCATGCCATCTGAGAAGCAAAACAAACAGTTCTCAACAGTGTTAGTACAAGCCAGAGCAAGAACCACACGCATCCAGGGAAGACTCGCTCAAGAAGGAAACACTCACGTGTTTTGATGGATTAGGCTGAACTCGAGCCTCAACAAGCAGCTGGGCAGAATTGTTCTTATATCTATAAAGCAAAAAGTAGAAGTAAAGGAAATCAGAAAATGGAAGACATTTTTACATCTAACAATGATAAAACAGAGGACCGTGTGTCACGGTCACACTGAAGAGCTTTTATCTCTAATTACTTCTCCATAGGACCAAACCTCCATTTATCTGAGTACAAAGATTTTTTTCCTGTTTCAATTTTTAAGATCTTAAGTGGTATAAGAAAACTACTGCTTCAAAGGGACTGAACTGTAAGAAAATACTTATAGCAGACCAGATCTGCATTAAATTTGGTTCAGGAGACACATAGAAATATCTCCATCTCCAGAATAGGCAAAAATTCCTAAAACACAGAAAATGGAAAACACAAAACCCTTGATACATCATGGTACATTTAAGCACTTCAGTTTATCAGAAGATACCATAAGCTGGGAGTGATGGCACACCTGTAATCCCAGCACTTGGAAGGCTGAAGGAAGAGATGGCTATAGGTTCAAGGCCAGCCTGGATTATACAGCAAGACCCTGTCTTTAAAAAAAAGGGTAAAAATGGAGGCATTTCATAGAAGGCTACTAACCATATGAAAAGATGCTTAACTTCCTTAATAATCCAAGACACTGAAATGAAAAAAAAAAAAAAATCGGGTCCCATTTACACCCATCAGATTGCAAAATTAAATTCAACAAGAGCAGAAACATTTATATACCACTGGGAGAAGCATAAAGTAGCATGATTAATTCAGAAAACAACCTGGTAATTCTAGTAAAGCTGAAGACACACATATACTATAACTCAGAAATTCACTTTTTTAATTTTTATTTTTATTAGTACACATTTGCAGTACACCTTTGTACATGATGATTACATTTCTTGTGGGGAGCTGGTACATGCACACAATTCTTTTTTTCATCCCCTTCCCCTCCCAAAAATTCAGTTTTTTATGCCTTAGAAAAATTATGGAATATCAAGAAAAAGAAAAAAAAAAATTATGTGACTGGAATTCACCTACAACAGTTTTCCAAGTTGCATCTCTTAACAGCAAAAAAAGATTAAAAACCTCACAAAGATTTTTTTGACAAGAAAGAATACACCATCTTTGATAGGATAGCATAAAAGTAATCATGTTAATTTACAAAGTGCACACAGCATAACTGTGTATTTATATAGTCCCCAAAACATACAAACAAAATGTATAGAATTTAAGAATGATTAAGAAAAAAAGACACTCAATTCAATGCTACTAGCTGCCTTGGAGAGGAAGGACGGGGATGTGGACAGACAGGTCCCATCTCCACAGGCCTCTGGGTAGAAAAGGGCAGTGCTGCTGCTTTTCTTTTTCTTCTTCTTCTTCTTCTTTTTTTTTTTTTGAGGCAGGGTCTTGCTACATAGTGTAGGATGGCCTTGAACTCAGTATGTAACTCAGGCTGGTCTCAAACTCGCAGTGATTCTCCTGCCTCAGCCTCCCAAGTGCTGGGATTACAGCCATGCGCACACGCCTGGCTTCTTTATTTTCCAGCACTGGGGACTGAACACAAGAGTGCAGTGCGACACGCCACGCCATTCACTTATGCATTCATTCATGCATACATGTGGTGCTGGGGGTTGAACCTAGGACCTTCATGCTGAGCCACATCTTTAATCTCTAGGTACTTTCTAATTTTTTGTTTAGGTCTCACTAAGTTGCCCAGGTTGGGCTTGAAGCTGCCATCCTTCTGCATCAGCCTCTCAGAGAGATGTGATTACAGGTGGGCCTTACTACTCACAGATACCTTTTTTTTGAGATAGGGTCTTACTAAATTGCCCCAGGTAGCCTTGATCTTATGATTCTCCTCCATCAGCCTCCTAAGAAGCTGGGATTTTATGTCTGTTCTATCACTTCCAGCCTCAGATGGTTTCTTGTTTTTGTGGATACCAAAATCTATCATCACATACATTCTTTAAAAAAATTTTTTAAATAAAAACTGTAACTAGGTATAACATGAATATATTTAAAAATAAACAGAATTATCATGTGGCAATAAAAGTGCTACACAAAGCCCAGGTAAATACATTACCGAGCCACCAGTAATTGCAGTGTGAAGAGTACCATCTATTTGGCCCTTTCTAGTCAGAATCCTTCCTCTATCTATCTTTATTAAGGGACTGTTTTATTCCTAGTTTTCACACCAGTATGCTATCTTTAGCTATTCACATCTCTGCTTCCAAGTTATGGCAGAGTTTGGACAATAAGACAGCACTTTTTTTCTTGGTATCAGGAACAGAACTCAGGACCTTGTGCTTGCCACACAGGTGCTTGTGCCACCGAGCTACTGACCCAGCCCCTGGATAGTACGACATAACCACTGCCGGAATCTTATGTGGTTCCAGTGGTATCAATTGCGGATATTCACCTGCAATTCTAAGTATGTTCAGCTCTTGAGTACAGAACATGTTAGTGATCAAGAATCATTTGCCCTTTTCCGATTGTATTGAGCCAGGATGTGTGGAGAAGAACACTGTTCAGTTACTCTTTCAGTGCACTGCCTCTGGCCTAACCTATCCTTGATTGGGTTCTGCAGGAAGTCTAACAGAAGCTTTGTAAGCTCCTACGTGGACACTAAATGCTTTGCTGTGATATGCAGAAAGGAATGGTGACATGGTGGCTATCTAGTCAAGTCTCAGGCCTATGGTAATTGAGTTGTACTGTCCCTCCTAAAAGAGTTGATATCCACCCATTAGTCCAGTTGCCTCTTTTGTTTTTTCTCAATAAAAGGTTACTGAAAATGCTATTCAAGGCTGCAGTCCAAGAGGCTGTAAGCCCCTGATCCCAGAATTTTGTCTCTCTTGTATTTCTTTTTTTTTTTTTTTTTTTTTGGCGGTACCGGGGATTGAACTCAGGACCCTGCGCTTGCTAGGCAAGCACTTATTCCACTGAGCTATATCCCCAGCCCCTTCTCTTGTATTTCTTTTCCCTCTTTCTTTTCTATTCATCCGCAGCTACCTCGTTCTCGGGACCTGTTCACCCTGGACAGAAACAGATTATAGACCAACAAGCATGGTCACCCCAGTTATTTTTTGCTTGAAGGAAGAAAGGTATAACTTTCCTTTGTAGATACATAAATGGAATTGCAATATACGAAGCAAGAAAAATCCACTGTTGGCCAGGTGTGGTGGTACACACCTATAATCCCATCACTTGGGAGGCTGAGGCAGGAAGATTCCCATGAGTTTGAGGCCAGTGTGGGGTACACAGCAAGAACCTGTCTCAAAACATTGAAAATGAAAAGAAAAAGAAAGAAAGAATAATCTACTTTGGTGTTAATGGGCAGTGGTAATATCAATGCTTTTGACTTGGGGCAATTTTGTTCCCTAGGTATCAGGTATGGTAGCACACACCTATATTTCCAGCACTTGGGAGGCTGAGGCAGGAGGATCACCATTAATTTGAAGCTAGCCTGAACTACATAGTGAGACCCTGTCTTAAAGAAACAAAAAACGCTGGGTGTAGTAGCTCATGCTTATAATCCCAGCACTTGGGAGGCTGAGGCAGGGGGATCAAGTTTGAGGCCAGCCTAGGCTACAAAATGAGTTCAAGACCAGCCTGAACTGCATAGTGAGACCCTGTCTTAAAGAAACAAAAAACGCTGGGTGTAGTAGCTCATGTTTATAATCCCAGCACTTGGGAGGCTGAGGCAGGGGGATTGTTGCAAGTTTGAGGCCAGCCTAGGCTACAAAATGAGTTCAAGACCAGCCTGAACTGCATAGTGAGACTGTCTCAAAAAGACCAAAAAAAAAAAAAAAAAAAAAACCCAACAACAAAAGAAACCAAACAAATAATAATAGGTTGTTAATAATGATTAAGTTCCAGGGGTTATGTGATACATATTCTAGACAATTCTGATTATCAAGGACTTAGATATACCATTGCCACTGACTTGCAGTGGGCAGGAACCAGGAATGCTGTTAAACATCTTACAGTTCACACAGTAGTCCCCTACAGTAAACAGCCGTCTAGCCCCAAATGTCAACAGTGCTGAGGCTGAGAAACACTGAGCTAGACAAAGACACCAGCCACCGCAGTGGGCAGAGAGCCTTCCAGGGTATGCATGAGGAGGATGAATGCCTTTTCCTGACAACTCCCACAACATCTGAGACTCTGGGACCTATGGCTTGAGAGTTCTGGCTCTGGAGAAGTGTGAAAGAACACTCTAATACCCTCCTGGCAGTGGTGGTGGATAGTAAAGTCGCTGACATCTTCAAAAAGCATGTATCCAAAAGTAGTAACTGGAGGCAGGGATAGTGGTACATACCTGTAATCCAGCACTCTAGGAGGCTGAGGCAGGAGGATCTTAAGTACAAGCCTGGCAATTTAGCAAGACTCTGTCTCAAAAAAAGGAGCTGAGAGGTAGCTCAGTGTGAAAGACCTGTATCCAATCCCAAGCACCAGGG
Organism: Dinomys branickii; assembly: GCA_004027595.1. Classification (NCBI taxonomy): domain Eukaryota; kingdom Metazoa; phylum Chordata; class Mammalia; order Rodentia; family Dinomyidae; genus Dinomys; species Dinomys branickii. The sequence goes on along the minus strand of PVLD010001071.1, from coordinate 40,909 downwards.
CAGTACTGGGGATGTAGTAATCGGAAGTGTTATCCAGCAAGGCATTAATTAAAAAAGCCAGGTGTGGTCATACACGCCTCTAATCCCAGCGCTTGAGAGGTGGACAAGGGATGATAGCCATGAGCTTGAAGCCAGTCTGGGCTATATAGCGAGCTCAAGGCAAATTACATGGTTGAGACCTGTCTTTGTTTTTTTTTTTTTTTTTTGTACTGGGAACTGAATTCACGACCTTGCACTTGCTAGGCAGGCGCCATGCCGCTGAGCTATATCCCTGGCCCTGAGACTCTGTCTTAA